>CM062297.1:436612021-437082963 GCA_031216915.1 Pictodentalium vernedei | reverse complement strand
CATGTAATATTCAAATTAAGAGGCTGAAAAAAAAATGTTTTGAAAAAAAAATGTTTCAAAAAATTTCAGCAAAACCATACCATGTGATTCCTCAATGGAATGGGCCTGTTCCAATGAGGGGGTCACATGATTTTTTTTGGATTTTTTGGAAAATTTTAAAAAAAACATTAAAATAATAAATTGTGATATTCTGCGCATTGGTTAAGAGGTTAATAAGTCATGTTAATCACTTTTCGTACAGCTTTTTCATTCCTTTACTTAACCATTTACCTAGCATGAAAGAAAGACGACACATGCCAACAAAATTCTTAAATAACTATTTTTGTTTCATTTTTTTGTGAAAATAATTATTGATGACCCTCCTCTCTGGAACAAACTCACACCAATGAAGGGGCATAAGCATGGCATTCTTAAAATGCAGGAGGGCTAAAAATCGCTCCTCTTGCATGGCCTAGTGGAGTGATTAGATTAGTGTTCAACCGATGATGTGAATCGGCCAACACAATCAGTTGATTGTGGGTGATCGGATGACAACGGCAACGGTTCCTGGAACATCGGATTAACCAATTGTTGCCAAGCATTTTGTGATGACTAATTAACTGCATTTTATTATCTTCTGCAATTGTTCAATTGTTAATTTAAAATGATGTCAATGATACTATTCAATAAAGTTGAGAAGGAACTATAATGTGTATCCTTGATCTCTCTAGATGCCCCTTTACAGGATATACAAGTTAAATGACATGTAAAGCTTACAATTGAGCGTACTTATTGCAATTGCCAGTTCATACCAGTTCTGAGAGCCACGTTTACCACCTAAGTGTGTGTGACTGGTAATTTTACTGGACCTGAGTCAATGGAGTCTAACATTAAAATATGTTCAATTTAATGTAGCTCTTTCGAGCTTCGACTTGTCTAGTCATGCATGGTATTACAACTGAAATCGGCATCAGAATCGGCCGAACGTGAGCTCAAGTAACCGGTAATCAGTCAACGACCATTTTTGGTAATCGGTTGAACACTAGATTAGATCTATTTAAGCTTACAAAGCAAAAAGTGTCAAAATTAAGTTTTACTATTAATGAATTCTGCATAGTGGGCTTTGTATATTTTATTTGATGTTGCTAACAAGGTGGTCCCTGTGAGACGGCTACACTGCACACCTCCGGGCCTCAGCAAGGCCCGGAGGTGTGGGAGGGGCAGTGTAGCCATCTTACAGAGACCACTAACATAGTAGAGATCTGAAAAGATGTGGGTTTTACATGTAGGAATAGTCTGTTAAGGTAATCAATATTTTCTAAGGTTAAGAGGGCTAGTTTTTGCCCTCAATTTTTATAAGGCATGCAGTAGGTAAGCAAATAAACTACTCTCCTGAAAATGCCAGGCCTGACTTCATGTTCAATCAATAAGCAAAATCTGATTTTCATCCATCACATAATCCAACTGAATTACTGTGAGTATCCACATGAGCAAATTCAAGCAAAGAGACTTTTATGTTTAAAAAAAACCTTCAGAAGACAGAAATATCAAAAGCTGTTTTGATTACTTAGACAATTGAAGAGAGTTGTAATACTCAGCAAAGGGCAAAATATTTGAAGTGAAGTGTAGAAAAGCTGGATATTGTCTGAAATAATACCATAAAGTTGAATCCACTAAATTGTATATCTCTTAATTGTATAAACCTGTTACGTGAATGTAATTTCCAACTAGACATAATACAGAGTCATCCTACCAAGTTACAATGAAATCCCTTCATATATATGCCCTGTAGACTGTACAAAAGGTTTTTGGGTTTCGGGCTCTCGCAGTCATCACAGCTGACCAATCGCAACTGAAAGGGGACATTCTCATCTAGTCGTGCCCTCAAACCTGCATTTGAAATTTTGTGATGATCGGACAAGAACTGTGGGGTCTAGCCTGTTCCAAAGAAAATGTGAACAGACTGACAGACTCAAGAGACTTCTGCACGTGTGATGGCAAAAGCTTATCTTCACTTTGTCAAGTTAAGCTAAAAACAAAATCCTTCATCATCCCCTAAGTGCAAATTTGATGTGTTAATTGTATAATGGTTACAGAGTAAATTCCTGTTAACTGAATAAAAATATCTCATTACAGTATGGTTGCCGTGGACTGGTCACTTTCCACAGGGTGGGTAGAATTTCCACTGACGCAATAATATTATATTGCAAGCACTAATTATAGGAATAATCATCAAAAACATAATTCATGAGGCACCAGGTACTACCTGGAGCTTCATTAATTAAAATTTTGCTGATGATGATTTTTTATTACCTGGTAAACACACGAGTGGACTACACTGCCCACGCATGGATTATGACCAGTTCACGGCAACTGTACTGTAATCTACATCAGCTGTACTGTAGTCTACATCACTCCGATATTTTACGGTGCCACTTATTAAACTGCTGGGTGGTTGGGGGGGGGGGGGGGGGGGGGGGGAGGGAAATGCATTTCTTCAGCTTCTGTGCCACACAACCTTCATTTTAAGGTACAATAGGGCCAACATAAACGCCCATATTATTCAGAGATCAAGAGAATTTTTAATATAGCCTTAAAACGGACAAGTAAAATAACATGACATTCAAGTGCATAAATACATCCACTTTGATAATCACTTGACAGTTTTAGGTACTCATTCATTTGCTGTTTTCAAAATTTTGGACAATGTTGACCATAAAAGAAGTAATCCTCTCCCCCCTTTCATTATTCAGTAAGGAAGCACCTGGGAGCACAGAAAACAGTGCTACGAAAAGGATTTGCTCAACTTACTTTGTAGAATTTAAAGCAGTAAATAACAATCAGGGGTGTATAGATAGCTTCTTATTGGGGTGAAAAAGTCGAGAACCTTAGACATTTTCCAATTTTTAAGCTCCCAAGAAGAACTGGAGTACTCTTTTTCTTGTCAGAATGAAAACAGATAGTGTAGACTGCATGCATGTTCTTTCCTCACAATTCACAAGTGATCTTCAGGCTCCAACATAGCCATATATCTTTAGCTGTCCAGTTTTATTATTCAAATATATGAAAGTATTTTGTTTTCATGTATGAAATTGTTTTGTTTTCATTCCACTGACTGAAATTGATGGACAGGTGGGTAGATGCACCTCCTCTGAAAAATGTTTGAAAACAGTCCGATGTATTGGGAAGCCTGAGGACAGTGACATTTATCCGACTCACATCTGATCTGAAAGTCGATATTTTTTATCTGTTTGAACTGTGCATACAACAAAGAATTTTTATATCATAGCTCTGAAATTGACAACCCATTTTTAAAAAACAAGGCAGTTACAGCTTACATGTACTTTTCTTTGAGGTTCCAGCTACATGGAAATTTCTATGAAATTACAAATTAGTAACATTATCATTTACCAGGCGTGTGGAAAGGAACAGCTCAGAAAACAGTTGTTCGTTTTGAATGAAACTTTGATGAAATTGTACTGGTGGTCTTCATTTTCTGTCTATAATACATCAATGTGTAACTATTAATTAACACTAATCCTTTCCACAATTATTGCCAAAATTACCCCTTCTCTGAGACTTGGGAGTTAATCCCTTTCACTTCAAGACATATGTCTTGTCCAATTTAATTAATGTAGTCACAGTCCACAACATATTAGCTGCATTTAACCCTTTACCACTGCAGACGATATCAAAATTTATTATTTTAAATATAATTTTTTAAACTATTTCAACAAAACCATATCATGTGAACCCTCCCCCCCCCCCCCACCCCCATCCTCATTGGAACAAGCTCATTCCAAAGAGGGGGTCACATGATATGGTTTTGTTGAAAGTTTTTGAAAAATGGTATTTTTTCAGCTGGTGAATTTGCATCTTACATGTACGCGGGTGGATGTGACCGTTTCATTGGGTAAAGGGTTCATACTTTTCTCTTAAGTCAGGCCTGGACGATTCATGTAATTGCCGCTTGCACCATAGTGTAAGTGTCTAAATAATAATAATAACAAGAGGCCCCAAGGAGCCTTAATCGCTCAGCGGCCAAAGTGGTTCAAAGAAGTATTTGGGGTCACATTCAGTTAGACATGGTTCATCAACACTACAAAGGAATGAAGTCATGAGAGGCAAATTTTATGGAACTAGGAACATGGCTTGAACAAACTTGAATCTTACCCCTTAAGGATGCTGCATGCCAAATATCAAAAGCATTCATCTGCTGGATCTGAAGAAGAAGATTTTTAAAGAAAATTCCTCATACTGACTAAGTTATAATTCGGGCTCCCACAGTGAGCCCAAATATGAACCCAGGGACTTGGCTTGAACAAACTTGAATCTCACCCCCTAAGGATGCTGCATGCCAAATATCAGAACATTCTGAATGCTGAATCTGAAGAAGAAGATTTTTAAAGAAAAATTCCTCATACTAAGTTATAATTCGGGCTCCCACTGGGAGCCCAAATATGGACCCAGGGACTTGGCTTTAACAAACTTGAATCTCACCCCCTAAGGATGCTACACACCACATATCAAAACATTCTGACTGCTGGATCTGAAGAAGAAGATTTTTTAAGAAAATTCCTCATTTCGAACTAAGTTACAATTCAAGCTCCCACAGTGAGCCCAAATATGGATCTAGGGACATGGCTTGAACAAACTTGATTCTCACCCCCTAAGGATGCTGCATACCAAATATCAAAACATTCCGACTGCTGGATCTGAAAAAGAAGATTTTTAAAGAAAATTCCTCATTTTGAACTAAGTTATATTCGGGCTCCCACAGTGAGCCCAAATATGGACCTAGGGACATGGCTTGAACAAACTTGAATCTCACCCCCCCTAAGCATGCTGCATCACAAAATACCAAAAGATTCTGCCTGCTGGATCTTGAGAAGATTTTTAAAGAAATTTGCCTGAAGTGCACTAAGTTTGAATTCGAGCTTCTATAGTGAGCCCAAATATGAATCCAGGGGGCCGATTTGAACAAACTTGAATTAGATCCACCCCACAATGTTACATACCAAATATCAAAAGATTCTTCCAGCTGGATCTGGAGAAGAAGATTTTTTATGAAATTTGCCTGAAATGCACTAAGTTCGAATTTGGGCTTCTACACTGAGCCCAAATATGAATCCAGGGGGCCGATTTGAACAAACTTGAATCAGATCCACCCCACAATGTTGCATACCAAATATCAAAAGATTCTGCCTGCTGGATCTGGAGAAGAAGATTTTTCAAGAAATTTGCCTGAAATGCACTAGTTAAGTTCGAAGCTGGGCTTCTATACTGAGCCCAAATATGAATCCAGGGGGCCGATTTGTACAAACTTGAATCAGATCCAGCCCACAATGTTGCATACTAAATATTAAAAGATTCTGCCTGCTGGATATGGAGAAGATTTTTCAAGAAATTTGCCTGAAATGCACTAAGTTCAAATTCGGGCTTCTATAGTGAGCCCAAATATGAATCCAGGGAGCCAATTTGAACAAACTTGAATCTGACCCCCCCCCCCCCACCCCACCCCCCCCCCCCCCCCCCCCCTAGAGATGATGTATACCAAATAGGAAAGAATTCTGCCTGGTGGATCTGAAGAAGAAGATTTTTTTGAATTTTGGAAAGAAATTCATGGGTGCTATCAGATTTATGCCCCTTGTGGTGCCCCCTGTGGGTGCGGCAAGTTTATTTGTATAAGTTTGAATTGACATATGATAGGGAACATGCACACCAAATTTGGTTCAATTTGATCCAGTAGTTTGGGAGGAGTAGTCGATAATGTAAAGTTCACCACGGACGACAACGACGGACGACGACGACACACGATGACGACGGACGGCAAGTGATAAGTTAAGCTCCCTTCGGTGAGCTAATAATAATGTATTCATATGCCTGTGTGTAGGCAGCATATTTGTTCGTGGATCAAAATCTGTGCTTTTTCCATATTCCAAGATCGTTTTCAGGAATTATTCCCACATATGATGTTTGGAACGCTACCAAGAATATCAGGAAAGAAAAACTTTGTTTACATTTATTTTGATTTATATGCACTCTTAATATAACTTTTTTCACCTTCAATCTATACAGAGACGCTGAGCATCGCTCATGCTCACTCCATTGTTTCCAATACAAACAACAGTTACACTGTCTGCACTTGCGTTGTTGCTGAATGACAAGCTTTTCGCACAACACACAGAATGACCACTACACTCGTCACCCGAAATCACATATTTTCTGGGTTCAAATACAGTTCTGCAGAAATGCGTACATTAAAACCATCATTCGAGAACTGTGATCTAAAGACTTACAACTCCTTTCTTCTCCTCAGTGATGATGTGATAAATAATATTAAATCTTTTGGCATCCTTCGCAAGAGATGAAATAAGAAATGCGGCAAACGAAGACATAAACAATTTAAATCCAAAACTATAAATGTTCAAAATCTTATCCCTATTAACTTAGTCAAGACCAATTCCAAATCTAACGATCTTAAGTTGTGACTTGTGAATGCTCATTCGATAGTGAACAAAACTGCAAGCTTACTCGACACAATCGACGATAACAATATTTCAATATCCATGATAACTGAAACATGGTTAACTCCAGACGATACATTGACTGTCAGTGAGATCATTGCCAACGGCAAGATTTTTACACACAACCCCAGGAAGTCACAGAGAGGTGGAGGTGTGGGTGTAGTCATTGATAACTCTGTGAAGGTTAAGCATAAGGCATCTCAGACATGGGTTACATTCGAGTGCACTGACACCATTGTAACAATCGACTCACACTCAGTCCGCCCCATTGTTATTTTTCGATCCCGACAGAGCTCCAAAAACAAATTCACTGTCAACCAGTTCATTAGCGAATTCCAAGACTTCCTAGGATGCATTACTGCATTACTGTGCTTCCAGAAAAATTCATCCTTGGAGGTGATTTCAATTTCCATATGGAGAAGAAAACTGCCAATGATTCTTCTAAACTACATGATCTTATCAATTCAATGAATTTACGCCAACATGTTCGTGGCACTACCCATAAAGATGGCCACACATAAGATCTGCTGATCACCAGAGAATCCGATGCTGATCTTGTTAAAAATGTATTAATTGCTGATCCTGCAATCTCTGACCATTTTATGATTATCTTCGATTTGGCACTTCCTCGTCACTACCCTGTCTGGAAGAAAGTCACATACTGCAAGTACCGAAGTACTGACCTTGCTAAGTTTGCGGATGCTATTGCTTCGTCTCCCATCGCTAATATTAACGAGATGCAAACTGTTGACAGCACAGAATACACCCTCACTGGCTCACTTCAAGAGGTTATTGACAAGTTTGCACCTATGCAAACACGCACATTTAGGATATGCCCTTGCTTACAGTTGTTCAGTGATAAGATTAGGCGCACAAAAGATTTACGACGCAAACTAGAGCTTCAGTGGCGGCAAACGAAACTATGTGTTCACAGAGAGATGTTTGTCAACCAGCAAAATGTTGTTAAACAAGAGGCCTCATCTTGAAAAAAACACAATATAAACAGAGTCCAAGAATGAGTCTACATCCATAGGCTACACTCTCAATCATTGAGTCCCTCAGGAGTGACAAAAATAATCCGGGCATCATGCCTTTTCTTCAGCTGATCATAATGTAAAATGTGGAGCTCCCCTATGAAGCCCCCTTGATACAACCTTTGTGGATGATTAATCTTAGGTACACACCTCTAGAGGGTACTGAATACAACATTTTTAATTCTTCAGCAAAATGGCCAATTCCGACTCCCATAGGGAGCCCAAATATTAACCCAGGCTCTCGATTTTATCACAGTTGAATCTGATTTCCCCAGTGATGCTGTGTACCAAATATGAACGCATTCTGACTGTTGGATCTGAAGAAGAGAAATTTTAAAGAAATTTCTTCAAATTGCACTAAGTTAAAAGTTGGGCTACTATAGTGATCCCAAATCTTAACCTATGGATCCTATTTGAACAAACTTGAATCTGACCCCCATAGAGATGTTGTATACCAAATATGAAAGCATTCTGACTAGAGGATCTGAAGAAGAAGACTTTTAAAGAAATTCCCTCATATTGTACTAAGTTAAATTTCAGGTTCCCATGTGGAGCCCAAATATTAACCCAGGCACTCGAATTGAACAAACTGGAATCTGACCCCCCTAGAGATGTTGTATACCAAATATGAAAGCATTCCGACTGGTTGATCTGAAAAAGAAGATTTTTAAAGAAATTTCTTCATATCGCACTAAGTAAAATTTTGGGCTACCATAGCAAGCCCATATATATACCTAGGGATCCGATTTGAACAAACTTAAATCTGACCCCCCAGAGATGTTGCATACCAAATATGAAAGCATTCTGACTGGTGGATCTGAAGATGATTTTATAAAATTATCCCCCATATTGAACAAAGTTAAAATTTGGGCTTCCATAGGACGCCCAAATATTAACCAAGGGACTTGGTTTGAACAATCTTGAATCTGACCCTCATAACAATGATGTATATCAAACATTAAAAGATTCTGACTGGTGGTTCTGAAGAAGAAGATTTTTAAAGAATATTCCCCATATTACCCTATGTAAAAAATTTGGACTCCTGTATGAGCCCAAATATGAACCAATGGGCTTTATTTTAACAAACTTGTATCTGACCCCCCTATGAATGTTGTATACCGAATATCAAAAGATTCTGATGATTGGTTCTGGATGATTTTTGTAAAATTTCTGCATAACATAGCCGATGGCAATTTTTTTTTACCATTCAATTCCACTGGTCCTGAGGATACTTCATACCAAATAACAGCTCTCTGTTCCGTGTGGTTTGGGAAATATGGGCGTTTGAAAATATTTCTATTTTTAGCTCCCAGGGTTCCCATGGGGATGCAGGAATTTTTTTTTTTTTGCATGGGTCAAGTACTTATGACCCAATAATACCACATACCAAATTTGGTTTAAACCGGACCATCGGTTCAGAAAATAGAAAGTTTGGGCGGGGCCAAAAATCTTAACCCACCCATTACAAAGCCAAATATTGCTTCACGAACTTCGTTTGAACAAACTTGATTCCACACCTAAAAAGGAAGCTCCATAGCAAATATCAAGTCATTGTACACACTGGTTCATGAGAAGATTTTTAAAATATTTTGGAATTTTTTCCCCCACTCCCTCCCAATGGGGCTGGGCATGTTGAGTTGAACAAAAATGCAATGCCTCTTTGGGACCATCACTCACAAAAACTTTCACTTGAATTGGCCCAGTGGCTTTGGAGGAGAAGACCAAAACATGGTGTTGATGGACAACGACGGATGGATGGACGGACGACGGACAGAGTGATGAGATTAGCTCAGCTTGACTTTGTCAAGATGGGCTAAAAATTGGTCAAATCCACGAAACGGAAATACTTTTCGAACTTATTGTCAGCTAATGTTAATTCCCCAAATGCGCTGTCTGTCGTTCTTGAGAAGCTTCTCTTTCGTCACAAGACAACCGTACTCCCAGAGTCTTCCATGCCTATCAAAGATTATTGAGCGTGCGGTGGCTTCTCAGCTGTATTCTCATTTGGCAGCCCAAGGCCTAGCCGAAGTTAACCAATATGCATACAGATCTAATTGCAGTACAGAAACAGCACTTCTAAGGGTCCAAAATGATATCCTCCTATCCATGGACAGGCACAACCTAACATGTCTTGTTTTGTTGGATTTAAGCACCAGTTTTGACACCATAGACCACAAAATACTTATTGAAAGACTGACAGTGAGAATAGGCCTTACTGACCGAGCACTTGATTGGTTTTCATCATACCTTAATGGTTGCACACAGAGTGTCCTTACTGGCAGTGAGTCGTCGGACAAGGTTACACTACGTTTTGGCATCTCTCAAGGATTGGTGTTGGGTCCCCTACTGTACACGGTCTATGTCTTACCTCTCGGTGGCATTATCCAAAGCCATGGCCTTGATTTTCATTTTTACACAGATGACACACAGCTGTATATTAGTTTTACTCACGCCTTTGAGCTTGAAGCATGCAGTAAGATTGAACTTTGTATTTCAGACATCAAGGCATGGATGACTAAAAACTTTTTTAAATTGAACGATGACAAGACAGAAGTAATATATATAGGTCTACCTCATCAACTTTCATAAATATCCAAACTGTCCCTCAATATTGGAGGTTCTGCGATAAAACCCAGTAGCTGTATTCGAAACTTAGGTTATTTCATGGATGAAAATTTGGCCGCTGATGAACATATCAAACATGTCTCTCGCAGTGCATTTTTCATCTTAGAAATATTAGCAAAATTCGACCCTTCATCGATACGCAGACGACACAACAGCTTGTTCATGCCTTTGTTACCAGTCGCCTCAACTACTGCAACTCTCTTCTGATTGGCTCTAAAACATCTATTCTTGGAAAGCTACAACACATCCAAAATTGTGCTGCACGGGTCATAAGAAGAACTCAAAAGTACTGCCATATAACACCAGTACTCTCTGAGTTACACTGGCTACCCGTTAAGCAAAGAATTCAATTTAAAATTGTCCTTTTGGTCTTTAAGTGTATCTCGGGACCTGCACCATCCTACCTGTCCAATCTGCTTACCATCCACAGACCATTGAGGTCTCTTAGGTCATCAGGTCAACTCAATCTGGATCAGCCTGTATCTAAATTTACTAGTGCTGGTGATAGGGCCTTTGCGGTTGCTGGCCCAAGGCTTTGGAATTCTCTTCCAATTGACATAAAAAATAGTAAATCACTTGAATCATTCAAGTCTGGTACTAAAACCTACCTTTTTTGAAAGGCATTTCCTTCAGTGGTCTTTTAATTTTGGTCATAAACTGACATTACCAGGTGCGTGAATGTGACTGAGTCAGTGAGGATTGCCTCGTTACTCGTCAAGTCACACTCACATACTTGTTTTGGTAAAGTTGTAGTTTGTTTTTATTTTATTTTAATTCAATACCCCTTTTCTTTTAGGCTCTGTCGCTTATCGCAACGATATAGCTTTGGCTGCTGATGTGGCATTGGGCACCAATAAATGATAATAGTGATCCATGTATCAATGTATCTGTGAGAAAATGTACGTGTATGTGTGTATAAGTATGTATGCAATTATTGTAAAGCCATTGAGCACCGTGTGTGGATTCTAAGCTTTAAAATTATTATTATTATTAGCACGTATCATGCTTAGTGTGTAGTAGCCATACCAGTTTCATCTCTATAGAGACTCGCCGGAGGCAATTGAAGCTGCTGCAGGATGGCAGCCCTTTATATACCTTTCTGGAGTGATCACAATGCCAGGTAGTTACAGTAAGATGTCAAAGGATACAAGACTGTATTTATTCATTTATTTATTGGTGTTTTCAGGTCACATATCTCTGCACAATGGCCAATCGTGACCATAACATGGATATCAATGTAGGTCCAGCCAATCGTTTATTCACATGTTGCCAATTTTAAAGGACTTCCATCTCAGGCATTGTTTACCAAGACCTTTTTTACAAGTAAAACAGAGTTTGTTTACCACAGTAAACAAGCACTGGTTCACCTCCTAGGGTTCCCATGGGGAGTATACAAGCCAGGATAATTTTATAAAGGATGAAGCTGCAGTGGTACCAACCTGGTGTGCAAGCAGAGGGTAAAAAAGTGTGAACAATTGTTCAGACACCAATATGTTGTTCACAGGGTGGAAATGAAGTATGTAAAAATAATTGTTTCTTCCTTTTGATTCCCTTTATCTCAGAGTCCTCTCGAACTCTTAGTAAGTTGATTTCCTTGTCTGTTTATACATACGACTTGGAAATTGCAAGCTGCTCAACGTGAGTTTGAGCAAACTTAGCATAGGCAGAGACACTGGAACCTTTACTGTTTGCGAACGATTTTTGTGAGGGTAAGGTAAAACACAGAAAAGAGACTCACAAGTCATGTTTATCTCTCCACAAAACCCCCCGCATATAAAATACCCGGTAACTTCAAAACAAAAGTGCTTATAGTGTAATAAGTTGTATTTATTTAAGAGTTTATAAGCAACAATACATCACCTGTGTGGCCCTTGGCAAAGGCAAACATATCCAACACTATGAGGACTAATATCACATCCGTTTAAATGAACATATTACCAAAAATGCTGACACACCCATAGCTATATATTTCAACCAGCAAGATCATTCAAATTCAGTATTCATTATTTATTTATTTATTGGTGTTTAAGGTCATATATTTTTGCATAATGACTAATCATGACCACAACATGAGTATCAACTCAAGACCAGGGGTGAGCGTTAATAAGCCATGTTGCCCATTTTAGAGAGGGTTTGCACCTCCTAAGCATTGGTGACTTTCGATAGAAATGGAAGAAAATCGATAGCTACCATATAGATGTCACCCCACACAAGCATACCAAGCTTTCCAAGCGACTCAATCATAAATGTGCCCTGTAGGATGTGTCAAATGGAAATATTAATGCTTAACTGCATGAAGTGTTTACTAAGTTCATCACAGGTCATTGCTAACGGCAACTATTTTTGATGGAAATGGAAGAAAATTAATAGCTCCCATCTAGAGGTCAACCCAAACAAGCACTCCAAGTTTTCCAAGTGATTCAATCATAAATGTGCCCTGCAGGGTGTGTCAAAGGGATATTTTGATGCATAACTATACTAAGTTCATCAAAGGTCGTTACCAATGGCAAAATGTTTTTTTATGGACAAGGAAGAAAACAAATAGCTCCTATCTAGAGGTCACCCCAAACAAGCATATGAGGGTTTCAATGCAATCCAATCATAAATGTTCCCTGTAGGGTGTGCCAATGGGACATATTAAGATCTAACTAAACTAAGTTTCAAAGGTTGTTGCCAGCTGCAACATTTTTGGATGGAAATCGAAGAAAGTTAAAAAATTTATAGTAATTTATATATTTTTTATACTTACCAATGACCCAGACTTAGCTGGTGCTAACTCTAACAAAACCAGGGCCAAACACAAATTTTGCCCCCCAATCCCCAAAATTTGCATCCAAAACAAAAAGAAATCATGTCCTAAAGGACCTCCATACTACGCCTCTACTGCGCATGCGCAGTGACGCAGACGTCCCGAAATTGGCACCAATTATCATTCTTACTGGCAGTGCCTGGTCAGCGCTATGTACTCAGCGGGGAGGCAAGAGTTCCCAACTCCAGGGAGGGCCATCCCCGTCTGGGTCATTGGTAAGTATAAAAAATATATAAATTACTATAAATTTTTTAACATTTTTATACTGTACCAATGACCCAGACTTAGCTGAATAGTAAACAGGCTGGAGGGCCTAGGACATAGAGGAAAATCCAATAAGCTCAACTATATAGTAAAGAGGTAACCCCTTAAGGAGAAAAGGAGTATTAGGCTTTACATGTATCTTTCTTATTTAATATTAAATTAGAAAGATACACTACCCTTAATAATTGAGCACAATAACATTCATGTTCTCTATTAACATCCAGTATATCCCTTATACTAATTATTTTTAAAGCAAGCCAATAAATAAAGTAGTCCAGAGAATTGAGACTCTTTATAGTCATTTAAAAGTGTCCGAGTATTGTATATTAAAGCCCGTTTGACACTTGACATATACAAATGCTTCACACCGAGCTACACTTTAAAAATAAGACATGAATGAAATTAACATTAATATTACACTTTAAAATCATCCCGGAAGCGGACTCAGAAATACTGACTTGGAGGAGGCATTCCCTTGCTTTTCACTATAAAGCAGGTGACCTAAGGGAACACCCCCCCCCCCCCCCCCCCCCCCCCCCCCCCCGTTGCCCTGGGTCAAATAGCCCAGAGCAAAGAGGGCAGCCGGACGGAGTCACTGCCGGAACAGAAAGCCTGCATAACTATAGTTGCAACTGTTTAGTGGACGACATTCTGAGCAACAGATAACGGACCTAAACAATGCAGGTCTCCAGAAATGGACTCAATATTTCTGAGATAAAAATTCGTAAATGTGGATGGCTGAGACCAATAAGCAGCCTTCATTAAATCTGTAATAGCAACACTATTAGCATAAGCCCGGGAAGTAGAAAGAGCTCTTACTTCATGAGCAGAAATCTTAAGCACAGACTGCTGAGAAGAAGATAAATCTTCATAAGCAGTACGGATAGTTAATTGAATCCATCTAGCAATAGAATGGACCGAAATGTCCTTTCTATTAGGCATCAAAGACAGAAAGAAACGTTTCCGTCCCTTTCTGATAAACTGAGATCTCTGTTTATAGATACGTAAAGCTCTAACAGGACAGAGTAAAGGCCTACGCCCGTCTGAAGACGGAAGAGCCTTAATAACAATAGGTTCCGGATATTTATTAGGAGCCTGATTCTTAGCTAAAAAACCCACATTAGTAGTGAAGGTGATAGTGTTCCCAACACTACGATAATGAGAATCATCCACCGACAGTGCATGAAGCTCACTACTCTTCTAGCAGAAGAGAAAGCTAAGAGAAAAGCTGTCTTATAAGATAAGAATTTGAAATCTACTGTCCCAAGAGGTTCAAATGGCTTTTCCTTCAATTTAAGAAGAACCCAAGCTAAATTCCACTTAGGAATTAATCTAAGAGTTCTGGGTCTATTTATCGAAAAGTTTCTAACCAACTTAGATAAAGAGACATTAGATCCAATTTGTAAACTATCATGATGTGCATAGGTATCAGATAACATAGATCTATAACCCTTTATATTACAGGCTGCAGTTTGATTTCGTCAAACAAGTATACTAGAAAGTTTGCAATGTCTGGTATAGAGGGATCGAATATATCTACAGAATGATCCCTACACCAACAACGAAAAAACCTTCCACTTAGCCGCATAGTTTAGCGAAGAGGAGGTCCTCCTACAGTTAGAAATCGCGTCCACTGCTCGTCCTGTAAAGTGTTTGCCATGCAAGAAGGACCGCACAACGGAAAAACGTGAAGGTTGAGACCTTGCGGGTTGTGATGGAGTTGGCGCGATTTCCCCTGCGAAAGAAGATCCTCCCATGGAGGAAGCTTTCGCGGTAGGTCCCACAACAGACACCTGAGTAGATTTATCCATGGTCTCTGTGGCGACAGAGATACTACCAACAGAATCTTGCATTGAGATTGTTTTATCTTTAGCAATACTTGTTGAATTAACGGCGCTGGAGGATACGCATATCCTATCATTCCGTCCCAAGGGATCGACAGAGCGTCTACTGCAAATGCTCTTGGATCCGGACACTAAGGCTTCCACGTTTAGACAAAATTGTAAACGTTTAAACGACTGTCTGTAAACGAAACGTAAACGTTTACACGTACTAACAATGCAAGTAGTCAATATTTGATAGAAGTGTGTAATAATACACACTACACAGTATGTCAATAAGTTCATCATATCTTTGCGTACAGGGCATACATTTTATGTTATTGAGACAGACTATTTACAGTTCGTCCAAAAACTACGTAGACGAACGATCACAGCATGCAGATGCCGAAGGCAAAGTCGCTCAGTCTGTGGGGGGGGGGGGGGGGGGGGGGGGGGGGGGTCTAGAATCCCCCAGGTAAATTTTGAAATTTATGGGGGTCACTGAGCTCATTCTGGTGGGTTCGGGGTGAAATTCCTTGTTTTTTCAAACAGTAATGTTGGAGCGTATTGCCATGGCACACAATAGTGACAATACCGGACTTGAGAGTGGAATGCAATGTCGCAAAAATAAACAAAGTCTACAAACCATGCAGGGGGAATCCAAATTTTCAAACACCGCAAGTGCCAGTCTGTCTGTCAAACTCCATAAATTGATCCTAAGATCATCCCATGTGTGAATAATTTATTTATTTATTTATTTATTGATGTTTAAGGTCACATATTTATGCACAATGGCTAATCATGACCGTGACAGTTTTACGGGTGGAGGAAGCCGGAGTACCCGGAGAGAACCACCGAGCAACGACGAGCAACTGCCAGCTCCCAACATCGTAACTCCGCACTGCAGCACAGGCAGGGTTAGATTGGTTGAAGGACATGCGTACCATCGACGTGCAGTACGCCTTAGTACACGGCGTCATCGTGCACCCCATGCGGGCAATGGAGATAAAGTGTCTTGCCCAAGGACACAACGCGGTTGCCGCAGATGGGATTCGAACCGAGACCTCTCGGCTTGCAGCCTGCACCTCTACCTACTGAGCCACCGCGCTCCCTGTGTGAATAATAAATTAATAATCCATGTCAGGTGAACGAAATCATCGAGAACAATTGTGTATGACTTTGGGAATATACATGTAAATCCGAATAAACTAAAACATCACACACATGTTTCGAAGGAAACACCAAAGATAAGCACGTGCCATGCGGCTCACGTGACTGTGTCACATATGATATCACATGATTTGAAGATGATTTTGTTCGGTTACTGTGGCGGCGGCGCCAGACGGAACCAGCACACAGTTTTTCTGAAGCATTATCAAAATATTGCATTGCAAAGTTGGAAATTTTTTTTTTGTTTCTTTGACTTTCTGCATTAATCTGCAATTTTGAAATTACTCTATTAAAACTTCATTCCGTGTACACGTTTACCAGAACTGTAAACGTTTAATGCCCATAAACGAAACGTTCACGTTTACACGTTTAAAACGTGGAAGCCTTACCGGACACGGAGACACATACGTCTGCAACTGATTGTTGAGATGTGTCGCAAATAAGTCTATCATTGGCCGTTCCCATTGGTAGCAAATCTGATTGAATACTTGTTTGTTGAGAGTCCACTCCGACGGCAACAAGCGACCCTTTCGTGAAAGGGAGTCTGCTAGCACATTCAGACGACCCGGTATGTGACGGACCGAAAGAAGAACGTGATGTTCTAGCGCAAACAGAAGGATTCTTTCCGTTAGATTGAACAACGGAACTGAATGAGTGCCTCCCTGATTCCGTATATACGCCACTACTGTCGTATTGTCGGATAGGATTTGGACATGAGCATTGTGAATAATGTCCATCCAGTGACGTAACGCAAGCCAGATTGACATCATTTCCTTGATGTTTATGTGCTTGCACAGGAATTGCGGATCCCAAACACCCTGGCATCTCGAATCCGTTGGGATTAATGATGCACCCCAACCTGTTTGACTGGCATCCGTCATAATGGTAAAACTCCGGATCCGGCAACAGCAGCGGAACTCCTGAGTTAACCACTGAATGTTTTGCCCAAGTCTGAATCTCTTGTTTCACTTGATCTGACAAGAGAACGTCTACATCGAGCGAATGAATTTTCAACACTCCAATTCTGAGTCAAGAAAATTTGAAGAGGACGTGTGCGTAACCGCCCCATCGGAATGAGATCCGGAACCAGAAACAGATGGCTGTAGAATCCCGGAGATTCCTGGTTTTCTACGACCTCTACCGCGTTCTTCATTAAAAGAGACTGCACCTCTGATAACAGAGCGTCTCTTTTCTGCGGATTTGACGGAAGATGAGTCCACTTTGGACTTCGAGTTAATGGAGGCTTTCGTTTGAAGGATATCTTTAGACCTTCCGAAGTCACTCCTCTCACCCAAGGGTCGTCCGTAATCGACGCCCATTCTTGTGAAAAGCTCGACCAACCTTCCGCCAACCGGTACGCGATAGAGGTTTAAGCCATCACCTCCTGCACCTGCGAGGTCTGCGGTAGGAGAAACCACATCCTCCACGGCCCGCACCTCGCCCCGTCGACCTCGGGGCGTCCGACCGATTGTCCCGGCCTGAAGGACGTCCCGAACGAGAGTCGCTACCCTGACGGTCTCTCGAATAAGACCAAGAGGACGCACCGGAACCTCTATAGGAACCTCTCTTGGGCGCATTAGACTCAGAAGTGCCTGTCTTATTCGTGTCTGCTGTATCCGACTTCTTAGGAGCAGATTTGAACAACAGAGAATCCTTAGCTTTCTTTGTAATTTTATCATAAATAGCAGAAAGCTTGCCGTCAAAGAGAAGTTCTCCTGAGCCTGAGACCGAAGCGACTCTAAGAGAGTTCTTCACCTTAGTATCCACTTGTGTGGATGTAGTTAGGGCTGCGTCACGTCTAACCAACTCCAGATTTGCCACTGAAAGGGCGGAGTTACACGTGGAATAAGCTACTGCCCTTGAAAGAAGTCTTAAAGAGGATTGTATATCCTGAAACTCTTTCCCCTGAAGGCGCAGTGATAACGCCTTAGAAAGGTGATCTGCGTAAGATAAGGCATCTAAATTGGCTCTGTGTTAGACGCAATAGCTGTTTCCAACACCGCGGTTGGAATAGAAGCCGACGACGGTAATGATAGCTCTAACTTCTTCCGCCTCGTCGTCCATACGCAGAGGAACTCTCGGTATACCCTGTCCTGCCGTATCGAATTTATTCCCTCGCATTAATGAAAGGCAGGTTGAGAGTATTAGCGGACAAGAAACCTGCTTTCCCCGTCCTGGAAGCAAGTTTAAATATAGCGTCGTTCAATAATTCAAATGTTCTTGCAACATTATTGGACTGCGACGGAAACTCGGGAGCGATGTCCCTGAACCGCTCAAAAAATTCAGAGTCCAATGACGCTATAATTCTCTTGTCCGGAACCGCAGCAGTCTGGCCCGATGGAACAACCTGAGGGAGAGAAAGTGCCGGATGAAGTCCACGGCAGCTTTATGTTGTTCCGAAAGGGATAGCTCCAAGTCATCCGTATCCTTTCACCATCCGGTCGGACCTCATGATGTTCCCGGTCCTCCGCCCCGATGCTTCGGCGGAGCGTACCGACCCAGCGCCGTCGGATAATTCTCGATCCGACACCGTTTTCTGTCGGCTGCTGGGATGCTGCGATAAGCTGTGCTATCTGCACAAGAATGTCCGGCATCGAGACCTGCGGAGGCGCAGTCTTTCGCTGCTTCGCCGAGGGCAGCTCCGCATCAGATGGCTCCCGCATACTTTTCCTATGCGAACGTCCGGAGTCCATCGGTCTCGAATCCCTGGCTGCCGGATGGTGTGACCTGGTCGCCGAAGAATCCTTCATCGGCGAAGCTGGTAATATATCGGCGGTCACGCAGCCAAGGTGCGGTCGTGTGCGCTGACGAGAAGAGGAAGCCTTAACAGTCTCCGCGGACTGCTTATACAACGGAGCGTCCCGAGCGACGGACGTATCCTCCGCTAAAGACACATTTTGTACCACAACATCTGGTCCCAGATGTTGTTGTACGAGAGAGGGGCCTCTCTCGCTCGCGGCCCGGCTAGACCTGGACGAGCTAGGAACCGGACTCAAAGGCTTCCTCCGTTCTCGCTTACTATCCGCCGTCACTGGGTGTGCATCTATTATGTTTATAGTGCTCGCATCACCCAAAATTTCCTCCTGGACCGCATCGGACGAACCCGGCTGCCGAACCATTCGGTGAATGGACGCTACACCGGGCGAGCTAGCGGACGACATTTGTCTAATCTCCATGAGCACTTTTGCCGCTAGCTCTGAATTCATTTGTGACGATGGACGCACACTTGTAGAAGATAACATGGAAACATCACCCTGTTCTGGTTCCTCTGAAATAGAAACTGAAAGAGTAGAGTGACCTTGCGGAGAAAGAGCCGGCATAGCCCTTTCTCCAGAAACAACATATCATGACACACGTTTCCAATGTTTCTCATCCCAATATTCACATATAGGACAGGGATTAATGCGAGAACACTGACTACAATTAATACAATGATCATGAAAGTCAGAGGAAGATTTCTTCCTATTACAATTTGAACAATGTCCCTTCATTGTGAAAGAACAACAATAAGTCCTAGTTACTCGCAAAAACCCCTGACACAAAGATACATAATAATATGATCCATTAATAAATGAAAAAACAATTGCAAATCAAAATAATTTTGAAAAAATATTTTTTCAGCGAAGCCCAAGTTGCTGAAAAGTAACGTTGAGCCCCAATGGATCCGATGGCAAAGTGTGGTCAAAAATTTTAAAATTATATTAAATAATTAATGAGACACTTACGGATAATATAAATGTATCTTATAGTGAGATAAACTACAGCAAAGGCAAACAGCCCCCATCAAAAAAGGCTGTTGCCAATGTAAACAAACAGTGTAAAAACACCAGAAAACATGACTCCAGGCACTGAAAAAACTGGCCCGGAATCAGTCATCAAATTACACTCTATCTGATGCAAAACAGAGACTCCCAGGGGAGAATCTGCAGAACATCAGATGAAAGATGCAGAACACAAACGTTATACACCCATGGGTGAAAACGTAACTATGGGGAAAATAACAGAAAACATTCTGTAACCAAGCAACTCTCCCAGGAAATTTTAGAAATGAAATTTCTCAAAAATATGCCAAAAGCATGGGAGAATTGCAAGGGGGGACTTTAGAAGGCTAGGGGAGAGGAAACACTGAATAAGCAGTGCAACATTTAGCAAGAATGACAACAAGAGGCCCATGCCTCGAAAATAGGCAACTTAACATAATTTCATCAAAAAATTTTAAGTACAGCCCTGATTATTTTTTGTCACTTCTTTTTCCTCTCCTCCTTCTATCCTCCTTAGAATCACATTTTCTCCAAAAATTACGTGTCTGGCATCCTTTAAACTGAGATTTACAAGCACAAAGATCAGTGAGATGTTGACTGATGAAGGGCCAAACAGAGAATGATAATTGGCACCAATTTCGGGACGTCTGCGTCACTTCGCATGCGCAGTAGAGGCGTAGTATGGAGGTCCTTTAGGACATGATTTCTTTTTGTTTTGGATGCAAATTTTTGGGATTGGGGGGCAAAATTTGTGTTTGGCCCTGGTTTTGTTAGAGTTAGCACCAGCTAAGTCTGGGTCATTGGTACAGTATAAAAATATCGATAGCTCCCATCTAGAGGTAACCCCAAACAAGCATACCAATTTCAAACCGATCTGATCATAAATGTGCCCTGTAGGGCATGCCAAAGGAATATATTGATGCCTGATTAAACCAAGTTCAATGGTTGTTGCCAGTGGCAACAATTTTTGACAGAAATGGAAGAAAATCGACAGCTCCCGTTTAGAGGTCACCCCAAACAAGCATACCAGGTTTGAAAGCAATCTGATGATAAATGTGCCATGTAGGGTGTGCCAAAGGCAAATATTCAGGTCTGACTAAACTAAGTTCAAAGAATGTTGCCAGTGGCAAGATTTCTTCTTGACGGAAATGGAAGAAAATCGATAGCTCCCATCTTGAGGTCACCCCAAACAAGCATACCAAGTTTCAAAGCGATCTGATCATAAATGCGACCTGTGCAGTGTGCCAAAGGAAATTGTGGATGTATGTACGTATGCCCATATGTAAGTACACACATACGTATGCCAACGGACGAGAAGTGATGGCAATAGCTCAGCTTGACTTTGTCAAGTTCAGCGGAAAATGGATACAGCAATAACATAATTTTTTGATGTGGTACGTCCCTTTGGACATAAAACATCAAAATATTATTTTATGGCCTTAGCTTGGACTGATGTGGTAGAATAATTTTATACAAATTTCGCACTTCAGCTTTTGAACGTACCTGGTCTGAAAATATGGGTGCATTTGCAACTCAGATGTTAGAACAAGCATCGATATTTGCCTGCAGATAATTAATAGTGAATTTCACATCTATAATAGGGCTGCTATGATTTTTTAATTTAGGAATCAATTAATCGTCGCAAATAATCGATAGTAATAGATTAATCGTATCTAGACCCCCCCCCTCTTTTTGAAGTCGTTAAAAATGAAGCTTAAGCCAGTTGACCTACCTCAAGTAAACAACAAAGACGATCCTCTTTTAGGTACATTCAAAGCTTTGATGTTCTGAACTTTTGAACCGTAATAATCAAGACTGGTCATCAGTTGTAAATTTCATCAAAGCTTTAAATGTACCTAAAAGAAAAATGCTTCTAACGGCTTCTTGAGGTTTAACATCAACATTCTTGACCTTTTACCTTCAGAAACAACAGTTTTTTCATCATTTTTTTTTTAAATTATTAATCGTTTAAAACAGGGTAAAATTTACCGATTCTTCGACAACGAAAATTACTAATCGATTTTAGCGTGATGGATCGACAATCAATTAATCGTGACAGCCCTGATCTATAAATAAGAATCAACGATTGATGTAAAACAAAGAATTCATTAACAGCAGCCTAACAGTAAACTTACTAGTTTTCAGAGCCATAGAAAAAGACAAAATGGTAATTCTTCTTATGAGGTGGTTTCTTAACTTCGGTCTTGGGCTCAATAACCTGAAAAGTAAATAATATATGTGAAAAAAACCTTGAATATTCTATTCAGCTGGTCAATAAAATATCACTGTTGATGTAATCTTCAGCCCTTCAGCATTAAATCAACATCATTGTACAGTATTGTGATCATAAATGCAATTTACAAAGTAATGAGCTTTATGCAACATTTTGGGAGGTGTTAATTAGGCACTCTGTGCAGGTTTACAATCAAGTGACTCATAAAACATCAAAGGAACTACCACGTAAATGAAAATGAATCGCGGAATTTTCTGTCCAATCAACAGTCTGTATTCAAAGATGGCAGCCTCGCTTCCGAAGAATTGGTCAGTTCTTTGTTCTACACTGCCAAAGATAAGTATTCTTTTGCTTTGTCTTAAGACGTTTCAATGGCCACCCTCCCTCCCTTTGTTTCCTTCAAATAGTTCAAACTGCTCTGACCACCACGTTTGTGTTTGATCTATACAGCATTCGTCCACTGGTACCGTTCCATGCTTTTCCAGAGTTTTTATCTCTGGTTTTTAATGCAGGAACTTGGACGGTTAACACCCACTTTCACTATCATGACAATGTTTTAAATTCATTAACTCGATTCATTATAGCATATTCCTAGTTGTCAATTGTATTTTTCTAGTTATACCAGTGAATGATGAATAAATTGGCAACCTTTGTGTTGTTCACACTGGAACTTTCCAAGTTACGTTAAAAGTTATTTTACTTCCCAGCTGTTGCATAAAAGCAGTCTCTTTTTCAATTGTTCATCCAATATTTTATGATATTATGTCCAAAAAGCTATATATTAAATCTGGAGAAAAAAAGCTTGGGATCGGTTTTCTGTGAAATATGATGACAAGGTATGGTAATATAATTACATGGTATCTGAAGTCCAACAAGGGCAATAATGCCAGAAGACATACCCGGACAAGGTTGGTTCTTCATGCCATTCATGACCAAAAAGCCATGTATTAAATTTGGGAAAAAATCCTGAATGGTTTTCTTTGAAATTTAATGACAAGAAATGTTAATTTGATGACAGGAATGTCTAAGACTAAGAAGGGCAATAACTCTTGAAGAAATGCTTGAACACAGATGATTCTCAATCAGAAAGTATGCAATATCCGGTGTAAGTTTAAATCAAAAGGTAAACAATTATCAAAGCTGAAATGTGATTTACCTCTTGACCTGCAATAAATGCAAAATACTATATGTCATTGAAACAAAACACGCATTACACGTTCGAATCTTGGAACACTTTAGGGAAATCAGTAACAACAATGATGAACCTGTCAGCAAACACCTTAATGAACCGGACCATTCATCCGATAATATGGAGTTCTGTATTACTGACGTACTTCAGAGTGACCCTGACATCAATCAAAATACACGGATCAAGAGTGATAAAGAACTACATTGGATTTTTATCCTCCAGACCATACATCCTTATGGTTTGAACAGGCTTGATTTTTAGTCTTTTTTATTGAAAGTAGTTTATAATTCATAGCGCACTGTTCACATTTTCGAGCACACATTGTATTATTTGACCCATTTCCCGAGAACAGATTTTAACCCTTTACAGAAAAAACATGATATTCAAATTTATTTTAATTTTTCACACCAATTCTTAAAACAATTTCAATAATAACACATCACAACACTTAAAATTCACGCAGGAATCAGAACTGATTCTCGCATATGATTCACACAATGAAAACAATGAGAATCAACACCTTCTTGCAAAATGTTCATTTGATTCTCGTCCTGGATTCTAAAAATGTCTGTGAATACCTGGCGGATTCTACTTATTTTTTGCTTCCTCATAATAAGGTACCAGTAACGCTTTGATTTAGCAATGGCGTCTAGAGAAAGTCTTGGCTGCCTATGCAGGCAGCCAAGACTTCACCAGAAACCACTGCCAAAGGTTCTTTAACTTCCATCAGCAAGACCACCATCTGTATGTTGCAACACATGTTCTACAATACACACAAGGCAAGAGTCATACAAAAATTGGAAATACCGTACTGACCCATCTCGAAGCCGGGGGGGTGCGTGCAGTAGAAAAATAAAAAAGTAGGGGGTGGGCTTCAGAATAAGTAATTAAGCCTGCAAGTCAAGTTGGTGTGTATTGGAATGGGAAATTATTAATTATCCCTTGGGTATGATAAG
Organism: Pictodentalium vernedei; assembly: GCA_031216915.1. Taxonomy (NCBI): domain Eukaryota; kingdom Metazoa; phylum Mollusca; class Scaphopoda; order Dentaliida; family Dentaliidae; genus Pictodentalium; species Pictodentalium vernedei. Next base: position 437,058,596 of record CM062297.1, on the reverse strand, counting down.
AAAGAGAGAGTACACTCTTAAATAAAAAATATCCACCCAATTAACTTGCACATATTTGTCAACTGTTTTAATAAGTGATCAGTTTAAAATTAGTGTTGTACGGTTGTACGGTTAACCGGTTTTATAAGTCGGTTTCGGTTTTGCTTGAAAACCGAAACCGAAACCGTGTAACTGGTAAATGAGTACGGTTTCGGTTTTTTCCTAAAATGTCGGGAAGAGATGTTTTCTTTATTCAGTTTGCACTAACAATGTCTGAAATGTCAAGCTTTGTCAGAAAATAACAGTGTCGTCAATGCACGCCACATTCTGGGTGTAAAGGGGCCACTGCAGCATGTCCAGATCACTCGAGAATGATGTATGACAAGTTGTCAATCACACATCGTTGACGTAAAAATGGGTTGTGTTTTCTGTGAGAATAACAAAACAGACAGCCAACACGCCTACATTTCACTGATCACAGGAAATACCTTGTGCAACTGGTTTCGTTTTTGAACAGGTTTGTATGACATAGTCAATCAGTTTAATTAAAATTACTTATCAACAATCTGTTGGACAGGGAATAACATCATATCAGAAAAAGGTTTTGGTATTTCATTGTCGTATTCGAAAATAACATTTGTCACGGGTTGCCCACCACGTGTTTCGGACATGTAGTCTGTTGCCTCCCTTGATGTGCTTATCTGGGAAGAGGTTTTACTGCAATTCAGTCTTGGGACGTTCCGACCCGAGACGATTTGTCCTGAAGGCTTCAGCCCACTAAAAACACGAAACCGCAAGTTCTTGTTCTATTTAGTTCAATATATGAAGGCCAAAACGTCTTGAACCAAAACGTCCCGAGGCCGAAATGTCCCAAGACCGAATCGTCCATATCCACGGGAAAAAGCTGCGTTCCGTATTATTGCTGTCAACATGCCACGGTTGCATTCCCACACAACTTTAAGAGGGCCAATCAAAGGAACAAATCAGCGGTAGAAATTGGAATGCCAAGAGGCAAACGCAAAAAAGTTACAATATCATGAATGTTATTGTGCTCAATTATTAACAATGTCATGTTAATAATTGAGCACAATAACATTCATGTTCTCTATTAACATCCAGTATATCCCTTATACTAATTATTTTTAAAGCAAGCCAATAAATAAAGTAGTCCAGAGAATTGAGACTCTTTATAGTCATTTAAAAGTGTCCGAGTATTGTATATTAAAGCCCGTTTGACACTTGACATACACAAATGCTTCACACCGAGCTACACTTTAAAAATAAGACATGAATGAAATTAACATTAATATTACACTTTAAAACCATCCCGGAAGCGACTCAGAAATACTGACTTGGAGGAGGCATTCCCTTGCTTTTCACTATAAAGCAGGTGACCTAAGGGAACACCCGCCCCCCCCCCCCCTTCCCCTGGGTCAAATAGCCCAGAGCGAAGAGGGCAGCCGGACGGAGTCACTGCCGGAACAGAAAGCCTGCATAACTATAGTTGCAACTGTTTAGTGGACGACATTCTGAGCAACAGATAACGGACCTAAACAATGCAGGTCTCCAGAAATGGACTCCATATTTCTGAGATAAAAATTCGTAAATGTGGATGGCTGAGACCAATAAGCAGCCTTCATTAAATCTGTAATAGCAACACTATTAGCATAAGCCCAGGAAGTAGAAAGAGCTCTTACTTCATGAGCAGAAATCTTAAGCACAGACTGCTGAGAAGATAAATCTTCATAAGCAGTACGGATAGTTAATTGAATCCATCTAGCAATAGAATGGACCGAAATGTCCTTTCTATTAGGCATCAAAGACAGAAAGAAACGTTTCCGTCCCTTTCTGATAAACTGAGATCTCTGTTTATAGATACGTAATGCTCTAACAGGACAGAGTAAAGGCCTACGCCCGTCTGAAGACGGAAGAGCCTTAATAACAATAGGTTCCGGATATTTATTAGGAGCCTGATTCTTAGCTAAAAAACCCACATTAGTAGTGAAGGTGATAGTGTTCCCAACACTACGATAATGAGAATCATCCACCGACAGTGCATGAAGCTCACTAACTCTTCTAGCAGAGGAGAAAGCTAAGAGAAAAGCTGTCTTATAAGATAAGAATTTGAAATCTACTGTCCCAAGAGGTTCAAATGGCTTTTCCTTCAATTTAAGAAGAACCCAAGCTAAATTCCACTTAGGAATTAATCTAAGAGTTCTGGGTCTATTTATCGAAAAGTTTCTAACCAACTTAGATAAAGAGACATTAGATCCAATTTGTAAACTATCATGATGTGCATAGGTATCAGATAACATAGATCTATAACCCTTTATAGTAACAGGCTGCAGTTTGATTTCGTCAAACAAGTATACTAGAAAGTTTGCAATGTCTGGTATAGAGGGATCGAATATATCTACAGAATGATCCCTACACCAACGACGAAAAACCTTCCACTTAGCCGCATAGTTTAGCGAAGAGGAGGTCCTCCTACAGTTAGAAATCGCGTCCACTGCTCGTCCTGTAAAGTGTTTGCCATGCAAGAAGGACCGCACAATGGAAAAACGTGAAGGTTGAGACCTTGCGGGTTGTGATGGAGTTGGCGCGATTTCCCCTGCGAAAGAAGATCCTCCCGTGGAGGAAGCTTTCGCGGTAGGTCCCACAACAGACACCTGAGTAGATTTATCCACGGTCTCTGTGGCGACAGAGATACTACCAACAGAATCTTGCACTGAGATTGTTTTATCTTTAGCAATACTTGTTGAATTAACGGCGCTGGAGGATACGCATATCCTATCATTCCGTCCCAAGGGATCGACAGAGCGTCTACTGCAAATGCTCTTGGATCCGGACACGGAGACACATACGCCTGCAACTGATTGTTGAGATGTGTCGCAAATAAGTCTATCATTGGCCGTTCCCATTGGTAGCAAATCTGATTGAATACTTGTTTGGTGAGAGTCCACTCCGACGGCAACAAGCGACCCTTTCGTGAAAGGGAGTCTGCTAGCACATTCAGACGACCCAGTATGTGACGGACCGAAAGAAGAACGTGATGCTCTAGCGCAAACAGAAGGATTCTTTCCGTTAGATTGAACAACGGAACTGAATGAGTGCCTCCCTGATTCCGTATATACGCCACTACTGTCGTATTGTCGGATAGGATTTGGACATGAGCATTGTGAATAATGTCCGTCCAGTGACGTAACGCAAGCCAGATTGACATCATTTCCTTGATGTTTATGTGCTTGCACAGGAATTGCGGATCCCAAAGACCCTGGCATCTCGAATCCGTTGGGATTAATGATGCACCCCAACCTGTTTGACTGGCATCCGTCATAATGGTAAAACTCGGATCCGGCAACTGCAGCGGAACTCCCTGAGTTAACCACTGAATGTTTGCCCAAGTCTGAATCTCTTGTTTCACTTGATCTGACAAGAGAACGTCTACATCGAGCGAATGAATTTTCACACTCCAATTCTGAGTCAAGAAAATTTGAAGAGGACGTGTGCGTAACCGCCCCATCGGAATGAGATCCGCGGCAGCTCCGCACAGACCTATCAGTCTCATAAATTCTCTCGCCGTGACTTTGTCTGCGTGCAGACAATAGCGAGCGTAACAACTGACTAATTTCGCTCTGGTTAACGGCAGACGAACGAGATTGTTGTGCGTCTCGAAGCTCATTCCCAGATGAGTGAATGACTTGGACGGCACCAGATCCGACTTCTCCTCATTTACTATAAAACCGAGACGTCGGAGCAATAGAAGAAGATTCTGAACATCGTTCTGAAGCGTTAACTCGTTGCCGTACCTCTGAAGAATGTCGTCCAGGTAGGCCGACGTTACCGCAGACGAATGAGCTCGGAAATAGATCATTACCGAGTTCATTACCCGAGTGAAAGCCCAGGGTGCTAGATTCAATCCGAAGCACATTGCCCGGAATTGATACACCACTCCTAGGACTGCGAAGCGTAGGTACTTTCGGAATGTCGGATGTACCATGACGTGAAAGTACGCATCTTGAGATCTATGCTTGTTGCATAATCGTTCACCCGAATACTCGCTCTGACCGATCGAATCGTCTCCATATAAAACTTCGGAGCGACGATCAGCTTGTTTATCCAGCTCAAATCTATGACTGGACGGAACGAGCCGTCTGGTTTCGGAACCAGAAACAGATGGCTGTAGAATCCCGGAGATTCCTGGTTTTCTACGACCTCTACCGCGTTCTTCATTAAAAGAGACTGCACCTCTGATAACAGAGCGTCTCTTTTCTGCGGATTTGACAGAAGATGAGTCCACTTTGGACTTCGAGTTAATGGAGGCTTTCGTTTGAAGGATATCTTTAGACCTTCCGAAGTCACTCCTCTCACCCAAGGGTCGTCCGTAATCGACGCCCATTCTTGTGAAAAGCTCGACAACCTTCCGCCAACCGGTACGCGATAGAGGTTCAAGCCATCACCTCCTGCACCTGCGAGGCCTGCGGTAGGAGAAACCACGTCCTCCACGGCCCGCACCTCGCCCCGTCGACCTCGGGGCGTCCGACCGATTGTCCCGGCCTGAAGGACGTCCCGAACGAGAGTCGCTACCCCGACGGTCTCTCGAATAAGACCAAGAGGACGCACCGGAACCTCTATAGGAACCTCTCTTGGGCGCATTAGACCAAGAAGTGTCTGTCTTATTCGTGTCTGCTGCATCCGACTTCTTAGGAGCAGATTTGAACAACAGAGAATCCTTAGCTTTCTTTGTAATTTTATCATAAATAGCAGAAAGCTTGTCGTCAAAGAGAAGTTCTCCTGAGACCGAAGCGACTCTAAGAGAGTTCTTCACCTTAGTATCCACTAGTGTGGATGTAGCTAGGGCTGCGTCACGTCTAACCAACTCCAGATTTGCCACTGAAAGGGCGGAGTTACACGTGGAATAAGCTACTGCCCTTGAAAGAAGTCTTAAAGAGGATTGTATATCCTGAAACTCTTTCCCCTGAAGGCGCAGTGATAACGCCTTAGTAAGGTGGTCTGCGTAAGATAAGGCATCTAAATTGGCTCTGTTAGACGCAATAGCTGTTTCCAACACCGCGGTTGGAATAGAAGCCGACGACGGTAATGATAGCTCCAAGTCTTCCGCCTCGTCGTCCATACGCAGAGGAACTCTCGGTATACCCTGTCCTGCCGTATCGAATTTATTCCTCGCATTAATGAAAGGCAGGTTGAGAGTATTAGCGGACAAGAAACCTGCTTTCCCCGTCCTGGAAGCAAGTTTAAATATAGCGTCGTTCAATAATTCAAATGTTCTTGCAACATTATTGGACTGCGACGGAAACTCGGGAGCGATGTCCCTGAACCGCTCAAAAAATTCAGAGTCCAATGACACTATAATTCTCTTGTCCGGAACCGCAGCAGTCTGGCCCGACGGAACAACCTGAGGGAGAAAGTGCCGGATGAAGTCCACGGCAGCTTTATGTTGTTCCGAAAGGGATAGCTCCAAGTCATCCGTATCCCTTTCACCATCCGGTCGGACCTCATGATGTTCCCGGTCGTCCGCCCCCCGATGCTTCGGCAGAGCGTACCGACCCAGCGCCGTCGGATAATTCTCGATCCGACACTGTTTCTGTCGGCTGCTGGGATGCTGCGATAAGCTGTGCTATCTGCACAAGAATGTCCGGCGTCGAGACCTGCGGAGGCGCAGTCTTTCGCTGCTTCGCCGAGGGCAGCTCCGCATCAGATGGCTCCCGCATACTTTTCCTATGCGAACGTCCGGAGTCCATCGGTCTCGAATCCCTGGCTGCCGGATGGTGTGACCTGGTCGCCGAAGAATCCTTGATCGGCGAAGCTGGTAATATATCGGCGGTCACGCACCCAAGGTGCGGTCGTGTGCGCTGACGAGAAGAGGAAGCCTTAACAGTCTCCGCGGACTGCTTATACAATGGAGCGTCCCGAGTGACGGACGTATGCTCCGCTAAAGACACATTTTGTACCACAACATCTGGTCCCAGATGTTGTTGTACGAGAGAGGGGCCTCTCTTGCTTGCGGCCCGGCTGGACCTGGACGAGCTAGGAACCGGACTCAAAGGCTTCCTCCGTTCTCGCTTACTATCCGCCGTCACTGGGTGTGCATCTATTATGTTTATAGTGCTCGCATCACCCAAAATTTCCTCCTGGACCGCATCGGACGAACCCGGCTGCCGAACCATTCGGTGAATGGACGCTACACCAGGCGAGCTAGCGGACGACATTTGTCTAATCTCCATGAGCACTTTTGCCGCTAGCTCTGAATTCATTTGTGACGATGGACGCACACTTGTAGAAGATAACATGGAAACATCACCCTGTTCTGGTTTCTCTGAAATAGAAACTGAGAGAGTAGAGTGACCTTGCGGAGAAAGAGCCGGCATAGCCCTTTCTCCAGAAACAACATATCGTGACACACCTTTCCAATGTTTCTCATCCCAATATTCACATATAGGACAGGGATTAATGCGAGAACACTGACTACAATTAATACAATGATCATGAAAGTCAGAGGAAGATTTCTCCCTATTACAATTTGAACAATGTCCCTTCATTGTGAAAGAACAACAATAAGTCCTACTTACTCGCAAAAAACCCTGACACAAAGATACATAATAATATGATCCATTAATAAATGAAAAAACAATTGCAAATCAAAATAATTTTGAAAAAATGCCGCTCAGGATCACAGATCCAATGTCGAGTTGTGACAACAGTTCCTCGCACAAAGGCCAACACACCTATGAAGTTTCATGACTCTAGGTTGAACCACTATCAAGTTCTCATCCGGAAACCAATTGTTGCGATATACTATGTTCAAGGTCACTGTGACCTTGACCTTTGACCTGGTGAGTCTAACATCAATAGGGTTCTTCCTCGCACCAAGGCCAACACGCCTGTAAAGTTTCATGACTCTAGGTTGAACCACTATCAAGTTATCATCCGGAAACCAATTGTTGCGATATACTATGTTCAAGGTCACTGTGACCTTGACCTTTGACCTGGTGAGTTCAAGATCAATAGGGTTCTTCCTCGCACCAAGGCCAACACACCTTTGAAGTTTCATGACTCTAGGTTGAACCACTATCAAGTTATCATCCGGAAACCAATTGTTGCGATATACTATGTTAAAGGTCACTGTGACCTTGACCTTTGATCTGGTGAGTCCAAGATCAATAGAGTTCTTCCTCGCACCAAGGCCAACCCACCTATGAAGTTTCATGAATGTAGGTTGAACTACTATCAAATTATCATCCGGATACCAATTGTTTAAGATTTACTATGTTCAAGGTCACTGTGACCTTGACCTTCGACGTAGCATGTCCAAAATCAATAGGGTTCTTCCTCCCCCCAAGACCAACCTACGTATGAAGTTTAATGAATGTGAGTTGAACCATTATCAAGTTATCATCCGGAAACCAATTGTTTAAGATTTACTATGTTCAAGGTCACTGTGACCTTGACCTTCGACGTAGCATGTCCAAAATCAATAGGGTTCTTCCTCCCCCCAAGACCAACCTACGTATGAAGTTTAATGAATGTGAGTTGAACCACTATCAAGTTATCATCCGGAAACCAATTGTTTACGCCCGCCCGCCCGGCCGCCCGCATACCCGCCCGCCCGTCCGCCCGCCCGCCCGCCATTCACCAAACTATAAGTCGAGTTTGACTTCGTCACAACTCGACTAAAAATATTTTTTCAGCGAAGCCCAAGTTGCTGAAAAGTAACGTTGAGCCCCAATGGATCCGATGGCAAAGTGTGGTCAAAAATTTTAAAATTATATTAAATAATTAATGAGACACTTACGGATAATATAAATGTATCTTATAGTGAGATAAACTACAGCAAAGGCAAACAGCCCCCCTCAAAAAAGGCTGTTGCCAATGTAAACAAACAGTGTAAAAACACCAGAAAACATGACTCCAGGCACTGAAAAAACTGGCCCGGAATCAGTCATCAAATTACACTCTATCTGATGCAAAACAGAGACTCCCAGGGGAGAATCTGCAGAACATCAGATGGAAGATGCAGAACACAAACGTTATACACCCATGGATGAAAACGTAACTATGGGGAAAATAACAGAAAACATTCTGTAACCAAGCAACTCTCCCAGGAAATTTTAGAAATGAAATTTCTCAAAAATATGCCAAAAGCATGGGAGAATTGCAAGGGGGGACTTTAGAAGGCTAGGGGAGAGGAAACACTGAATAAGCAGTGCAACATTTAGCAAGAATGACAACAAGAGGCCCATGCCTCGAAAATAGGCAACTTAACATAATTTCATCAAAAAATTTTAAGTACAGCCCTGATTATTTTTGTCACTTCTTTTTCCTCTCCTCCTTCTATCCTCCTTAGAATCACATTTTCTCCAAAAATTACGTGTCTGGCATCCTTTAAACTGAGATTTACAAGCACAAAGATCAGTGAGATGTTGACTGATGAAGGGCCAAACAGAGAAAGAATGATAATTGGCGCCAATTTCGGGACGTCTGCGTCACTGAGCATGCGCAGTAGAGGCGTAGTATGGAGGTCCTTTAGGACATGATTTCTTTTTGTTTTGGATGCACATTTTGGGGATTGGGGGGCAAAATTTGTGTTTGGCCCTGGTTTTGTTAGAGTTAGCACCAGCTAAGTCTGGGTCATTGGTACAGTATAAAAATATAATAAAATTTTGATTATATTCCATTGTTTACTCGCTGGGTTTTCCCAACTAACAGTGTGATGTGATGTAAACTGCAGGTAAAGTGGAGATCATGTGAGGTGCACAATGGGTTAAAATAATCAATATTACACTGAAAATATTAAAATTTTGAGAAAAAAAAACCTGGTGAATTTTTCTAAATCTTTAGTAATAATCCCTCTCAGTGTATCCAACATATGAACCCACCAATCATTGCTGCTAATAATTTTTCACACTAAAGAAAATAGATTCTGCACAAGACAACACATGTACCTGGAAACTGAAGCAATGTTCAATAGGAGTTATCCTAGTCTATAAATATTTACAGTCTGTGGGGAATCTCCTATACAGTTATGTCCCTTTCATCAACAGCTGATTTTTAAACTGGGACACCTCTCTGTCTGCGCTAAATAAAATGGATTTACGGCCTCATTCAGTAAACAGGGGAATAAATGAGCGAAGTGAACATCAGTATATATTTTTTATTTACAAAGTTTATCAAATAAAAGCTAAAACAAGAGGCCCCATGGGGGCCTGAAGTGCTCATCTTGAACGGAACACAATATAAACAGAGTCCAAGAATGAGTCTACATTAAGCAAGCCATCTCCAATCCTTGAGTCCCTCGGGTGTTACAAAAATAATCCGGGCATCATGCCTTTTCTTCAGTTGATCATAATGTAAAATGTAGAGCTCCCCTATGAAACCCCTTGATACAACCCAGGGGTCAGCCTGGCAGGTGATTTTAGGGAGAAGTGACTTCTCCCTCCAGAGACTTTAGGGAGAAGTCAGAAAAAAACATAAAATGTATATGACATCGTGACAAAATAAATGTACATAGAGGACACAATTGTGGAGAAAAAAATAAATAAAAGTTATACAAACAACCATACACACACAAAACTAAGTCATGTAGGTTAAAATCCTCCCCCTCCCCTACAAAATATTGTGTCGTTCATGGATTCTGAATATTCTAACTCTTTCCCTAACAGTGATGACCAGGGTTACCATGCAGTTGATTTTGTATTTGCCTCAATGCAGTGGATTTGAAATTTAGCATTACCCATGGTGAGAGTGTTCTTCTCTGTAATAGAAGGTATATTCTTTTTAAAAAAAATATTTAAAGTATTTAAAATAAATTTCAGGTTCACATAAGAAGCTGGGTCATTATGGTTTCTGAATGTCCTAATTGAATTGAAATGCATTGTTAAAAAAGTTTTCGATATTCTTCGTAAATTAAGCGTCATTAACAAATTGAGTTAATTTATTTCTAAGGTAAATGACAAAATATTTCAGTTGTCTCCCTTCCCTGCTGTGCTGGTTGATAAAACACTGTTTAGAAAAATGACAATTTCTGCCAACCATCTTACATTGACACGCGTGATTGGTGCTATTAGGCCTGCCATTCTTATAATCCTGATATGTGTGATTTCTGTCGTAGCCTTATTACATTTAACCCCCTTCCTACACAAGTTTTCAAAGAAAAACTTTCAATGCAAATTGCGCGGCGAATTTCAATGCAACCAATTTTTCAGTGGAACAGAGTATAACCGTAACCAATTTCGACGTTTTTATGGAAGAAGTGTCTCCTGCACATTTTTTTGGTTTTGAAACAGTGGTTAACTTTAATAAATTTGAATTAACTCGTGCGTGTCTTGTGTGATTCGTTGTTTTTGCTGGCACTTTTGTTTTTAAATAGCATTTTGTGCTGGTTTAGGCTATTTTCAGAGCCGTATGATGGATTTTAACAGCAACCGTGTTTACTTTTTTGTGAATGAGGAAGCATTTTTTTTGGAAATAAAACATAAGAAAATACAGTAAACTTCCAGGTCTCCCAAGGAAGCTTTGGAGGGCGACTTGAATTTCGCCCCCAGTGTAAGCCAAGGCAACTTGAGGATTGACAAGGCGACTTCTTCGCCCTAGTCGCCCACCCGGCTGACCCCTGATACAACCTATGTGGATTAATCTAAGTTACACACCTCTGGAGGGTACTGAATACAAAATTCTTAATTCTTCAGCAAAATGGCCAATTCCGGCTCCCATAGGGACCCCAAATATTAACCCAGGCTCTCGATTTGAACACAGTTGAATCTGACTTCCCTAGAGATGTTGTGTACCAAATACGAAAGCATTCTGACTGTTGGATCTGAAGACGAGAAATTTTCAAGAAATTTCTTCATATTGCACTACCATAGCGAGCCCAAATATTAACCTATGGATCGGATTTGAACAAACTTGAATCTGACGTTGTATACCAAATAAGAAAGCATTCTGAGTAGTGAATCTGAAGAAGATTTTTGAAGAAATTTCCTCATATCACACTAAGTAAAAATTTGGGCTACCATAGCGAGCCCAAGTTAAATTTTACGTTCTCATATGGAGCCCAAATATTAACCCAGGCACTCGAATTGGACAAACTGGATTCTGACCCCCCTAGAGATGTTGTATACCAAATATGAATGCATTCCGACTGGTGGATCAGAAGAAAAAGATTGCTAAAGAAATTTCCTCATATCGCACTAAGTAAACATTTGGGCTACCATAGCGAGCCTAAATATATACCTAGGGATCTGATTTGAACAAACTTGAATCTGACCTCTTTAGAGATGTTGCATACCAAATATGAAAGCATTCTGACTTGTGGATCTGAAGAAGAAGATTTTTAAAAATTATCTCCCATATTGAACAAAGTTAAAATTTCGTAGGAAGCCCAAATATTAACCCAAGGACTTGGTTTGAGCAATCTTGAATCTGACCCTCATAACAATGATGTATATCAAACATTACAAGATTCTGACGGTTCTGAAGAAGAAGATTTTTAAAGAATATTCCCTGTATTACTCTATGTTAAAAAGTTGGGCTCCTGCATTGAGTCCATATATTAACCAATGGGCTGTATACCGAACATCAAAAGATTTTGATGATTGGTTCTGGAGAAAAGATTTTAAATTTTTGCAAATATGCTGACTCAGCATTTTCTCGATGCCCATTACGGAACACCCTAACATAACCGGTGGCAATTTTTTTACTATTCAATTCTACTAGTCTTAAGGATACTTCATACCAAATAACAGCTATCTGTTCAGTGAGGTTTGGAAAATATGAACATTTGAAAATATTTCTATTTTTAGATCCCAGGGTTCCCATGGGGATGCGGGAATTTTTTTTTTCGCATGGGTCAAGTTCTTATGACCTAATAATACCACATACCAAATTTGGTTCAAACCGGACCATCGATTCAGAAAGTTAAAAAATTTATAGTAATTTATGGTGCTAAACTCCTTAATTCAGGGCCAAACACAAATTTTGGCGCCCCAATCCCCAAAATTTGCATCAAAAACCGAAAAATACATGTCCTATGTGGTCCTCCATACATTAACTCCTCTGCGCATGCGCAGTGTCAAGGAGGTCCCAAAATTGGCGCCAATTATCATTCTCACAACCAGTGCCTGGTATGAGTTCCCAACTCCTGGGAGGGCCATCCCCGTCTGGGTCATTGGTAAGTATAAAAAATATATAAATTACTATAAATTTTTTAACATTTTTATACTGTACCAATGACCCAGACTTAGCTGAATAGTGAATAGGCTGGAGGGCCTAGGACATAAAGGAAAATCCAATGAGCTCAATTATGTATAATAGAATATCCTCTCCAGAAGAAAAGAAGAGATAGGCTTTACATGTATCTTTCCTATTTATAACAAAGAAGAAAGACACAATACCGATCAGTAATTGAGCATAATAATCAATGATCTCTATTAACATCCAGTATAACCCTTATACTAATATTTTTAAAGGTAAGCAATAAAGGAAGTCAAGAGAAATGAGACTCTTTATATTCATTAAAAGTGTCCGAGGATTGTATATTAACGCTCGTTTGACACATGACATATACAAATGCTTCACACCGAGCTACACTTTAAAAATATTACATGGATGATTAAACATTATCTTTACACTTTAAAACCATCCCAGTACCGACTCGGAATTACTGACTCTGGGGGAGGTATTCCCTTGCTTTTCACTATAAAGCAGGTGACCTAAGGGAACACTTGCCCCCCCCCCCCCCTTCTCCTTGCCCTGGGTCAAATACCCCAGAGCGAAGAGGGCAGCAGGACAGAGTCACTGCCGGAACAGAAAGCCTACATAACTATAGTTGCAACTGTTTAGTGGACGATATTCTGAGCAACTGATAACGGACCTAAACAATGGAGGTCTCCAGAAATGGACTCAATATTTCTGAGATAAAAATTAGTGAATGTGGAAGGTTGAGACCAATATGCAGCCTTCATTAGATCAGTAATAGCAATACAATTAGCATAGGCCCAAGAAGCAGAAAGAGCTCTTACTTCATCAGCTGAGATCTTGAGTGCCGACTGCTGAGAAGATAATTTTTCATAAGCAGTACGAATAGTTAATTGAATCCATCTAGCAATAGAATGAACCATAATATCCTTTCTATTAGGCATCAAAGACAGAAAGAAATGCTTACGTCCCTTTCTGATGAACTCAGATCTACGTTTGTAAATATGTATTGCTCTAACAGGACACAGTAGAGGCTACGCCCATCAGATGATGGAAGGGCCTTAATAATAATAGGTTCAGGATACTTATTAGGAGCCTGATTCTTAGCCAAAAGTCCAACATTGGTGGTAAAGGTAATAGTATTACCGACACTATGGTAGTGAGAATCCTCCACAGATAGTGCATGAAGCTCACTAACTCTTCTAGCAGAAGAGAAAGCTAAGAGAAAAGCTGTCTTATATGTTAAGAATTTGAAGTCAACTGTGTCAAGAGGATCAAAAGGCGCTTCTTTTAGCTTAAGAAGAACCCAGGCCAAATTCCACATCGGAATTAATCTAAGGGTTCTAGGTCTATTTATCGAAAAATTTCTAACTAACTTAGATAAAGAGACATTAGTTCCAATCATCAAGCTATCATGATGTGCATAGGTATCGGATAGCATAGACCTACAACCCCTAATGGTGATAGGCTGCAGATTAATCTCATCAAACAAGTATATTAGAAAGTTTGCTATGTCTGGAATGGAGGGATCATAAATATCTACGGAATGATCCTCACACCACTGACAAAAGACCCTCCACTTAGCAGCATAGTTTAGCAAAAAGGAGGTCCTCCTACAGTTAGAAATCGCGTCCACTGCTCGTCCTGTAAAATGTTTTCCGTGCAAGAACAACCGCACAATGGAAATACGTGAAGGTTTAGACCTTGCGGATTGTGATGGAGGATGCGCGATTTCCCTTGCGAAAGAAGATCTTCCCGTTGAGGAAACTTCCTCGGCATGTCCCACAACAGACACCTGAGTAGATTTATCCACGGTCTCTGTGGAGACAGAGATGCTACCAACAGAATCTTGCATTGCGATTGTTTTATCTTGAGCAATATCTGCTGAATCAACGGCACTAGAGGATATGCATATCCTATCATTCCGTCTCAAGAGATCGTCCACTGCAAACGCTCGAGGATCCGGACAAGGTGACACATACATCTGCAACTGATTGTGGAGATGTGTCGCAAATAAATCTATCATTGGCCGTTCCCATTGGTAGCAAATCTGATTGAATACTTGCTTGTTGAGAGTCCATTCTGACGGCAACAGACGACCCCTCCATGAAAGGGAGTCTGCTAAAACGTTCAGACGACCCAGAATATGACGGACGGAGAGAAGAATCTGATGTTCTAGTACAAACAGAAAAATTCTTTCCGTTAGATTGAGCAACGAAATGGAATGATTGCCACCTTGGTTCCGAATATATGCAACTACTGTCGTATTGTCGGACATAATTTGCATGTGTGCATTCTGAATAACGTCTATCCAATGACGCAGAGCAAGCCAAATCGACATCATCTCTTTGATGTTGATGTGCTTGCTTAGAAACTGCGGATCCCAAAGACCCTGGCACTTCAAATCCGATGGGCTCAGTGTCGCGCCCCAGCCTGTTTGACTGGCATCCGTCATAATCGTAAAACTCGGATCTGGCAATTGCAGTGGAACTCCCTGAGTTAACCACTGTATGTCTGCCCAAGTCTGAATCTCTTGTTTCAATTGGCTTGACAAGAGAATGTCCGTCTCGAGCGAATGAATCTTCACTCTCCAATTCTGAGTCAGAGAGACCTGGAGAGGACGAGTGCGTAGCCGCCCCATCGGAATGAGATCTGCAGCAGCTCCGCACAGACCTATTAGTCTCGTAAATTCCCTCGCTGACACTTTGTCTGAGGGAAGACAATAGCGAGCGTAACAACTGACTAATTTCGCTCTGGTTAACAGCAGACGAACGAGATTGTTGTGCGTCTCGAAGCTCATTCCCAGGTGGGTGAATGACTTGGATGGCACCAGATCCGACTTTTCTTCGTTTACTATGAATCTGAGACGTCGGAGCAATAGAAGCAGATTGTGCATGTCGTTCTGAAGCGTTAACTCATTGCCGTATCTCTGAAGAATATCGTCCAGGTAAGCCGACGTTACCCCAGACGAATGAGCTCGGAAATGAGTCATTACCGAGTTCATTACTCGAGTGAATGCCCAGGGCACTAGATTCAGACCAAACCACATCGCTCGGAACTGACAAACAACACCTAGGACAGCGAAGTGAAGATACTTTCTGAACGCCGGATGTACCATGACGTGAAAGTACGCATCCTTGAGGTCTATGCTCGCAGCATAGTCGTTCACTCGAATGCTCGCTCAGACCGATCGAATGGTCTCCATATAAAACTTTGGAGCCACGATCAGCTTGTTTATCCAGCTTAAGTCGACCACTGGATGGAACGAGCTGTCTGGCTTCGGAACCAGAAAAAGATGGCTGTAGAAACCTGGAGATTCCTGGTTTTCTACGACCTCTATCACGTTCTTCGTTAAAAGAGACTGGACTTCTGATAGAAGTGCCGTTCTTTTCTGACAATTTGACAGAAGCTGAGTCGATCTTGGACTTCGAGTTAATGGAGGTTTGCCTTTGAAGGACAATTTTAGTCCTTCCGAAATAACCCCTCGAACTCAAGGGTCCTCTGTAATTGATTCCCAATTGCTTGAGAAACTCGACAGTCTTCCGCCCACCGAAACGCGACCGAGGTCTAGACCATCACCTCCTGGATCCGCGAGGCTTGTGGTAGGAGAAACCACGTCCTCCGCAACCCGCACCTCACCCCGTCGGCCTATGAGCGTCTGACCGGTTATTTCGGTCAGCGTAACGGCCCCTAGTCGAGTCGCTACTATGCCGGTCTCTAGAGTAAGACCTAGAGGATGCATAGGAACTCTATAGGAACTTTCCCTGGACGAACTCGTTCCGGAAGTGCCTGCCCTACTCCTGTCTGCTGGTTCCGATTTCTTGGAAGCAGACTTAAACAGCAGAGAGTCCGAAGCTTTCTTTGTTAATTTATCATATATATCAGAAAGCTTGCCACTGAAGAGAAATTCGCCAGAGACCAGAGTGACTCTAAGAGAGTTTTTCACCTTACTGTCCACGCGTGTGGAAGTAGCCAGGGCCATGTCACGTCTAGCTAACTCCAAATTTGCCAATGAAAGGGTGGAGTTATAAGTGGAAAAAGCTATGGCCGTGGACAAAACTCTTAAAGACGTTTGTACGTCTTGAAATTCTGGTCCTTCAAAGCGTAATGACAACACTCTAGAAAGGTGATCTGCGTAGGAAAGAGCGTCTAAACTAGCTCTGTTAGACGATATCGTTGTTTCCATCGTAGACGACGGAAGTGACATAGACGACGGCATGGATATATCAAGGTCTTCAGCCTGGTAGCATGGGCGCAGATCTCTTCCAAAAAGTGGGGGGGACGGGCAGATGCCGAAGGCATCTGCAGCGAGTGCCGCAGGCACGAGCCGGCAGAGGGGGGTTTGGGGGGTTCTCCCCCGAAGAAAATTTTTAAATTGCGCTTTCAAATGGTGCATTCTGGTGGCCTCTGGGGTATAATTTCTCTTAATTATTTAGTAGAAAAAAATATGTTTTTCAACAGCCTGTTGTAATTTTCTCAAAATGCTTAACCATAATTGTTCCCGCTTTACCGAGCGTTCCCTATTAGATTAACACAATTCAACTGTGCGGTGGATTAGCATAAGGGCCCAACAGATGGAGCGACGACGTATGTGTCGGGCCCGTTAATGGATTAACAGATCCAATAACAGCCCGACACATACGTCATCAACAAGTCGCGTGAATTGAATGAATTCGATCGATAAATTTCGTTCTCAAAATATAAACAAAGCAGACGATACTGTCTTGCACATTTTCACGAGCTCAGTACCGGCCTATTACTCTCTCTGCATAAGAATTCTGTCGGCAACATTGAAATTCCGATATCAAATAGTTATGCTGCTTATGCATTCATGCAACCCACAGCTGTGTCTGGCTGAGTAACAACTTATTTGAAAGCGCAGTGTTGAACAACTGTTCGTTGAACGTTACGTCAGTCCAAACATGGACCCACAGACATAGTCCGTAATATAATTTTTGTGGTTGATACGGCTACAGTACAGGCCGTACCAACCCCAAAATTATATTACGAACTGTGGGTCCAAGTTTGGACTAGTTGAACGTGTATCAGAAGTGAATCTCGCATTAAAATTCATGAGAGGGTGCAGCAGTGGGGGAGCATAGTGGGGGACATGTCATACCATGTCCCCCCAGTGGTGGGGGGGACATGGCATACCATGTCCCCCCCTTGATGAGATCTGGGGGGGACACGTCCCCCCCGTCCCCCCCATGATCTGCGCCCATGCCTGGTAGTCTAAACGCAGAGGAACTCTCTGGAAGCCCTGACCTGCCGTATCAAACTTGTTCCTTTGATTAATAAACGGCAGCTGTAGAGCAGATGTAGGTAGGAAGGCTGACCTGCCCGTCTTGTTGGCAAGTTTATCAATAGCGTCATTCAATAATTCAAAAATCCGAGAGACATTCTTGGATTGTGACAGAAATTCCGGGACAATGTCCCTAAACCGATTAAAAAAATCGGTGTCCAGTGGCGCTATCACCCTCCTATCCGGCTGCGCAGCATTCTGGTCTGGCGGAACAACTTCTGGAAGGTAATGCCGGATGAATTTTATGGCTATTTTACGTTGTTCCGAAAGGGAAATATCTAATTCATCAGAATCCCTTTTCACCATCCTGCTGGACCTCATGTAAATATCGGTCGTCCGCACCCGATCCAGTGGCAGAACCTACCGACCCAGCATCTTCTGACATTTCATGTTCTGACAGAGGCTCTGCCGGTTGCTGGGATGCTGCGATTAACTTTGCTATCTGTGATAGCACATCCATTACGGAGGCCTGGGGAGCGGCGGTCTTACTGGATTTAGCCGTCAGAAGCTTCCTGGACGTTACATCCTGCATACATCTTTTATGCGAACGTAAGTATGAAGAAGGCCCCGTATCCCTGGCTACCGGATGGCGTGACCTGGTCACCGTGGAATCCCTGGTCGGCGAAGCTGACTGTAATTCACTGGTCACGTAGCCAAGGTGCGGTTGAGTGTGCTGCTGAGAGGATACAGAAGCCCTATAAGTAGCCTTGCCGGACTGCCTATAAACCAGAGCGTCTCGAGCGGCGGACGTATGCTCTCACTGCATAACACTACGGACTACAACATCTGGTCCCAGATGCTGCTGTATGAGAGAGGAATCTCTCTCACTTGCAGCCGTGCCGAGCTGGACAAGCTAAACACCGGACTGTCAGGCTTCCTCCGATCCATCCTCCTTTCCGTCGCCACTGTGTGTGCACGTGGATGTTTTATAGTGCTCGCAACACCCGACTCTCTCCGCTGGACCGCAACGGATGAACCCGGGTGCTGCCCCATTCGGGGAATGGACGCAACCCCGGTCGAGCTAGCGGACGTCAACCCCTTCAGGTTCCTTTCAGGTAACTGACGAATCTGCATGAGCACTTTTGCCGCTAGCTCTTAGCTTGTATGTGATGATGGAGGCACACTTCTGGATGACATCACGGAAACATCACCCTGTTCTTGTTCCTCTGAAAAAGAGAGTGAAATACTAGAGTGACTCTTTAGAGAAAGAACCAGAATGGACCTTTCTCCAGGAACAACATACCGTGACACACGTTTCCAACGTTTTTCATCCCATTTGAAACACACAGAACAAAGATCAGTGCGAGTACAGAGAGAACAATTAATACAGAGATCATGAGAATCATAGGAAGATTTCCTCCTATTACAATTTGAACAATAATCCTTCATTGTGAAATGTGAATCAAAGTACTCGCACTAATCCTTGAAAATAAAGATACATAATACAACAATCCATTATATTCATTAATAAATAATGATTTTAAAAGAAAAATTTTTTTCAAAAAAAAAAAAATTTTTCAGAAGAGCCCAAATTCCCAAAGGGAACCCTGAGCCCAATGGATCCCAAAAAAGCCTAAGTGTGGACAAAAATTTAAATTCATTTTGAAAAAATTAATGAGACACTTACGGACAATAATAATGTATCTTACTATGAATAAGAGATGCAGAAGACAAATAATCACTATCAGCAGTAACTGTTGTCAACCTAAGCAAAAGTGTCAACAAACCGGAAACATGACTCCAGGCACTGAAACAAACATGGCCAGAAATCAGTCACCAATTAAAACACTATCTGATGCAAAACAGAGGCTTCCAGAGAAGAAACTGTAGAACATCAGAGGGTAGCTGCAGACCAAAATGCCTAAACACCCCTAGGGTGAGGACGTAAACATGGGGAAAAAACAGAAATAAATCTGTTACCAAGCCAAAACTCCTAAGAAATTTTAGTAATAAACATTACAAAAAATAAGCCAAAACATGGGAGAATAGCTAGGGGGGAATAAGGAAGGTAGAGAGGAAACACTGATCAAACAATGGTACTTCATAGCAAGAATGACAACATCAGGGCTATGTCTTGAAAAAAGGCAACTAGAAATAATTTCATAAAATAATTATAAGTTACAGCCCTGAACATTTTCTTGCACTAAATTTTTTCCTCTCCTCCTTATGTATCCTCTTTATTTCCACCATTTCTCTCATGAAAATGTGTCTGGCATCATGAAAACTGAGATTTAGAAGCACAAATAACAGAGAAGTGTGACTGTTTTGAGGGCCAAACAAAGAACGATAATTGGCGCCAATTTCGGGACCTCCTTGACACTGCGCATGCGCAGAGGAGTAAATGTATGGAGGACCATATAGGACATGTATTTTTCGGTTTTTGATGCAAATTTTGGGGATGGGGGGGGGGGGGGGCAAAATTTGTGTTTGGCCCTGAATTAAGGAGTTTAGCACCAGCTAAGTCTGGGTCATTGATACAGTACAAAAATATACAAATTATGGGCGGGGCCAAAAATCTTATCCCTTCCATTACAAAGCCAAATATTGCTTCACGAACTGCGTTTGAACAAACTTGGTTCTACACCTAAAAAGGAAGCTCCATAGCAAATATCAAGTCATTGTACACACTGGTTCTTGAGAAGAAGATTTTAAAAATATTTTGGGGCATTTTCCCCCACTCCCTCCCTATGGGGCTGGGCATGTTAAGTTGAACAAAAATGCAATGCCCCTTCGGGACCATCACTCACACAAACTTTCACTTGAATTGGCCCAGTGGCTTTGGAGGAGAAGACCAAAACATGGTGTTGACGGACGACGGACAGAGAGCGATGAGATTTGGTCGGCTTGACTGTGTCAAGATGAGCTAAAAAAGTCACTCAAAAAATAAAAACTCCAATATCCAGTCCTGATTTGGTAAGTAGAATGTTGCAAAAAGTCACCTATTTTCATTTCACTCACCTGAAGTTGACATTTCAGCCAACTTGAAACTTGGGGAATGGGCTTTGACACGGGTAGAGCTCCTTGATTCTGAAATCTGAAAACATGGGGGTGGGCTCTACTACACAGTAGTATGGGCTTGGACACAGGTCAGTACATTAGGCCCTTTAGGGTTAAACTGTAGTAAATATTTTTATGGCATGGGTATGATTATTTGGAACACAAGAGTAGCAATTTGGAGTAGTTTTATCCCGACTGATGCTTTTTTTACATTTCATTCTTCTGTTGTCTTTTTCTGTCAAAGGTTTTTTGCCAACCCAAGTCAGTAGCCTCTTTTGGATTTTGCACTGCTAATCAGAGCTATAAACTTTCTTGGTAGATTGCATGTTGGACACTTAGAGCAGTACACTACTCTTGTAGACATGGACAGTCCAGCAAGCTGAAAGAAAGCGGCCTTTTGGTAGGACAGGAAATCTGTAGTCTTAGTCACAAGCATTTAACACTCATTTCCTCCCCCGCTGCCTGAATTATGCATGAAATGAGAAAAAAAAGAAAAAATAGTTGTTGGTTTATGAAATGAATAATAATAAAAAAAAATGAAACTGAAATGAATAAATGTGCAAATTTAATAAATAATTAATTTAATTATATTTTGTCACCTCAGAAAATATGAGGCCATTATCTCAACACAAGAGGGTTTAGATTTTATTTCTCAGACAGTGACTGAGAAGTGAGACAAAATGAGGGCTTGAGACAAGAATGAAATTTAAAAATACAGAGTTTAAATTTTATCAGAATTAGATCTGGACTTCTTTGACCTTTGTTTTCAGGGTAATATTGGAATCACTTGGTTAGATACATGTCTTCTTGGTTGATTCTAATTCATAAATGAAAGTGTCAATGACACTGTAGCTCAACTTGACAAACTTGAAATTGGTCAGTTATAAGTGAAATGGTAAAATTTCAAAGCGATCTGATCATAAATGCGACCTGTGCAGTGTGCCAAAAGAAATTGCAGACGTACGTACTGACATACATACGTATGCTGATAGACGAGAAGAGATGGCAATAGCTCAGCTTGACTTGACTCAAGTTGAGTTAAAAATCATCTGTGAATTTGAAGGAAAACTATAGGCCTGTTTCCTTGATGAGTTGCATCAGAAAAGTCTTCGAAAAAAAATAATATTTAAGTATGTTTTTCGATTCCTCACCGAAAATAATGTACTGACCGATTTACAGTCTGGCTCTGTAGCAGGTGATAGCACCAGATTTGCCAATTGCTTGACCTTGATCAACATTGATCTGGCTCTGGACGAAAATAAGGAAATTTGTTTTGTGATTTTAGTAAGACTTTTGACAGAGTGTGGCATGCCTACTTATTTACAAACTTAATGCCACAGGAATAAGGGATTGTTTAATTTCACGGTTTGAGGACTATCTAAAAGGCTGAAGTCAGGTAGTGGTTGTTAATGGGCAAAATTCAAGAAATGAAGTTATCAAGGCAGAGGTACCATAAGGATCTGTCCTTGGGCCTCTCTTGTTTAATATATATATTTACAACATTATTAATAATATGCAGTCAAACTTTTGCCTATACGCTGACAATACCTCGTCTCTGATAGTGGAAAATTCATACACAGATAGTAAGATTATGAACTCGGATCTGACTGAAATAGGAAATTGGTCCACAAAATGGCAGGTTAAGTTTAGCCCTGAAAAAACAGTTGCATTAACTATTTCGCATAAAACCGTACCACATCCAAAACCCCAGCTACATTTATTGGAAGAAGCTATTAGGGAAGTCACCCTCACAAGCATTTGGGATTAATTTTTCAAAGTACAGGTTCCTGGGACATGCATACCGATAATATAATAAGCGAAGTAAGCCCAATTATTAACTGTTTCCGGAGCTTAAAGTATAGATTATCATGATCGTCCTTAAGTACCTTATACAGCCACTTTATACTTCCTTTGTTTGATTATGTAGATGGAATATGGGACAACTGTACAGAAGAGATAGCATACATCTTAGAGAATCTGCATTTGGACGCCCTTCGCACAATTTGTGGTGCACCCTATGGCACGAGTCATGAACTTCTTTATGGAGAAACTGGATTTGTCCCTTAGGAAAAACGAAGAACACAACACAAACTAATATTTTGTTACAAAATGAGATATGGACTTGCACCTAATTATCTATCACGATTAATTCCTCGCATAGTTGCACAATGGTCTACTTACTCTCTCAGAAACAATGAAAAACTCTGAACTGTATTTTGTAGAACTAAAAGTTTCTCAGATTCATTCTCGCCATCGGTTATTAGGCAGTAGAATGGACTGGATTCTGAATCATATGGTTGCGTAACAGCACAAGCTTTCAAACATATATTAAAACGTGATCATTGGGTTGTCCCAAAGTTCTACCTTTTGGGCACAAGATTTGGGCAAATTGTCCATGTAAAGTTGCGTTTGGAGCGCAGTGATCTAAACACTCACAAATTTGAGATTTTTTTGTGGATGATCCGAAATGTGAATGTGGTTTTGGGTACGAAAGCACAGAACATTACATTTTTAGTTGCCAGCTGTACACAGCCTAGAGAGATAACTTTGTAAACAAATTACATAATGTTAACATACCATTAAATACTCTTTTGTTTGGTGATTTTCAGTCTTCGGACAAGACTAATAGCAAACTATTTTTGGCCTTTGAACAATATAAATTTAACACAGAGAGATTCAAGGATCATTGGTCATGAGAGCAAGCATTTCACAACATTTCAAATATTCCACATTTCGGCTGGTGTCCAGACCTATCAGTGTCATTTCACATCCTGTACTTTGTTACTACCTTCTATGAATGAAGCTGTTAAAAATTTATTATTCCCACCTGAGCTGAAAATTTTGTCATATATTGAAGTACAGACAGGCCCTTTAACAAAAAGCATATATCATTCTTCAACACTGAGGCGACCTACAGGTAGCCTAATGATCGTTTGAGGGATATTTTCAGGCCTGTACCAGCCTTTCAAATGGCAGGGAGAAGACAGAGTCAGGTCCTATCCAACAGAAAACTTACTAATGAGTTAGGTTTCACATATTCAATAATGTGCAGAAATTTGAAATATTTGGCCAGCCGATGTGTAATTCACTGCTTACCAGCACATGCACCCACTTCAATGTTTCAATGTTCTGGATTACAATATATATTTTGTAGGGAGAGGCATTTATGTATGCTCAGCCTATTCGCCAAACCTTGTTTCATCATAGAAGGACATAAAATTGTTTAGAAAATTTTTTTTTGTGTGGTTGGATGATTTGTGCAAAAAATGATATTTTCTCATGCATCAAAACACAGTAACTCACAGTTTACATCACTCACTCACAGTTGCATTAATTGAAGTGGATTTAGGTTTCTTTTGAAATCAACACATCGAAAATCATTTTTGCAAGTTTTTTTGTTCTTGCAGACATCCTGCTATGTACATTGCTATGATCACATTTACGTGCTATTCAAAGCTGCTGCCACTGTTGGTGATGTCCGTTAAACAAAATTATGCCAGGTTTTAATCTTTTGAATAAGGGAAAATGAGATAAAAATGTAAATTGTTCCTAAAGTTCCATAATATAGTTTACATATTACTTTTCTAAATTCACAAGACTAAAACTTGGCATTATTTTTTTGGAAGCTCTCTCAAGAAATTATGCCAGGTCTTAACCTCTTCAATGAGGGAAAATGAGATCAATCTGCAGTGTTTATTTAATACTTCTTTGACCATAAACACTGGAAACATAACCCCTTCATAATTATCTCTGTTGATTGGTAATTAATTTTTTTTTTAATCACACAGGACAATACAATTATCCAGTGTCTGTTATATATTCAGCATACTGTACTATTCTGTATTCTTATTTTGTTTTTCACTTTTTATGTTCTGTCTATCATTTTTCTTTTTTCTACTTTTGTTCGGCTGTATTGTATTTATGACTTTGACCATAGACTAAAATGGATGAAAAATAATAGTGATGAGCTGAAAAGATAAATAACCTGTAACCCAAATATTAACCCAGGGTCCAGAATTGATCAAACTTGATTCTGCCCACCCCCTTCCAGAGATGTTGAATACAAAATATGAAAGGATTCTGTCTGGTGAATCTGAAGAATATTTTAAAAGAACTTCCCTCATATTGCGCCAAGTTAAAATTTGGACTCCCATAGGAACCTCAAATATTAACCCAGGCACACGATTTGAACAAACTGGAATCTGACCTCCCAGAGATGTTCTATAACAAATATGAAAGGAGTGTGACAGGTGGATCAGAAGAAGACGATTTTTCAAGAAATTCCCTCATATTGCACTAAGTTAAACTTTGGGCTCCACAAAGAGCCCAAATATTAACCCTGGGACCCGATTTGAACACACTTGAATCTGAGATATTGTACACCCAACATGAAACCATTCTGTCTGGTGGATCTGAAGAAGATTTTTAAAGAAATTTCCTCATATTGCACTAAGTTAAAATTTGGGCTACCACAGGGAGCCCACATATTAACCCAGGCAATCTATTTGAACAAACCTGATTCTGACCCCCTAGAGATGTTGTATACCAAATATGAAAGGATTCTGGCTGGTAAATCTGAAGAAGATTTTTAAAGAAATTCCCTCATATAGCACTAAGTTAAAATTTGGGGCTCCCATTGGAAGCCGAAATATTAACCCAGGAACTCGATTTGGACAAATTTGAATCTGACCCCCCCCCCCCCCACCCCTCCCCCTGAGGTGTTGTATAACAAACATGAAAGGATTCTAACAGGTGGATCAGAAGAATATTTTTTAAG
This sequence comes from Pictodentalium vernedei, assembly GCA_031216915.1. NCBI lineage: Eukaryota > Metazoa > Mollusca > Scaphopoda > Dentaliida > Dentaliidae > Pictodentalium > Pictodentalium vernedei. Next base: position 437,033,328 of record CM062297.1, on the reverse strand, counting down.
AAATTCCCTCATATTGCACTAAGTTAAATGTTGGGTTCCAGCAGAGAGCCCAAATATTAACCCCAGGAGCCAGTTTGAATAAACTTGAATCTGACCCCCCTAGAGATATTGTATACCAAATATGAAAGCATTCTGACTGGTGGATCTGAAGAAGATTTTTCAAGATTATACCCCATATTATTGCACTAAGTTAAAATTGGGGTTTTCAAAGAAAGCTCAAATATTAACCGAGGGACCAGATTTGAACAATCTTGAATCTGACTCATCTAGAGATGTTGTATACCAAATATGAAACGATTCTGACTGGTGGTTCTGAAGAACAAGATTTTTGAATTTTTGAAGATTATTCCCCATACTGACCAGTTAAAAATTTGAGGTTCCTATATTGAGCCCAAATAGGAACAAATGGGTTTCATTTTAACAAACTTGTATCTGACCTCCCTATGGATGTTGTAAACCAATTAGCAAAAGATTCTGATCAGTGGTTCTGGAGGAATTTTTTTTTATTTTAATTTTTGCAAATATGCTGACTCAGCATTTTTTTAATGTGCTCCCCCCCCCCCCCCCCTTACAGAACATTAGGACACAACAGATGGCAATTCAATTCTACTGGTCCTAAGGATGCTTTATACCAAATAACAGTTCTCTGTTCCGTGTGTTTTGGGAAATATGGGGATTCCAAAATATTTATATTTTAGCTCCTGGGTTCCCACAGGGAAGTGGGGAATTTTTTTTTTTTTTTTTTTTTGCATGAGTTAAGTGCTTATGACTCAATAATACCTCTTACCACATACCAAATTCGATTCAAATCGGATCATCGGTTCAGAAAATAGAAATTTTGGACGGGGCCAAAAATCTTCCCCCTTTCATTACAAAAGCAAATACTGCTCCATGAACTTAATTTGAACAAACTTGATTCTACACCTCAAAAGCAAGCTACATACTATCAAATATCAAGTCATTATACCTACTGGTTCATGAGAAGATTTTTTTTTAATTTGGAGGATTCACCCCCACCCACCCCCTCTCTACCTATGAGGCTGGGCAAACTGATTTGAAAACAAAATCAAAATGTGAAATCAGAACAAGCAATCACCTCAAATTTAACTAAAACTGGTTCCACTTTCAGTCAGGTGAGCTAAAAATATGCTAGATTTTCATCCCCACCTGCCCTCATTTTTTTATTTTTGTACCTTTATGCCCCTGAAGTGAAGCTCAAAAGTTTACAGGGATGAATAGTATAGAACGAAGTTGGCAGTAATTACTATTCTAACAAGCAAATTCAGTGAATTCATGTCTCCCACTGGGCAGCAGTTTCAAGGGAAATTAATGCATCTGAAGACATTCACATTGGTAACAAAGATACCCAAGAAGTTTTGCGAAGATCGGTTCATAAACACAGCTTTTAGTCCGAGGTGAGTTGACGCACAGGGTAGACGGACAGGCAGACGGACAGATTTTCGGTACAAAATTTCCCACATTCGAACTTGACCTAGGTAGAAGTAATCCATATATGAAATTACATCAAAATCGGTTGATTTTAAGGAAAGTTTGAGTCTGGAAACCGTCAGCCAATCAAATTTCAGCAACCTAAATAAACATGCGTGGAAAATGCCCCTATTCGAACTTGGACCCACAATTGATGAAAGTGATCTACTACCCAATTTTCGTCGAAATCCGGTCACTGTAAGGAAAGTTAGAGTCTGGAAACGAAAAACACGGAAGGACACCCCGAATTTAATATCTCCCGTTTTTTTTCAAAAAGCGGGAGACAAAAATATTTTCTGCCAACGAGCTCATTGCCAGCTTGCATAAGCCAGTGTTAAGTTTGTGCATGCTAATGGTGAGCTTGTTTTATACTCCAAGCTTGTGTGAGCTCGCAGCAGAAATCACAGAAGCCAGAAAACCTCTGTTGCGAGCTTGTGCATAAGCTCCTGCAAGCTTGCAGTTTGCTTACAATGGATTGGGAAGAACACATCATGTGATTTTGTTCCACTCAAGGCTCCACATACAACTGTTGCAATTCAAATTTGTCTGGTGCACCATGCATGTGCATCAGGTAAGGTCTGCATGTTTTTCAACATTTTCCTCTTGTTACTGTTGTTTATAATCAGGTAATTAGTAAACCTTTTATATGTTGATCAACCTGACACGAGCTACTGGAAATTTAATATTAGTTATATAATAGTGCGGTTTAATTGCTTTAAAAGCTACACATCCACGTTAAAATGATCGGAGTGCTTCTTTGTTCAGAAACATGTTCATGCTTGATCTATTATTGTGTATGAGAAGGATTTATTTATATTCAATATATCTCTTTTTAGTGGAGCTGAAACGGTTAAAGGGTTTTCTTGATCGATTAATCACTTGGATTAACCTTGATTAACCGATTAATCAGTTGTCCCAATAGATCACTGAATAGCTGCCCCACTGTTGATGACTTACCATGTTAATAATGCCCCATTTTCTGGCTGTTGATACAGTGTAACGTTCACGTGAGTTTACAGAACTACTTACTGCTATCAAGTCAAGTGTAGAGGACGACACTTCAGTAAAGTAAGTTGGTTCGGAACTTAGCTGCTTTAGGTTGAAGGTATCTACGACTTCTTTAAATTTGCCCTGCCCTAAAGAAATCTGGCCATCAATGAAGTCACCAATAATTAAGATGTCTGATATCCCAGTATCTTTTGCTTTTTCAATCGAGGATGAAATTAGGTCCCACTGAATTCAGCCGGAGTTGGGAGGGTGGTAATAGGCTCCTATTAGTATGGATCCAAGACAAGTTGGTATTTCTACCCATACATTTTCAAGATTTGGCATTTCAAGATCGGGACGAAGTATAAAACCTAATAGATCTTTCACATAGAGGGCAACACCACCACCTCTGCCTGTTCTGTTCTTTCTTAAGTATTCCCCAAAACCTGGTAAGAACACATCAGAATTAGGTTCATTCAGATCTAGCCAAGATTCTGAAAAGGCAGATATCAAAGTTTGAGGCCTCACATTGGATTACGTCTAATTTGGGCTTCAGGTTTTGGACATTGAGATGAAGAATTTTCAGACTGGTACTGTGAGCAAATACGGGTCCTGGATTTGATTCAACATCTCCCGATAGGATCAGAAGAACACAAATAAGTACACTGAGAGAGGCGAAACAGAGGAGGCGAGTAAGCAGGCTTCTTATGTGTATTAGGGAGACACATTTCCATGAACTACAGTTATATTTTTCTGTCTGACAAAATCTGGGGAATGATTTAGAAGTCGAGTGTCCACACATATTACAGTATAGTAGGTAGGCTAACATCAGTCGGACTCCCTTGGAATGAAACCTGAGAAGTAGGTTTGCCAGTACTATGCAATTGAAATCCAAGGTATCTTTAGGATCTGCGCCCATGTGTGCCCGTGCAATGAATAAGCCCACTCAAGCACTATAAGTAGCCAAATCAGCCATTATTTATACACACATAACTATTACTTCCAGAGCCAAGCGGGTACCCGTGCAGCATTCCAACGGACGATTCGATCGAGCACACAAGACAGACTTTGATTTAGGGGGTGACATACGCTCATTTTGTAAGAAATCAGTTGTGTATCATGCAGGCAGGTTGGAGTGGGAAGTACAAAATAGGTTGTTGGAAGGTGTTGTTTTGTTTGGAAAGAATAAAATACATGAAAAGCAGGTAAGAAACATATTTACAAATGAAACAATCAATATCAGCAAATTGAAACACATGGCTTCTTGTAACCGAACAGCTTATCGTAGAATATATTCTATGAATGAAGGTGGATTAATCGATGAAGACAGAGGAGAATGATGAATTTGAGAGGAGTGTTCCAACGACTACCCCAGCACTGAAATGGCATGCAGGAAATATACTGTTCAACATGCCAGGAGTATTATTTGTGCCAAAGTTCAGACAACTACAGGAATGGGACACAGAGGAGTTGTTGCAAAAGTTTTTGATAAATTAATCAACGGGACTAGTGTGATAAAAAAGTGCAATGCTTTAGACCATGTGTCTAAATCGAGGGCTCACCACCAGGCAGTACTGACAACTGGACAAGAAAAAAGTGCTGGCAGTGGTAGTCACCAGGCTACTTTGCGGGAAAGTATCAGCATGTATACATTCGATCCTCGGGCACAGCTCATAAAAAAGTTCCAGTTCGCACACTTCCTAATCGTAAATCACAAACCATTCATAGACTACGAAACAATATTAGGATTCGAAAGAGATGTGCAGAAAGTCGGTCTTGGGGTTGGGTAAGTTTCGCGTCAAGTGGTTCCCATAATGGCCATGTTTCTTGTGGATGAAGTCAGATTGACTGAAATAACTCAGCCTCTCAACAGTGGGCAGCATCGCTATTTATCTTTGTTCTATGATGGGTCAAGCTCAGCTAAAACGATGGGACGAAAAAGAGGTTTATGTGATTAAAACATGCTTTAATGGGAAGCCAAATTTTCAGGTTGCTTCTCTTAAAGAACCAGAAAATACAAATGCGGCAGGTTTGAAAGCTGTGCTGAATAACAGCATCCTCAAACAAAATTTTCTTTCAATCACGCCAATAGGCAGATCAGTAATGGAAGCAACGGTGCTTCCACAAACGAAGCTTTATTTTGACTTGAATGGGAAGAATTAGGTCCACACTTAATTAAAGCGTGGTGTGCCAATCATAAATTGGAACTGGGTGTGCATGACGTGTTCAAGTGTTCAGACCTGAACATCGAAGCCAAAGTCATTTTGAGCAATATATATTTATCTGTTTAAATGAGCAAATTTAAAATGGCGGTTGTTTAAGAAACAGGCAAAATTTCTGAACATGAAATGTTTAAAATATAAACGCCCCCATGGGTCTCGCTGGATATCACACCAAGTGGATGCTTCAAGCAATTTCCTCAGAAACTTTCCTGTATTGCTCAGGTTTTTACACCAAAACATAAATTCGCCCTACAATAAGACCACATCAGATGCTAAACCCTCCATTCAGGGACATCTCAAAAATGTGTCATGACTTGACTTACTCTTGTATCTTGCTATCCATCAGGATATACTTGCTTATGTTATCCCATTTTCTCAAAAGTTGGAAAGTGCGAAACTTCTTGCTCCAGAGGCAATAAGTGCAATGAAAAACTACACACATATTCTTGCAAGATTATCATCATTATTGAAAGAAAAGGGACACTCCTGTTTTTAGGATGATAAACTTTTCCCCACCCTAGCTAAACTTTTCTCAAAGGTGATGATGCCGAATTCCCATTTTGTGCAACAAGAAATAGCGACAAGACTGCAGAAACTGCAAGCGATGAACCTGCCAATAACTGTCAAATGTTTCATGAATATTCAATGACAACAGGGTTAGATACAGCTCTGAATAAAGTCCACAAAAGTATGTGGCTACTGTGCTTCAGCTGGAAAAAAACCTGGAAACCCGCTTCAAAGAATTTGTTGACGGACCAATTTTTCATTCAGCAGCAGTTTTACTTGATATAAAAACATATAAATTCACGTCAGTTGATGATATTTTTGACAGTGTTGAAATCTTAAAAAAACATTTCCAGACACTACTCGAGGCAAATTCTTGTGATATTCCTAAGCTGCACCAAGAGCTTAGTTGTTTATACACCATGTGACAACATTCCTGACAAAATCAACAGATGAACATGCATGGCAACAACTCTTTGCATCAAAATTTGCACTATCTATAACAAACATCCTTCAGGTGGTAGAAATTTGTATTGTACTTCCCATCAGTAGTGCAGACGTTGAGAGAGTTTTCAGTTTGTTTTCCAGTCTTCTGTCAGAAGAGCGTTTGTCTTTGAAAAATCAAACCTTGGAAGACCTTTTGGTATTAAGGGCTAATGACTTGAACGGATTTAACAGTGACGAGTACACTGAAGTTGTTGAAAAAATTTTGACATTTTATCCTGATGGAAGCGTCAGAAAACTACCTCTCTGTCTTGGTGGCCATAGACCCCATAAACGACCCAAGGCTTTAAAACAAGGGCAGAGGAAAAAAATTGCCTCTTTCTCCCCGGAGGTTCTGGGGATAAAAATGAGCAACCAGCAGCTTCAGGTGAAGAAGTCGAGTCGCAGTCAGGGTCAAGTTCTGATAAGGATTTTGTAGTCAGTGATTCTGATACTGGCGATATGTCGTCCTCAGAATCAAGTTCAGATTTCTACAGTTTTGAAACCTGTTAATCAGTCATACCATTAATTTTATCATGTGGGTCTACATACATCGTGACATGGTGTCATTTAACGTTTAAATTTAACGTCAAAGTATTGTAGACCCTGTAAGATACCGGAGAGAGAAGGATCTACAATCATCAGTGAATGATACTGAGTTTTTTCCCCACTAGATTTCAAAATGCACGCTATTTCCAGAATAATTTTAATTCTTTTCTATTTCAACGTTACACACTGCTGTGTGAAATTATTTGATTTGATTTTCGGTGTTAACCTGTGAAAGCAGCATATAATTTAATTTAAAAAAGGTTAAAAGCAGGATGGCTTTATCAAGTTTTGTTTCCTATAGTTTTTCCTTTCGATGTTGACATTTCCACCCCCCCCCCCCCCCCTTCTCTTTTCCCTTACAGACTTCACTTGAAAAAGAATGTGGTTGTTTTTCAACAAATACCGTTATTAAAAATCAGACCTCCGTGTTACTCTTGCATAATCCGTTAACTGAAACATATTAATATAATAAAGAGGGAATAATACTCCAACTCATTGTTGTGGTAACCTAAAATACTTGTGAAACATTTTTTGAGACTTGAGTCACGAGGAAATAATTGATGTGGTTTGTTTGAAGCCGTTTCTGAATTTATAACCCAAGTGTACAAATACTAAAATAGGCATCTGAATATAGGTTTGTAAATTGTATGAGAATGGATATGAAAACATGTCATCGGCAGGAGTTGTTTCCCTTTTCCTTTTTGTTGGACCAACATTTTGTGGTCACTACTTTCACATATATGAACAAAACGCGTTCACTTTCTGTAAGTAACAAGCGACATTTTGACTCTACATTAATTTTTCAAAGTGATTACCCAGTGTCAACGCGATAAACGACTCTTTTAGATGCTGCATATGCAGATTCAGTTCAAATGTTGCACAAAATTTTCCCCGGCGACACTGACAACGGTCGACAGTAGAAAACAACTCACCTTTCCTGGCCAAGCAGGGAATCCCTTCATCTTCGCCCTGAAAATAAAAACGCAGGCGGTTAATTCATTGACTTTATGTGTATATTAGAATCAGACACTCTCCTTCTTATCAGATAAATCATAAAAAATTACCAAACAAGGTTTCCGATTTTGTACTTCGCCGCCATGATGCAGATTCACATGTTCGAAATGCATGATGGGAAAGGTCACGGACTGGCAGGGATCCATCATTATTTCGTAAACGTGAAACAAGAAAAGTTTGATACAGGCAGCAACACGGGTCGATTCAGAACGTGACTTTTGGCATTGGCAACATAGGTTCAGGACCAATTGTCACCTGTTATCGGACGATTCGGAACTTGTGTCAAGTCAATACGACACTTGTGTTGGACGAATTCCTATTAAACGAGACAAATGGAAGTTGTGGCTTGGTCCATGGCGACTGGTTTTGTGAAATTGGTATATGCCCACACTGTATGGCATGATTGTTAATAGTTTGATTTAGCCATCGTTTTTGTATGTTATTACAGGAACTTTAGTGCCGCTTGCGTCGACATTGTTTTAATAAAGATATTGTCCTGGGTTTGTTTTATTCACTGGGAGTTTGGTAACCGCCACCCTCGGTATTGTTTGAATCTCAACATTCTTGTAATTTTGAAGATGATATCGGAAGGGAAATGTAGCTAGGGAAAAAAACTCTTCAAAGTGCAATGCGCTATCTAAACACATGGCCTCTCGTGCTTATATATGGTGGTTGATTGTCTGTTGACACATCATTCTCTTGTTCAGCATGGATATTGAAAATCCTTGTACAGCATTTGGGAAGACTGTAAGACCAAGACAGGAACCAATACAGCGCGACAATGCACAGTGCGGATTGTGGACACACAGAACATGTGGTACAGGTAAATACATGTAACAATAAATTTATGACAAAAAGTATAACAATACTAAATAATACAATTAATAAAGAGCTCTTATTAAATTTCTATACAATTATGATGCACTTGCATTAAACTAATAATTAAATGCTTTAACGTTTGTCAGGAAGTTTAGATGGTTTAAAGTAATAATTAAATGCGTTAAAATTTTGTCGGAAGTTTAGAAGGTAGAGTTGAAAACATGATTAAAGTTCAAAATAATTTTGAACAAATAATAGAATTACTTCAAATAAGTTTCTAGGCATCCACATGGCATGCCTGGTCGCCGAGTTCGTTAAAACTTCACTATTTTATCCAACTTGATGATAATTTATTTTTTTATTTTTAGGAATTGAAAGGAGCGTCTATAGAGCGGCAGTGAGAGAACGACGCGAAATAAGTTTTATTTGCCAACCTTGTCAAAGAATTTCTCATCTCAGCAATATTGAGAGTGCCGCAATGGTTTCAGAGACAAATGCTGCTGGACCCCTTGAAAGCACCAGCACATCAGACACCTCCATTCCAGTAGGACAATTTGGTGTGGAGTTCAACTTGTCATCAAGTAGCACATTCAATGTCACCAGAGATCAGCATTCGATGATACCAGAAACACATGAAAAGTAAGTAAATGAATTTTAAATTATAACCACTCAAATATCACTCCACGCGTTTGACAAAGTATTCTAATGGCAGACGATACTCGTAAAATAAATGATTGTGTATCTAATAATTATTTTATTTTATATTATAGTAAAGCGATTGAGTGAATGGTGGATGTGTTATTGATTGATTAACGTCATTATTAATTATTAGTTTTACTTTCTTTTCAGCTCCGTTGCCGATGATACCGTCAGAGAAGCTGTTGTAGACTTAGAAGCAGAGATTACTTATGAGGTGGTAGAGACTGGTTCTGAGAGGGGTAAAAGGAAGCTAGTTGCAAGTGATGGTTACAGCTACGTCCATAAACGTGTACAGAAAAATGGAACAATTGTATGGCGTTGCAGCACGCGGGGTAAATCAGAAGAGTGTCCTCCAGTTATAAACCAAAATTATGGGTCATTTATGAAGAATGCCCGTACGCATACTCATCTGGCAAAACCAGGTATTGCAACGGCGGTAAAAATAAAGGCAGATGTCAAACAACTTGCCAGTCAAGAGGTTTTCGAGCTAGCAAATGTTATGGTGAAAGAGGTCACTGACAATAACTTTAATTCGGAGCTTCCAGAGGCGTCAAGGCCAACAGAGGATGGTTTGGGAGAAAAGTAGTCTTAAATGTTTTTCCCAGTTGCGCAAAATTGTATGGTCCTTGTTGATGTATATATGATGCTATTAATGATGTTATTAATTAGGCAGTGGCTATATCACAGGCGTATTACATATAGTGTAGTGAAGTCATAGCCACTTCGTATTAATTATGTTATGTCATAACAAAACATTTCCTTTGTAATGTACAAATATCTCATGTTATTTATTATATTGATCATGTTGTTCTTTACTGTTAAGTGAGACTTCACGATTATAAATAAAATATTGAACTTTCAATGTTTGTTGTTTTTTTTAGCCCCATTCGTCCACACTCAGGGTCCGAATCGTCCTCTCTTAGGGCCCGAGCCGCCCTTACCTGGGGGACGAATCGTCCATACTTGGGGTCCGAATCATCCACACTGGGGGTCCGAACGGTCCACACTCAGGGTCCGAATCGTCCAAGGTCCGAATCGTCCAGGGTCCGAATCGTCCGCAAATAGGGTCCGAATCGTCCAAGGTCCGAATCGTCCAAGGTCCGAATCGTTCCGTATTCCAGAAGTGGTACCCTTAAACCAGACGGCCGTAAAGAGCTTGGAAATCCTGCAGAACGATGCAGGCCGATGCATAACGGGGTCGAGTAATGCCGCAGCGCTAGAAGCAATCAGGGGTGAGCTTGGGTGCATGAGGATCAAGGACAGGACAGACCTGTTGAAACTCGGTTATCTTAATTATTTGGTAAATCTCCCAGACAACCGTGTAAAGTCAGGTAATCTTCCTGAGAATTTTCAACTCAAGTATAAAGACGGAGTGGATGGTCAAAGTGAGGGAGCTAGTAGAGAACTACTCATTGGAGATCTCGGACCTGGACGTTGGGCCCAACCAGGTTAAAAAATCGTCAGAAAAAGGGTCATGGAGGATTGTAACCGTAATTGGCGAGAAGGGGTCAAATCAAAGAGGCATTTGGGTGGCCTGCGTGATAAAGAAAAGCCAGGCTTTGAAGAGTACCTTGATGGCACCTTTGGGCGGGGGGGGGGGGGGGTTTAAAAAAAAAGGTGAAATTGTACATCTTCACTTTTATCTTTTACTTTAAAAATTTTTGTCGACGTTCCCATCGCAGATCAGACCATCAATCCATCGTTGGAGAACGCGAACAAAAAATTCTGGGCTATCATCAAAAAACAGTCTGCGGATTCTAGACCAGTGGTCCAGAACTCTCAATTGTTTTGAGGCGGTGGGTTTTTCCAATTTATGACGTCATTAGGGGAATTCCCCACTATGGGAATTCCCAAACTCAGCAAATCGACCGATCGGATCGCTCGATTCTCCGTCAATCGTCTGATCGGATCGCTCGATTCTCGTAAACTCGATCTGAACGAAGAGTGTTGTCGGTGTGTTGGAAATTCGCGAGCCCGCTGTCACGTTTTTGATTGATATATATACAGGGGAGAAAAAAAAATATAAATAAATAGTTATTTAAAAAAAATAAATATATCAAATCGAATAGATAATAAAAACGTAAATCATGAGCAATTCTCAGGATATTAGAGTGAGGTTTCTTTTAAAAATGCTGATGAGAGCCTACGCATTCTGCGTGAACGAACAACTAGGTCGTCTCTTGTTAGAACGATGCGTCGGATGTCGGGATCACCTAGACTTCGATCACGAGAATCATTCGTGTCTGTGGATGGAAAGGGAAGATATGGTCATCAAGTATTTCGAACCGGCATTCGAACGCGTTCAAATCAATGAAGTGATCGCGTTTTGGAAGAGATTACTCTACTGTAAGATTCGAAGCAAGCCCACAGATTCAGAAGAACAGAAATTGGCGCGTAAAAGTCTGACTTTACGAGATAAGGGATGCATCTTGAAATTATTGTTCAACGAAGCATACGTCTAAGTTTTCTCGTTGATATAAAATAAGGGAGAATAGAAAATAAAAATAAATACACACATAAATTTTTTATCTAATATTAGAAAGAAAAAAAATACAAAAATGAGAACCAGAAATAAATTGTATCCGACGTTAGTGGACGACGAGGACAAGAAGCCGATCAACGTTTTGCCGTCGCTAGAAGAAAGAGAAAAAGGAGAGAGGTATCACATCGATCAAATCAATAGAATCCAAGAGTATCTAATTCGAGAGAGAGATTCTCGTCGTTTCCTCAAGAAGAAGTATTTGCATTTCGTGACAGTCGTCAACGTGATCGACACGACACTCATCACGATTTCTCTGGGTTTACACGCGGCCGGCATCGGATTTTTGTCGACCGCGGTCGGCATTCCGATCGTGTTGACGGTAGAAGGAGTGGCTCTCGCCACCGGATTGTTTAGCACGGTCGGAAACTTTTTGAGTAGGAAATTATATCTGAAGGCGGGGAAACATGACAAGATTCGCGTCTTGGCCGACTCCAAGATTGACACGATATCTGAAATGATCTCTATGGCGTTGAAAGACGGTAGGATATCGGACGGAGAATACTTCGCGATATTGAGCGAGAAAACGAAATACGATGCCATTAAAGAAGCCGTGAGAATCAAGACTCGTCAGATCATCAAGGAAGAGATGAAGGATTCTCTCGTGGAAAAGGGGAGGAAAGAGGCCAGGGAGGAATTCAGTAAGATGATAGAACTCAAGAGCAGCGATTGAAAAAAAAAATATATATAATAAGAACAGAATTTAAAAAAAAAAAAAAATATTAAATTTATATATAAAATAAAAAACGAAATTAATTTAAATAACTCTTAAAAAAATGTATTGCATAAAGTGTAAGAGAGTTACCGAGACGAGTAATTCTAGAGAAGTGCGAACTAAAAACGACAGACGGATGCTTCGCGGAATTTGCGATGTGTGTGGTTCTGTCAAGACACGATTCGTCAAAAAAAAAGAACGCGAGCAAAGGTAAAGACATCGTGAATAAAAACAATCTACCTTTCGAAATGCATCTGCCCGGTCACAGTTTCACAGGACCCGGAACGAAATTGAACAAGAGACTCAACGCCGATCTGACACCCAAATCTTGGAGCAAACCTGTGAATAGGGTGGACGCGGCCGCGTATGATCACGATCTGTGCTACGCCGGACATCCCGACACCAAGACTCACAATGACGTCTGTGACAAAAACATGTTGGGGAGATTGAAAGTCATATCGAATCTGACCAGGAGAGAGAAGATGGAACGTTCGCTGGTCGGCAATCTGATCGGTGCGAAACGTCGATTCGGATGGGGCGTTCAAAAAAAAAAGCGCATCTGAAAAGAAGAAGAAACGATTATTGACGAGCGAATTGGCCGAGGAGTAACACAAACCCATAGTGCGTAAATTTCGAAAGAGAAGGGTGTTCGTGAAGGGTCTGGATGATATTTGGTCTGCCGACTTGGTCGACATGAGATCGTTTTCGAGGTGGAACGAGGACGTCAAATATCTATTGACGGTCATCGACGTGTTTTCCAAATACGGTTGGATCAGAGCTTTGAAGAATAAATCGGGACCTCTCGTCGCCGAGGCTCTGAAGAGCGTGTTCGACTCGTCTTCTCGAAAACCGAGTAAATTGTGGGTGGACAAGGGAAAGGAATTCTACAACAAGGACGTTCGTCGATTGGTAGACCTCTACTCGATCGAAAACGAAGAGAAAGCCAGCGTGGTGGAACGTTGGAATCGAACGATGAAGGAAAAGATGCACAGATACTTCACGGCGAATTCGACCAATAAATACATATACGCTCTGAACGGTCTGGTCAAAGATTACAACAACACGCGACACAGATCGATCAAGATGACTCCCGCGGAAGCTAGCGATCCTCGAAACGAAAAACGGGTCTACGCGAATCTATATCCTGAGAGATCAAAGATCAGGAAGAAGTCTAGAACGCCGAAATTTGCGGTCGGTGATCGAGTGAGAATCTACGCTTATAAAAAGCACTTCAAAAAGGGTTATACTCCTCGATGGACCTCGGAAATCTTCGTGATAATCAAAATATTTCACACCGATCCGGTGACTTACGAAATCAAAGCTTTGGATGGAGAAGAGATCATCGGAAAGTTTTACGAACAACAATTACAGAAGACGAAGTTTTGATGAAGAAGACAAAATTTTTTTTTATTTACTCTCTTTAACATTTTCTTGTTTACACACATATATATATATAAGAGAGAAAAAAATAAAAATAAAAAATAATTAAAAACTATTTTTAGATAAAGAAAGCAAGTTAATTAATAAACAAAAAAAATTAAAAATCCTTTAAAATGACAAATATACTAGAATATGAGGTTCACGAATACGAACCAGTAACCGGAACGAGTTTGAACAATGCGGGAGAGATAAGAATCAACGTCGAAACTCAAGATCTATTCGTACATCCTAGCGAGAGTTACATGGTGGTGCAGGGACGTCTCACCAAGGAAGATGGGAGCGACTATGCCAACGACGACATGGTTACTCTAGCCAATAATGGCATCATGCATCTATTCAGTAACATAAAATACATGCTCTCCGGACAAGAGATAGAATCTGTGTTTCATCCCGGTCAGGCCACCACGATGTTCGGACTCTTGACGTATCCTGATGATTTTTCGAAATCTAGAGGACTTAATCAGTTGTGGGTGAAAGACACCATAGGCCCTGCTAGCGCCGGCGCTGCCTTGATATTCAACTACGTCATCAAGACGTCCAGACCTAAAGGAACGTTTTCGTTCAGGATATCTTTGAAACACATCTTTGGATTTGCGGACGATTACAACAAGATCATGTACGGATTCAAACACAATCTGACGTTGATTCAAAAAGGAAATGACGACGCAATAGTGAGACTCACTGCGACTGATGCAGGTAAGATAACTCTACACAAGATATCGTGGTTCGTTCCGCACGTGGAGCCTTCGATCGTGGAGAAAGCGCGTCTCTACAAGATCATAGAATCCAAGAGTAAATTACCCGTGGGATTTAGAATGAGACAGTGTGACACTGCTAGCATTCCTCCCTCCACGAAAATCACTTCGATTGGAGATTGACGGTGAAATCCACTTCCGAGAGACCGCGTTTCATCATGGTTGCATTTCAGACCGATAGGGACGGGTCTCAGGAAAAGAATGCGTCGCTGTTCGATCACTGCAGTTTGAGAAACATGCAAGTGTTTCTGAACGCCACGAGATATCCAGCAATCGATTACAATGCGTCGTTCGACAAGAACGATTTCTGCAGACTGTACGGCGACGCCGCTGATTTTAGAAAGAAGTATCACAGTCTAGACGAATTGATGAGCAATCCTAACATATCTCCCGGCGAATACAAGTCGATGTATCCCATGTTCGTATTCGACGTCAGTAAACAGAGTGAACGACTCAAGAGTAGCATCTTAGACATTCAGATCAAGATGCAATTCGATAGGAACGTTCCGAGAAAAACCGAAGCCTTCGCCCTGGTCCTGTCGGACAGAGAATTACAATTCGAATCGGACGGAAATAAGATGTCGATCATTCGATGAGAGATGAGTGTGTGAAAAAAATAAAAAGTAATGAGTCATTATTAAAAACAAAAAACAAAAAAAGAATAAAAAAATAAATTCGTTTTTAATGATATTTTTTTAACAAAAAAAAAAGTTTCATCTGAGAAAAAATCGTCTTTTTTCAACATTCTCGATGTACAAAATGTTACAATTCCTAAGTAGTCACGTAGTAGAAAACGAAATACACGTTCCATTTTCGCGTTTGAAAAAAATAGATTTTTACGATTACGTTCTGAATTATTTAAAAGATCGCGTGCTATTCACTTGAGAGAAACAAAAAGGATATTTCGTGACGAAGATATTAAAACTCGAAGAGATCTTAGATTGTTCGATCCTGTGCGATCATCTCTCCATTTCCGTCATATTTTCCATCCCGTGTTGCAAGACAAAAAACAAAAAAAAGATGTGGAAAAATGGTTAGGTAAACAGCAGGATAGACGGTTGAAAATGAAAAGAATGAGACGCTTTCCACCATCACCACTACCTTCTGAAGAGAATGGTAATGATGCGAGTGTTACCAAGAGATGCACAACATTCGTTCATAATTATGATTCGGATCAACAAAAGTGTTGTTATAAACGTATCATATCACAAAGAAAAAGAAAAAAAGAAAAAGAAGAAGAATCGACGCTGAAAATTGAGAGAAAAGGAAACGTCATTAAAATATATGGTGATAGTGAAGAAGAAGAAAAACAAAAAAAAAAGTAATGAGATCATCTTTAGATCTCATTTTTTTTTTTTGTTTTTGTTTTTAATAATCACACATTATTATTTTTTTTTAATTCATTATTTTCCATGCGTTCACTGTTTGTTCAAAGAATCTAGTTCGATCAGTAGACTCACCACGGAAGTGGTGGCTTTGGGATTATTGGTTTTCATAACGAAATTAATCCTGTCACCGGCGTTCACTTTGAGAGGCGTGCCGAACGTGCTAACATTCGCGTGTTGATTCTCAGTCTTTTCGACGCTGTATCTCTTATCGCTCTCCACACCATTCACCATGAGAATGACGACCACTCTGTTATTCAAATCCGAGGAAGCCAGACTCATTCGAAGGATTTCACCTCCCAACAGCATGGGATATCCCACCTGACCATGTTTCGATCCACTACCTCCATTTCCAAAAGACCACTCAGCTTTTCCTTCATCTAAGGTGCCGGCCTCTTCGGCCCACACGGTGATCAATTGTCTAGCATATTTGACTTTCTCCACCACCGAAATCAGGGTGCAGGCATCCGTCATGTTCACGGGATCCGGTAGATTCGTGAGCGCGTGTCCACCCATGTCTAGTTTACCTTCCATGATGTCGCCCTTTCTCCAGACCGAGTTGTCGTCCACGTACTTTCTGCTGACCGCGTTGGAATCGAATTCGGGATCATGACTGAGTCCGAATAAATTGTGACCGTTCATGTCGATGCCACCCTCCATGGTTCCGCCAGATTGTTTGTTTAGATAGAGATCGTCCACTTGCGATTCTAGGTCTTCTTGTGATTGTATCACGGCAGAATCTACGTAGCCCTTGTTGACCGCAGTTGAGTCCGCATCCGTGTTGTCGATCTTCGACAGATTCAATATCTTGTTGAATCCCACATTCAGATCCGATTTCATTTCTCGTCTGTCAGACTTTCTCTGTTCCAGATCTACATAGTGTTTTGTTGCCATGTCCTTGGGATTCGTGGGAGTGGCCACGTTTGTTATCTTGTTAGAATTGGCGTTCAATTCCGAGTGCATCGTTTTCGTAACATATCTATTTCTCAGGTGTTCGCTGAATCTCGCGTGAGAGTCGCGCCATCGGTGGGATCTACGGGATTCGCAACATTCACCAAATGTTTGGATTTCAGATCCAGATCGTCGGTCATGGTTTTATCCACGTAATTATCTAGCAGGATTCGTTCGAAATCGGCATTCCCCCTGTTGACATATTTTTTAGTCGCAGCATCTGCGAGATCTATCGGCTTGGGAAGATTGTAGAGCTTCTTATCGTTCATGTTCAAAGGTTCTTCTCGAGGTTTGTATCTCCGCACGTAACGTTCGTCCAAGTTGGCAACATCGTAACCATCGTCGACTTCGAACGTCTTCCTCTTCTTTCTCGGGTTGACTTTTTCGTCGTCACTTCTACCAAATTTATCGACTGGCATGTTGTTGTGGGATTTTTTGTTTTTAGAAAAAATATATTCAAAACACAGTTTATTAAAAATGAACTTTGTTATTTTATTTTTCGTTTTATTCGATTAAAAATTTTTTAAAATAATTTTTTATCTTTATATTTACTATAAAAAAAATATCTCTCTCTAATGTAAATCATTGAGAATGTCTTGAAATCGATCTCCTTCACACCATCTCTTGAGAACGTAGAGACACAGGTGACTGCAAAACACTTGATGTGGTGATTGCACTTGTTCCGTGTTGTAACGAACCATCGATTTGTTGAAATAGTTCTTTATTTCTTTTGGCGGCGAGATTCCGCAGCTGTCGAAATAATAATTTTTCTTCTTCCCGTTCTTCATTCACGCCACCCAGTGAGTGCCTTCACCCGATGAATCGTCTAGATTTAAAATTCCACATTCCGATTGTCGAGGTCTTCTCTTCGGCAAGGCATCTCTGGAAAACACGTCTAGAAAATCTTTGATTTTCAAATCTTTTGCCGCATTCAACAGATCGATGTTGGATAGGGGTTCGTTAGGTAAGACGACACCTTCTACGGATATCTTTATTATCTTATTCATAAATGCGTATATATTTTTTTTAATTTATTTTATTATAATTTACTAAAAATGACGTTATTTTTTTTTTTTTTCTATTTTTTTCTTTTTCTTTTTAAACTAACTTTCTTGATGTCACTATCGATTTCTATAATTTTGTGTTCATCTAATTCTTCTTGATTTTCTGAAATCCTATCATCCACAATCGTATCTGGAATCTTATCATCCACAATCGTATCTAGAATCCAATCATCCCCATTCATAACATCTAAAATTAGATCCAAAGTCCAATGTCAGAGTGCCAAAGTGCTTATTTTTTCGTCTAACACGAATCTCTTATCATCGTCGGCCGATAGCAAAATCTTGTTGACTATTTCGGTATACAAGTCATGATTTTCGCTTCAAATCGATTTCATAGTCTTATACACCGGACCACTTCCTAACAGACAATCTTTATACTCTTGGAAAGAGATGTTTTTCTTCACCACGCATGCTTTAACTCCTTTGCACTTCTTGATCTCTTCATCATCTTCTAGACGATAAGCATACAGTTTAGGTCTCAAGCCCACGAATTCGACGATCTGTTTACCACCGCTCTCGTCCTTAAATTTACCCAACACCTTCTTGTTGTCGTTCAATTGAATGTTGGACGGGTGATCGACGGGATAATTGCTCGTGTCAAACCAATTGGCCACGTCTGGAGATATATCTCGGTAGACGTCTTTCGTCTCTATCTCGTAAACTAAACTGTCCGTGTCGGTGAACAGTAGTTTGGCTTTGTCACCAAATTTTCGTTTGACGTAATCGTAGTGAAACTCGTACATCAATCGCTTGCTGATATCTAAGATGATCGGTCCGAGATAATACGGTTTGTAAAACTTCAGGTGCGTCTTTTGCATGTGAACGGCCACTAGATTTTCGTCGAATATGGTTCGGTGTTTGTAATTGGGTTTCGCCACTAATTTTTTTAGCTCTTTTCTCAGACGTGACGAGTCGAACGTCGGTTCTCTTCCTGATGTTTTTCATCGATTTGCCGTACACACAGTTATTCATGAGTTTGAAGAAATCTTTTTCGAAATCGTTCTCGGCTCGAGGTCTGAGATTCGTGTTGAGATCGATGTATTTTTTCATCCAAGGCTCTTCGTCGAATCGAATGATGTGATGTATGTCGACTAATTTCATCCCGTAATCGACGTACTGTTTCAAATTCTCGCTGTAGACGATGTAGTTACGTTTGTTAAATAAATTAGGAATGAGTTTTTCCTCGTCTCCTTCGTTCAGTTCCATTCGTTCGGGAGCTAGCAGATAATCATTGTGTGGATCGTGTAATTCTTCTGGATAGTTCAAATTGACTTCTAAAATGCAAGGATAGTCTCTCCATTTTTGCGTCTCTTCCAGTTCCGTTACCCATTTGAAATTTCCAATCGGTAAAGGATGACTCATAGCCCAACCATACAGATTATTAGCGTCCCAATACTGTATGTATTTAGTCAACCGTTTCGAATCGAAACCTTCTTTCATGTAGGGATTGTTAGCCTCAGAATATCTGTGGGAGATCATCGAGACGCCACCTCTCGCAGCCCTTTCGAACATGAGCAACATGTCCACGTCAGATAATAATTCCAATTGGACTTCAACAGAGCATCCCACGCCAGACCGGGTGCGGTGAAATACCAAGCGGGATCCAGGTCGTAATTTCGACGACAGACGTCTCGAAAATTTTCGAACACGTCTGCCAAGAGTAGAACGTCGGTCTTAAGATAAAGATCGTGATAATCTCTCATGGTTTTCATATCGAAAGATTTCCACACGTTTTTGGCGTGTTCATAATTCTCGTCGGAAATGTCGGATTCGTATAATTTCAAATAAAAATCATCTTTCGAAGGTAGTGCGGTGTCTTCGAATCTCTTTAGATCGTTCATGTAATCGTAAGGATAGACTCCTTTCCTCAACATGACGTCTACTCATTCTCCGAAATGTTCGCTCGTGATTTTAAATTTATCCTTGCTCATGTTATCAACTAATTTTTCCAGAGCGGTCGACATGAATTTAAAACTGTCGATGAAACGTATGCCTCTACGAATGGATTTCGTTTTTTCTTTCAACATATTTCCGTCGATTACTCTTTTCTTCTCCATGAGCTTCCATTTCGTGAAGGAAATGTATCTTTCTTCGCTGTTCGCGATGCAATTTAATTCTTCGTGTGAGGTGCTGAGATTTTTCATGAACAGATGACTGTCAGAACCCGAGAGATTGTGAAACATCACCGGATAGAAAGCGGCGTCTCGATATTTTAAATTACACTTGCTGTGAGCCGGACTGTGATACAGACCCGTGTAATGATCGTGGTCTCTGACCTTCTTATTTTCCTCCGAATTCTCGTCAAACGATTGTCTGCATATGTGACATTCGGTGGCACGAACCTTTGAGCCACGTCGTCATCTTCACACTGTTTCGTGTAGGTGAAGGGACCCATGTCGTGTTGCGAGTCGAAAGCGCATTTCACGTAAATGCAATAGCCCGAAGGTATGTGTTTTTGATCTCTTTCGATGTAACTTTGAAGAGCGTTGGGTTGACAGGAACTCATTTTGGCGGTGAAACATTCGAAATCACTGTACACAACGAATGGTACTATTAACCTTCTATTGTGATTTTCAAACTTCACGATGGTGTTGGGTTTGGGCATTTCGACGGCGACACCTTGATTTTCATTGCAATATTCCTGATGTTTCACTAATGATTTTTCACTGTGAAACACGTTCATGCAATTGTAACATAAAGATATCTTTCCGTTATGATTATTATTTTGTTTCAACAGTAATCGAGTTGGATGTTTAACCCAACAATAATGACGATTGTCACCATTCGAAATCAATAATAAAGTAATCGTCTTTTGTCTTCCGCGATACAAAGTCTGTCTGAGAGGATAGATCTTTCGATTTTCGTCGTCGTATCCTAAGACGTTCACCGCTATGGTGGGATTTTGAGCCTCGAAACGTTCAATATGTTTTAACTCTGTTGGAAAAGTCACTCCGGTCCAATCGAGATTTTTAGAAGTTTCCTCATAATGAGAAACTCTATCAGTGTGTATTTTGACAGGCTATAAAGTGGAGGTGACTGCCCATTTAAAACACTGATCATCTTTATTTCTCACGTTGACCACGGCGTGTTTCTTAGTCAATAAATACGGTAATTCCAAGTAGGAAGATCCTTTCAACGGTTCGTTTTTATTCATGTGAATTTCGAGTTTCAACACCTCATCAAATGTCCAATTACTACCTTCATGTTGATAATTCGCGAGAGACGTCAACATCTTGTCTTTCATCTTTTCGAAAACGTCCGATAGATCTGAACCTCGAAATACGGGTTCGACGTTAGATCTGAAATATGCATTTTTCACGATGCTCTCGCCGGATTTCACGTCGATTTTATTCATTATGCAATGGAGTATCATCTTAATTTTTAATCCCACATTCATGTGTTCGCGAAACAAATCCAATACTTCTTTCTTCACCCGTTCCATGAACAATTTCGGATCGACTTTCTTCAACGAGGGAACCACGTCAAAAGTTTTTAAAACGCCTTTGATCGCACTCTCCCGTTCTACGGGTTTCGATTGGAATAGTTCCGTGATGAGTCGTGTTACATATTCTTCTCCTTTCTCTTCGTCGATTGCTCGTTGAATTTCGCTCGATATATCTCGTTTGTCTTGAATCTGAAGTGCATCACTCGTTTTCATTTTAGTTTTTCTTTTCTTTTCTTTGGAAACTTGATGTTCTTCAATGGCTTTTCGTTTAGTCGTCTTCTTATTTTTCACAACCGATGCATCTTTTGACGTCGTTGCTATTGACATTTCGTTTGCCTTTCTAGCGTTTTGCAAATATTCTTGTATGACTTCAATTTTTTTTGATTTAGTTCTATGATTTCTGGAATCTGAAATTTGTAATAGTTTACAAATCTCGTTTAACTGAGGTATGGTATTCTCATTTAAATTCACCATTGTTTTATCTGTTTGCTTCATTTGTAAGAATATTTTTTTTTTTTGAATTTTGTATTAAATAATTTGTTAAGAAAGTTTTGCTTTTTTACTCTTTTTATATATATATAATAAAAAAAAAAAGAAGAAAGTTAAATTTTAAATTCAATTTTTTTCTTTAATGTGTTTTTTATTCAAAAACAATTTAAGAGCGCTTTTATTTCTCGCTCGCAAACCAAACACGTTTTCTCGTCTTCGGAATAACATTCTCTACAGTAACGCAGGTGTGCGCATGGTAGAAACAAGACGTTTGCGACACCTTTGCAGACCAGACACTTGGTGGACGTTTTGCTCGGCTTGTTTTCGACGAGTGATGATAACTCGTCCGCTTCCGCCATGAATTTGATGAGATGTTCTAAAGTTATGAATTGAGACAGGGTCTTGTTCGCGATGTTTAACGCATCATACAATTGTTCCTTGGTGTATCCGAGTTGTAACATATCCATCAATAATTTTTGGTTTTTATCTCTATCCCTCTCTTCATCTTGGATTTTGATCAATCCCAACGTTAGGATCTTGTTCAAATAATCGCATTCGTCTTTTTCAATATTACTTATGTGTTCTAGTAAAGGTACGTCATGAGGTTCCCAATTCATCAAATGTATGTCACAACAAAAACATTTGACTTTGTCATCTTTACCCACGTAAACGAAACCCATGGCGGCTAAATCTTCGGGTTTTTGAGTGAGATGCGAAGGCCACTTTTTAAACGTTTGAAGTCTTGCACGTTCTAGACTATAATTCGGATGTTTGGACTTGATCATTGTTTTTACCTCAAAATTGAGTTTGTAAGAATATTTTTTTTTTAACTTTTATTTATATAAAGAGAAATAAAGAGAAACTTTTTTAGCAAATTATTATTTAAATACAAAATTTAAAATATACATTATTTGCAAGAATTCATAAAAACCAAATAATCAATCATGACAAGAACACCTAAAAGATGCGAATTGAAATTGAAACGAGTCGAAGGGTATGAGAAATGCAGTTTTAATATCTATACATTACAACAACACGATCCCATCGAATTGAACGAGGTTGAGATGGTAGACTTAGAGCGCTACTACTACGAATATCGAATGTGTTTGAAAGTGGATGAAGCCACGCTCGATTTGTTTTACGAGTACCAAAGCGATCTGCTGAATAATATCATCGTCGCCGAAGACAGAGAATTTGACAAGGGTGATTTATTGTTGTCCTATGGAGGTTACATATATCCAATAATCTCACCTGAACTCGTGAACAAATCGGGTGGTGAGAGCGCATTCGCCTATGAAAAAAAACTCAAAAGAGTAAAGATGAACATTCACACCATTTTCGTATGTGGAAAAATGACGAATGTCAACATGCTAATAACGGACTTGGAAATATAAACAATAGAGAGATTGAAATGTTAAAATTTAACTTTTTATATATATATAAAGAGAAAAAAAAACTTTTACTAAAAAATTTTACATTAAAAAAATTAAAAATTAAAAAAAACAACTTTTTTTTATATATATATAAAGAGCAAAAAAAAAACTTTTTAAACAAATTATTATTAAAATACAAAATTTAAAATATACATTATTTGCAAGAATTCGTAAAAACAAAAAAAAACTAAATAATCAATCATGAGGACAACAACACCTAAAAGATGCGAATTGAAATTGAAACGAGTCGAAACGAATAAGAAATTCGGTCATAAAATCTATAGATTACAACGACACGATCCCATCGAATTGAACGAGGTCGAGATGAAGGGCTTAGAGCACAAATACAACAAATATAAGATTCCTTTGAAATTGGACGAAGCCGCGCTCGATTTGATTTATGAATACCAAAGCGATCTGCAGAACATCGTCATCGCGGAAGATAGAGAATCCGACAAGGACAATTTGTCGTTGCCCTATGGAAATTACATATTTCCAAACATCTCATTCGAACTCGTGGAGAAATTGGGTGGTGAGAGCGAGTTGACCGATGTAAAAAAACTCAAAAGAGTAAAGATAAACATTCAACACATTTTCGAAAAAGGAGAAGACACGAGTGTCAACATGCTAATAACGGACTTGGAAATATAAACAACAGAGAGATTTATTTTTAGCGAAGAAAAATGAAAAAAAAAAAAGTAATGAGATCATCTTTTGATCTCATTTTTTTTTGTTTCTTCGCACTCTGTCTCACGATATTCGTCATTATCATCTAATTGTTTCTCCACCTTTTTTATCCATTTTAAATATATTATTTTATACTTTCTATGATTTTATACTTTATATAATTTTATATTATAATAACATATTCAAAATCGGTATATTCTTAAACTGCGAATTCTCACCGAGCAACAAACCCTTGCCGAGTCGCTCAACGTTCCGTCCACTCTTCAGATAGAGACCGTTTCCTCTCAGAGAGTTGCCACCTCTAACGGGTTCTAGATACAATCCTTTACCGCTGTCGTCTACGTGGAAACGACACACGGCTCCTCCATCCTGCAAAAACAGTCCGCTGCCACCCATTAATTTCTCAACTGCCGAACTAGCGAGTCCCGTGAGAGCTCCCACGCCGAGAGTCTTTCTGAGAAAGGGTAGTGCCTTTGCAGCGAAGGGTAATGCTTTTGCGGCTATTCCTGCCAATAGCGGTAGGAAACCACCTTTCATTCTCAAATTGTATCTCAATTGAGCGGGACTCATTCTCATCGTCAACCCTCTTCCATCGCGAATTGCTTTCTCCATCCTTTTGATTTGACTTCTGGTCCAGGCGATCGAATCCTGACCGCCTCTCGTCAGATCTTCGTGAGTGAATTTGAATCTCACCGCCTCGCCTCGAGTTGTTAATGCTCTCTTAAGTTTCTTCCTCTGTCCTGCAGATATGTTCACGTTTTTAACCACGTATTCTGTCATAATTCTGTTTTTAAAATATATTTACTTCAATTGTTTCTTGTTTAATAATTATATTAAAATAATTTTGTAAAATTAATATTGCGTTTATTTAATTTTTGTTATCTATATATATAATTTTTTTTTTTTTGCTTTTATATTTCTCTTATGTGAAATCATATCGTCACCCTCTCTCCGCGAAGATCTAACAGTTCACCATTTTGATCCGTCAATGTGGTTTTCAGACTATACAACATGTCTAAAATCACTGGTAGATAAACTAAATTTTGAGGTCGCTCCACGATCTTATAACCCGGCGACACGTTTGGAAAGAAGGAATAGATCGTCGGTTGAGCGCTACCATTCACGTAGCTTCCAGCATTCACGTCCACGTTCACCAGAATGCTATTGACAGCGAGAATGTCGACCGTATTTTCAGATGCCGCATGGCCTCGATACATCTTTCGATCGAATCCCAACATCTTGCCTATAGAATCGTCCGTGTTGAAATCCACTCGAAAATTATCTTCCAAATCCAACATCGTCTGTAAGGTATTAGGATTGGGAGCGAGTCTGATCTTGTTGCTTCCCTTTCCATCCGTCTTCATTCGCGTCTGAATGTAATTGTTCAAATCGTCTATGTCATAACTCCCTTTTGGAATTCGAATCTCCAACCAATCCACTCCGTCGGAATACTTGAATGAGTTATTCTTTTCGGTGACGTTGGGAAAGGAATAATAAGTCTCCAGATTCACCAAAGCCATCTCGTAACTTTTCTCTCTATTCAATTCAATGGAAGGTTCGAATTTCGTAGCGAATCGAGTCGAATCGCCACTCACCACGATTTGAATGGATTGTTTCGCAGCCGTATTCTCGGCTATCTGTTCTAACAATTCTCCATGTTCGAACATTATATTTAATTTTATTTTTTTTTATTATTCAAAACTAATTATTTGAAGATTTATTATTTTCTAAATTTTTATTTTCATGCTCTATCTTATTATTATCATCGGAAACATAAAACTTGTCAAATCCACACTGATATTTTCCGCGATTAAATTCGCTTGTCAAATCGATCACGACGAAATGGTAAAGTCCACCATCCCAAACCCTTTTGCAGAATCTCCTGAATTCCGCAACGCTCATGTCGTTTGCGATGTGATCGCCGTAGATGTGATTGAGATTCTTGAGATGTTGGCGAAAGAGACATAGAAAATTAGCGTTCTCCCTTATCGTCTGTCTGGGCAATCGAAAATAATTCTGCGACAGGTAGAAACAGTCCACGTTGCTGTGTCGACCCCTAACGTAATACGATTCGCATCGGTTCTGTCTCTCCAAAAGCAGATCGTCGAAAATCATGAGATTCTTATCTTCCGATTTCAGTTCCCTAGGATCCGGAACGTCGCTTGCATTCTCATAAAATCGACACTCGACGTTCGAAGATGCATTTCTCTTCATCAGCTCTATCGCCGCACCGTCCAAAATGGTCGAAAGTGGAGCTCTGCTCTTGTCGAATTCCTCCCTACTGTCAAAGATTCTGGCTATGACGTCCTTGGGCAATCTACGATCCATACACTCTCGAAGCAATCTGTATTTGGGTTGAAACAAGCTCTTACCAAACACGAACAATCTGTCGTAATCCAACCAGTCGGGTCGGGACAACAGATTCATCAACAGATTGGTCTTTCCACAATTCGATTTTCCCACTATCAAACCTCTTATGCTTTTGGGAAAGAACTCGTTATTCGACCTCTTGGTCGCAGCGTCGTTCCAAGACATATCTTTAATGTTCATCTTTGTTTTTATTTATTTTTTTTTTGTTATTTTAGATTCTTTTCAAACGCAAATTTTTATGTTTTTCAAACTCTGTTTTTAATGTTATTATTTATTTATATCGCACCGTCGCGAGTTCTCTTCAATCCGGATCCACTCGTCATTTTGGCTAAATCTTGTATGGGCACCACAGCATCCTTAAAATCTTTCCAACTTTTCGGCGTTCGCTCTAACGCAGCTCGCTTTGCCGGCGGACTGATCAACTTGTCGATCAATGCGTCGGCTGCCCTCTTGCCAGCCACAGAAGCTATCCTACCACTGGCTTCGGAAGTGGCTTTCTTACCAGCATCCAAAGCCATCTTCTTACCGACCTCAAACGTGGTCGATGCGAGTTTTCTACCCGCATCGCCTGTGAACGCTCGCATTGTAGAATCGACAATGCCAGAACCACCTTGATCGTAAGTCCTGACATATCCCCTGTTCTTTATCACCAACATATTTTATTTTTATGATATATTTTTGTTTTTTTCACTGGTAAATCGTTTTGTTGTTTTTAAATACTTTTATTATTCTAGTGTAAGAATTTACTGTTTTATTTTTGTTTGTTTGTTTGTTTGTTTGTTTCTCTCTACTTATTATATACACATCAATCCTTCAATTCGTTCATCAGCCTTTTATACTGGTTTTTATTCAAAACCTTCTGTCTTAACAATTCGTCAGATATAGCAACTATCTGATTATCTAATCCCGTGTTACCAGCCCGTCTGCTCGCCATCAACAAACTCAATCTCTGAGACAGAGCATCAGAATCGCTCGGAAGAAAAGTGGTTTTCACCCCTTTGCCAGTCACTGATTCGACGAACTTCTTGTTCATATCCCATATGGGTTTCACCACTTTCACTTGTAACCTCTGTTGGCTTTGGGTCTCGTCTCTCTGGCATCGTTATTTCTCTTCATGGCGTGGGTCTGAACCAGAATGTCACCGTAATTATCGAAATCCTGTTCCATGTAATCGCTAGGCTTGTCGTAAAGGAGCAATCTGCACAGACCATCAGTCAATTCGTATCTGTTCGAACCCACGATCAATTCATCATCGCCAATATCTACTTCTGTGTCTCCTACAAAAATCCTTCCCTCCGAATCCTTATAAAATCCATACAACTGATCTCTCTTACCACCATCATCATCAGACGATGCGACGCTACTAGTGGTGATAGTCGAAGCTGTATCATCAGACTCGCGCTCTGTTTGAATTCCCGTGGGAACGTAATCCAGTGTAGATTGAACGGAATACCGATTTCCAAAACTAGAAGGCAACGAACCCATTCTCAAAGAACTCTCCTTTATGGGTCTCAATTCTTCGACTATCTCCTTCCTGCTTCGCTCTTGACCCTCCGTCACGGGTTTAAATATTTTTGTGGCTTCGCGTCTGAGTTCCATCTCACCAAGACGTCTGCTCCTATCAGCCAACTGAGTCCCCTTCTTAGCACGTTCATACTGGTCTAAAATTAGATCTCGGCGCCTAGGATCCATCTGTAAAAACATCTTTCGTTTTTAATTGTTTTTATTATTTTCAAAATTAAATGTCTAATTATATTTTTATGTTTTAAGTAATAAAACTCTTTCCGTCTTTAATATAATAATCTAAAAATATTCACATCTCAACTGTTAATTGAATTGGTAAAGTTTAAGAATACGTTTAAACAGTACATGACAAACCGGTTTCTGATTTAATGCATTTTGACAGTAGTTTTTTACATTATGTCAAAAGATCACCATTCACACATCAAACAACCATTCACTCAGTGTCGAATTAAGAGAGAATCTCTTTGATGACTGTTAAACAGTTTCAACACACAACTGAAAACTAATTTTAACGCTGAGAACCTATTTCATCTCTCTGATTGCTATCATGAATATATTAAAAATTTTACCACTCAAAACCTAATTGAGCAGAAAATGCGTTTTAAACATTCCGATAAGTGTTTGACATTTTTCGAACGAACGCTTAACAGTCAATCTCTCTCATCAAGACAAAACACGAATATCTATTACAGATCAACTCTTTCGAACAAAAAACCCTCAAAACTCAATTTCTATCCGTCCCATCAAGAGAAAACATGAATGTCTATAATACAGACCATATTCATAATCGACTCTTTTGAACAAAAAACCTCACTCACTCATAAGGATAACATGTGTTAGTTTTTACTTCAGGAAGACGTGACTGGGTTCGCGAATTTCCAACACACTGACAACACTCTTCGTTCAGATCGAGTTTACGAGAATCGAGCGATCCGATCGGACGATTGACGGAGAATCGAGCGATCCGATCGGTCGATTAGCTGAGTTTGGGAATTCCCATAGCGGGGAATTCCCCTAATGACGTCATAAATGGGAAAAACCCACCGCCTCAAAACAATTGAGAGTTCTGGACCACTGGTCTAGAATCCGCAGACCGTTCTTTGATGATAGCCTAGAATTTTTTGCTCGCGTTCGCCAACGATGGATTGATGGTCTGATCTGCGATGAGAACGTCGACAAAAATTTTAAAAGTAAAAGATAAAAGTGAAGATGTACAATTTCACCTTTTTTTCAAAAACGCGCGTTCAGCACGAGTATTTGAACGTTAAAAGTGCGATCTAGGAGTCACAAAAAACATGGGGGGATTCAAGACCACTGTACATTTTTGTGAACAAGCGTGCGATTTAACACTGAATTCTACGTTGGTGAACGCATCGTGTACGTATGTTGTACACGCACATGTACAAGTGGTCGTAAACTCTCAATTATTACCTACTGATGTCCATTCGTTAGGTTTATTATTTGTAGTTTCATCCATGGATTTTATTGAAACTGAGTGTTATTAATGAAGAGACGCATGGATTCTAACGAGGAATTATTATTTATTTAATCTTTATTCATCTGTGGACTTTAATTAGTGTCAAAAAGTACCGATTTTAAGGAGAAGTAAGAAGTTATTTAAAATCATTATCACAACTGTTCTTTTCATATATTTTAAGGGACCTCCGATGTTTAACGGAATCTCCGGTATTAAGAAGTACCGAAGCAGTAGTCAGTGGAATGGTGCTCGAGGACTGCAATAGAAACCGACGAGTTGGAGTTAGTCCAAGAACTCTTTAAATGAGTTACATTAGAAAGATGCGCCAGCTCTTTAGGAGTACCTAGATGGATCGTTTGGGGAATCATTGTTGTTCAAAGTAAGATCCAAGGCACTGGAGTTGGGAAGAAAAGAGTGTGCCAAATGTGCAACTTAGAAGTAACATTTTACTTTAAAATTCCCAAAATATTTGCCTAGTACAACAGGACTCCTCGAGAAACTAATGGAAAAATGTGATGAAAACACGAAGGTTAAGCGGTGAGGAATGACATGAGGTAAATGGTTAATATTAAAGTTGTGGAGATCAAGAAAGCGTGAATTGATGGGGGAATGATGAAACCGTTTGTGACTGAATGCTGGGGGATTAGGAGGAAGAGTGGGACAGAATACACCCAACGGGGGAAGGGGGAGGGTTGACGTAGGCTTCATCGATAGAGAACCACAACGACTCAGCGGAAGACCAAAGACTTAATATAGAAAACACGGTTCAATCAAGATATATATATATATTTTTATATATTCTAATCAAGGTGTCGAATCATCTAAACCTAAGTGAAAGAAAACCTGCGCCAAGGCTTGGACTCGTATAGACATGTTGAGAGCTCACAAGTTCACTCTTGATCGCAAGATCTTAGAAAAGATATACTTCGCATTTATTAGGGATCTCCTGGAATATGCAGACTGTGTTTGTGACAACTATTCAAGTACACAGGCTGCGCATCTAGAAAAAATTCAAGTAGCTGCAGCGAGAATTGTTACTGGTGCTACAACTAGTGCCAGTAAAAGTTTACTCTACGTGGAAACTCGATGGGATTCACTGCAGGAAAGGCACCGAAATCACAAGCTATTTCAATTCTTCAAGGTGTATCATAATCTTGTTCCTCCATACCTTTCAAACAAAGTACCGCCAGTTAGTTCGTCCATCAGTCTTCACCACAATACTCGATCAAATAAAACCCAACGAGTTCCGTTTTGTCATACTAGTTTGTACCAGTCTTCGTTTCTTCCAGATGTTACCAAGCAGTGGAATATGCTGCCCGTCTCGGTTAGGGAAAATTGTTCCATCATAAATTTCAGAAGGTTCCTAAATGGCGGGAATCAACGTCCGCCCACATTCTATGTCGGGGCCAAATCTCGAGCAGCTCAAATTTATCATTGTAGGTTGCGTCTGCACTGTAACGGTGTTAACGCCCATCTGTATGATAATCACCTCTCGAATTCACCTCTGTGTCTGTGTGGTGGCATAGAAACAACTGAACACTTTCTTCTGTACTGTACAAACTATACAGATGTATGTAATCTAACAATTGATACATTGCCGTTTACCTTTGATCTTTCTATGCTCCTGTATGGGTCTGACCAGTTGAGCATCACTGACTACTATCTTGTGTTCAGAGTCGTGCAAGAATATATCATACAAAGTGGGCGCTTTCACTGAGTTGCAGTATACATGTAGATTTATTTCATTATGGTATATCGACAGGTGTATATGCATCAGTAAATACATCACAATAACATTTTGGACACTAACCTTCCTGGGGAAGTATACCGTGGACTACCCGGAGTCCGCCCATGGACTGTCTCTCCATACCAACAGTATCCTGTTGAAATTAATTTTTAACTCCTCTGAGCTGGAAGAGTGGTGAGAACAGTCCAGGCGCGGACTCTTGACTCTTCTCTTGTCTGTTAGCGACGATGGTACTGTTCATTAATAGAGTCATAGACTACACTCACGTGATCGCTTCTGGTATGTGATACTGCTTTCAAGTTGGTTTCATCTGCAGATTATTCTGCGTCTTTGTTTCCATTAGTCTGTTTTTTTTTCTTTCTGTTTTGTTCTTTTAATTTTTTTCTTCTTCTCTTGTGCTTTTCTTGTTGTTTCTTCCTTTTTCCTCTTTTTTCCCTAGTTCCCTCACTTTTCTCTTTCTATCCAATAGCGACAATGAGTTCAAACAATATTTCACTCAGTTTTAGCAACCACCTATATACTTTGCTATTTTAGAAATGTACCAGGAGACGGCTTATATAAGCTAAGTGCTTTCTGCCGAATCCTCTCCTTTGATATTGTCAGCTATTTCTACATGTCTTGCTGTACTGCATACCTTTTATTATAAGGTGACTTCTCGTTTGTCCCACTTTCTTAATTCAGGTAGTTAAAACGTAATAAAAAAGTGGGACAATCGGGAAGTTTTAATTACTTGTTAGGCGGTTTGATGAAAGGTTTTGATTTATAGTTTATTTTACATTAGTGAGTGTTTTATTTGCTGAAAATTAGACGTGCATAGAATAAAAAACTCTTGAAATAATTAGCACAATTTTAACTAGTTGTTTATTAAAGATATTATTATTCTGTGCACCCATAATTTTCAGCAAATAAAACACTCAGAAATGTGAAAGTATTATTTATATTATCCAGAAACAACTAGCAAAGTTTCAGCTCGTGGACGTGTGTAGTATGTATTATTTATATTATCTAGAAACAACTAGCAAAATTCCATCTTGTGGACCACTGGGTACAACCCGGTGGTCCACGAGCTGAAACTTTGCTAGTTGTTTCAGACAATATAAATAATACATAATACACGCGTCCACGAGCTAAAACTTTGCTGGTTGTTTCAAGATATTATTCTGTGCACCCATAATTTTCACAAATAAGACACTCAGTAATGTGAAAGCATTATTTATATTATGTTGAATATCAATAATAAATTATACATTCATTCATTCAATATTTAACCTTCTAAATGTAACAGATCTGAAGCATGGTCTGCATATTGTAAAATGTCTGTCTCTCCATTCAAAAGTCTTTGTTTGAGAGCATTAAGCCTACTTTCAATATTTCTATACTTTCGTTTTTTAGGTGCAGGAAGGCCACCTGCCGCAAGCTGCATCTGCGAGACTTCAATGAATGATTGGATGGCTTTTAGGTGGTCTATAAGGCTGTATATATTTGGATGAGCAGTTTGGATCTGCTTTTTTATTTTTCTGTGCCATCCTTCTAAATGATTTGTGGTCCTGGGCCCCTCTGTGTGGAAATGATTCCATGAAGTTGTTTCGCCTTCAACCCATTGGGTTGTTACATAGTCAGTAAATAGTGTGGCATTAACAGTGGAATCCGACATTCCAAACTCGTCTAGTGCAAAAAACCACACGTCTTCAACTAGTTCCTCCGGCACTACTGGCAAAACGGCAGCCCTGCGTACAAGTCTGCGAACTTCCTCATCTTCTTTATATCCAGTTTGTAAGCCGGTGCTTCGTGTCTTGCGCCATAAACACTGAGTATAATGGAAAAAACACCCTTTGATGCTCACACCAGGGAATTCATTTCTAGCTGCATTTCGTACCGCTATTTCAAAGTCAAAACACATCACTGAAGGGTGTAAATTAAGCTCTCTGGCGACACAAGCTTCTTTTAGGAGATGAAAAAACTTCCTGTGACACGACTGTAGTGTGGGTAGTTTTTCCACCAGGTTCTGAACATCGTCATTCCAGTCAGTTGTTCGAAGCTTTGAAAGTTCTTGTCTATACACTTGGGATACGGGTGTTGCTTCTTCCCTACACCGTTTTTTAATATTAATTAAAGTCTTTCTCACACTAATATCTGTGTTGTTCGCTTCGTGGTTATGCTGATGATTGAACCCAACTACTATTTGATTATGTGTTCGCAGTGTTGCAGGACACGTTCTTACAGCACATCTCCAATATACTTTATCTTGTCTTCGATTTTTGACCATATAACAGTAATTGTTGAACACAAGGTTTTGTCCACCATGTTTATTCTCGATGAACTCAATTTGAATCTGTGCACTTGCCATGTCGACGATACGATTGTAAAATGAAATTGTGAAACATTTGATGAATGAAAGGTTTTAGCGCGCCAAAGGCGCGCAGGGACGATGTGGGATTTACAAATCCCTTGCGACCCGGTTAGCCTTATTTTATTTCACTTGGATCTTGGATCACACAGGCCTAGCTTTCTTATTGCCTCAAATGGGGTCTGAAGGGGTATGCACGCGGTTGAGATTCCCGGCAGTTTGCATTGGAGTGATAGATTGTCAAAGACCAAACCCTCAACGCCATTAAGACTATTAGAGAGTGGGCTCTATTCGGTTCCAGCTTGGCGATGGTAGAGGTTTGAGTCCCACCATGGTGGCGAGCCATTTCTCCTAAATGTCAAATACTTATACCAAAAACTTTAAACGATTGACCGAATGTTGTGTATAATTCACCGGTTAAAATTAATCATTTTTAAAAACAATTCTGTGATAAATGTTCATTAACCGGTTGAGGGCTACATTATTTTTGGTGGTCTGAATATGTTCATCAAGATTTGTTTTATTACAAATTATTGAAGAGTGCCTGCAGGCACTCTTCAATAATTTGTGATAAAACAAATTTATATTAACAAAATATTTATTGCGTTTTACTGAATATGAAACATGAGCAAGGAAATTGTTGGCTTTTGCTCTGGTACCCTCATTTTTGTGAAAGCCCTGATAGTGGCTTCCAGCACTCAACCAGTTAATAAATGATCACCATATCAGGTGAACCTGTGTTCAAATTATAATAAAGACTAATATAATAAAGACTATAACATGTTGTTTTAAGCAACGTGGGACAACCAGGAAATCTATCCCGAGGTGTGAAAATCCAGAAGTGGGACAAACGGGATTGAACCTATTATAAATTCTGTACAGTTAATGTAACATTATCAATCTTTTGTATGTATTATATCATGTTCAATCCTGAATAAATATTGTTTAAACTAAACTAGAGAAAAACAAATGCAAAGGGGAGCAACGATGTATGAAATGCGGTGACAAACGCATCGCGAAGGCATGTAGTGCTAAAACTCTGAAATGCCCGAATTGCGGTGGTCAACACCCCAGCAACTACCGGGGCTGTAGCCACTTCAAAAAAGTTGAAACAAACATCCAGCTTAAAGCTCTAAATCTGATGTTGTGAATACTACTCACGAAGAGAAGAAGAAAATTTTCTGCTCGGAACTGTTTATAAGTATCTTTTTAATATTAGTTTTTATTTCAGGGAAGTTTTTATATATTTAGTTTTGCAAGTGTGGTTGGGGAGGATCGTAGGGTGTAATAAGGAGATTTAGTTGAGACGTTTTGCCAATTTTGCCGTTTGTTTACCTTAGTTACCTTTTTTTCGTGTGTGTTTGTTGCCCTGGTGTTTTTGTCGTTTTTGGTCATTGGATTCTGTGTATTATTTGTAATCATGAATGGTAAGTGTACGACGGGTGTTCAGACGGAGGTAAGTATGGGTGTTAAT
The DNA here is from genome assembly GCA_031216915.1 of Pictodentalium vernedei. Lineage (NCBI taxonomy): Eukaryota > Metazoa > Mollusca > Scaphopoda > Dentaliida > Dentaliidae > Pictodentalium > Pictodentalium vernedei. Next base: position 436,998,721 of record CM062297.1, on the reverse strand, counting down.
GGAGGTCTGAGGGAGGTGAGTCGAGGGGTGCAGGTGGGGGAGAGTGAGGATCCGGAGGCATGCAGACAGTGTAATATGAGGTATGGTGGTGGTCGGTCAATGGAGAGTAGTGGGATATGTGCGAATTGCAGGGATATTTTACAGTTGTTAGAGAAGTGTGTTGGATTCGAGCGGGAGATTGCAGAGCTGAGAGGGAGGTTGGGGAGGGCTGGTGTATCTGGAGTTACCCCGTTGAAGGTTACCTACGATGGTGAGGTGGAAGGTGGGTAGAAGGTCGTTGTGGACTCAAGGAGGAAACTGGGAAGCAGGAAACGTGGGGGAATAATGCTTGATGTGGGGGGTGTAACTGAGGAGGGGGGTTCTAGTAGGAAAATTCGGAAGGTGGCGTCAGGTCAGGGCTGCGTCGAGTCCGGAAGCCAGAGTCGGCGTAAGGCTGCCAAGGTTGCTAGGCGGTGTTTAGAAAACAGGTTTAGTGTTTTAGACTCTGATACACCTGGGGACGAGAGCGAGAAAGTGTGGGGGGTGAGATGGTTGTTGATGATTATAGGCCAGTCGGGGTAAGGAGGGCGGTCAAGAGAAAGAGGGGGTCAGGATCTTGCAAAACGAGAGGAGGTGCAGATGATATAGGAACTGGGGCCAGAAGAAGAAAATTAGTTGTAGCGGGGAACAGCATTGTACGTGGGATTGACTGTATAGTTTGTGGTCCTGATAGTTCCAATCGAACAGTCTTGTGCTTTCCGGGGGCGAAGGTGGAGGATCTCAGGGACCGGGTAGATGGCATTGTGGCAGGGTCAGGACCGGAACCGGTAGTGGTGGTCCATGTGGGGACCAACAATATCAGGGAGAGAAGGTCAGTAAGTTTGGTGGAGTCGTATAGAGGCTTAGTCAGCAAACTGCTAAGTAGGAATGCAAGGGTAGTCGTATCCGGGGTCCTTCCTGTCATTGGAGGTGGGGACGAACGGAACTCAAGGATTTTGGCGCTAAATGAAGAGTTAGAGGACTACTGTGTTGATCTGGGAATTCCCTTTATCGACCATTGGGACACGTTTTGGGGCAATGGGAGCATGTACGGGCTTGACGGGTTGCATCTTAGCAGGGCGGGGAAACGGGTATTAGGGGATAAAATTCTACGGGTAGCAGAGCCTTTTTTGGAGAGGAGCGGGGTGGGAGGTCAGAGGCAAGTATAACTAGAGAGGACATAGGTGGGGTGAACAAGAGTGAGGGGGACAGAATAAGTTTACCAAGACTAGCACCAGAAAACGATAAGCCCAGTAGGCGGAAGCCAATGAACCTCGGTACCCTGTGGGTTATAGCAACATCCAGGGTCTCCACCGGAAAGTAAGTGAAATTGCTACATTGATCGAGGCAGAGGAGTTTGATGTCATGGGCTTAAGCGAAACGTGGGTAAGACACGAGGAACGGGTAGACCAAGTAAGCGGGTGTGTGTGGATAGGTGTAGGGCGAACGGAAGGCCAGAAAAAGGGGGGAGGGGTAGGCATGTACATTAAAGAGGATTTAAAACCGTCGCTGATTACAGATCTGGAAGATATCATCACCTCGGCTGATGTGTCAAAAGAAATTGGATGGGTAAAGATCAGTCTGAGAAACAAAAGTATTGCCCTTGGGTTTGTGTACTGTGCAGTGGAGGGAAGTAAACCCGAGTGGAATGACTCGATATACTCAACACTAAGGTCCAATATCACTGAACTAGAAAACAGGGGGCTCGGAATAATTCTGATGGGCGACTTTAATGGAGACATAGGTGACAAGGAAGAAGGCATAGAGGGTGGGACAAGAAAGTCAACAGGAATGGAAGGAAGCTGTTGAACTTCACAAATGAGCTCGGTCTGAAGATTCTGAACAGGGACGCTAGATGTAAGGGGAAATGGACCTGGGAGAGAAACGACAGAAAATCAATAATTGACTACATTCTCACAGATATGAATTTATGGAGGGCGGTGATAAGGGTAGAAGTAGATGATGAGAGCAAAATGGAGTTGGATAGTGATCACAACTTGATTACAGTGACGATGAGGGCCAAAAACCTTGAGAAAAGGAAAGGAAGCTTCAAGGAGATTTGGGAACTCAAAAAGGATGCCGACTGGGCGAAGTTCGAAGAAAAACTGAAACCAAAGCTTGCAGCCGTACACAAGGGGGGTAGTGTCCAGAAGATGGCCGACGCCATAGTTGCGAGCCTAGTGGAGGCAGGGAAGGAAAGTGTAGGAAAGATTAGGGTGCCAACACGGGAACTTGGGTACAGAGTGAACGAAGAACTGAAAAGGGTCATAAAGGTTAGAAAAGCTAAATGTGCTGCAAACAGGAGAAGTAGAAAACTTGAGGGAGTGGAAAGCAATGAGGCCATGGTAGCAAAGGAAGAATACCAACAAGCACGAAATAAAGTAAACAAGATTAAAGACGACAACCGGAGAGTGCGAAATAGCAGTCTTATTAGGACGATAAGAACGACAGGGGGGTCGAGTTCGAGCGTATTTTGGAAATGGGTGAACAAACGTAACAAAGGGAATAACCAACAGAGCATTAAAGTAGATGGTAGAGTTACAGAAGAGCGAGATCAAATCGCATTAGAACTAGTCAAGCACTGGGAAAAGGTAAACGATAAGCGATGGGGCATGGGGAACCCACCGGAGTGTCCGAACCAGGTCGAGGAAAATCTCTCGGACTTCGTGTGCAGCGAAATCAAAACTGAGGAGGTGCGAAGGGTGATCTCAAAATTGAGGAATGGAAAAGCGGGAGGGGTGGACGAAATTCCTAACGAGTTTATCAAAAAAGGGGGAGAGGAACTCTTGGAAACCCTAACTGCCCTATTCAACTTAGCCATAGAAAAACAAGAGGTCCCAAAGGAGTGGAAGGAAAGTAAAGTGACATTTATTCACAAAAAGGGGGAAAAAGACGTCTTGGATAACTATCGAGGGATCTCTGTCAGCAGCAACATTGGAAAAGTCTTTTGTAAAGTCCTGTATGGGAGATTAGAGGAGGTGATTGAGGAGAAGGGTTTTTTGGGAGAAATCCAGAATGGCTTCAGGAAGGGAAGGAGAGTCACTGACCATCTTTTCACGCTATCCCAAATGATAGAATCCGCGAAAGCAAAAAAGAAAAAGATGTTCATGGCCTTTTTGGATGTTAAAAAGGCATACGACAGAGTATGGAGGGAGGGTATGTGGCGCAAGCTGGAGGCTCTGGACTTGGGGGGCGAGTTTGTTGGAATTATGAAAGCATTATATAAAGATGTACAGAGTAAACTTAGCCTGGGAAACATTACAACGAAACGCGTGCCTATGGAGATAGGCCTAAAACAGGGGTGTATCCTTTCGCCGATCCTGTTTGCATTGTACATCAAAGGTTTAGGAGATGAACTCCTGCGTAGTGAGGAGGGGGTAGCAGTTGGGGACTGGAAGATCCAAGGGCTATTTTTTGCAGACGATATGGTTCTAGTGTCAGAAAGCGAAGAGGGGCTAACGAAAATGCTGGGAATTGTTGGGAAATATGGGAGCAAATGGAGACTCGAACTTAATGAAAGCAAGAGCAAAGTTATACCTGTGGGCCGCAAAGTGGACCGCACTCGAAGGTGGAGAGTGGGTGAGTTCTGCATTCCGGAAGGGAGCAGCAAACTTACCAGTGTGGGAGAGACAGGTGATTACGAGTATTTGGGGGTAAATATAAACATTACAGGAAGAGGCATCTACCGGAACTACACAAATAAATTGATTCTGAAGGGGAAGCGAATCCTTAACCAAATGAAACTTATAGGGAGAAACAGTTTCAATAAGGTTTTCGTGGGGAAAACCATTTGGGAAATGGTGGGGCTGTCAAATATAACATACGGTACGGAAGTGGTACCCCTAAACCAGACGGTCGTAAAGAGCTTGGAAATCCTGCAGAACGATGCAGGCCGATGGATAACGGGGTCGAGTAATGCCGCAGCGCTAGAAGCAATCGGGGGTGAGCTTGGGTGGATGAGGATCAAGGACAGAATAGACCTGTTGAAGCTCGGTTATCTTAATTATTTGGTAAATCTCCCCGACAGCCGATGGTGTAAAGTAATGTTCCTGAGAATTTTCAACTCAAATATCAAAACGGGGTGGATGGTCCAAGTGAGGGAGATAGTAGAGAACTACTCTTTGGAGATCTCGGACCTGGACGTTGGGGCAAACCAGGGTAAAAAAATCGTCAGAGAAAGGGTCATGGAGGATTGTAACCGTAATTGGCGAGAGGGGGTCAAATCAAAGAGGTCTTTGGGTGGCCTGCGTGATAAAGAGAAGCCTGGTTTTGAAGAGTACCCTGATGGCACCTTTGGGGGGTCACTGTTGTTCAAGCTGAGGTCGCGATCCCTGGAGCTGAGGGGAAAAATTGGGAAAGACGGTGAAAGGGAGTGCCAGATGTGTAACTTGGACAAGGTGGAGACCCTGGAACACTTTCTTCTAGAATGCCCAAAGTATCAGTCTAAAAGAATAAGATTTACTGGGAGTATAATGGGGAAGTGGGATGGGAGAATGGAGGACATGTGGGTAGGGGGAGACTCAAAGGAGATGGTTAATATGCTAATCTTAGAGATTGGGAAGAATGGGACAAGGGATATCATCAAGCAGTTCGTCTCCGAGTGTTGGGAGGAGAGGAGAAGCGTGGGAATAGGGAGGCAGTTGGGAGTACAGAGGTAACCATGGCCTTCTCATCCGAGAACCGCGACAAATCAGCGGCTGGCTGTTGTTATTATTATTATGTAAGTAATGTCGAGAACTCATCTTCCCCTTATTCCATGTGTACTCTAATGGCTGGCTCTATTTTCAGCATAATGAAGAAACACTTGGACACCAGTCTTTCGGACGTTTGCAAAGAAATTAGTAAAACAGCCTCTAAGTTATACAATATTCAAATATCTCACACGCTATTAGAAGCGGCCGTCAACAGAATATAATTATGTAACAGTATTACAAATAGTAATTCAACTTAAATAAACTTAGTACAGTTATTCCTAAACCATTCATGGATACACTAAAAATAGTCCAGTGGAACGCTCGTAGCGTTAATCAGAAAAATTTGTAAATGTCATATTATTTAAAAAATACGGACGTAATTGGAATTAACGAAACATGGCTTAAACCAAACAAACAATTCTCGTTATGTGGTTTTGATATTATTAGAAAAGATCGCCCCGCCCAAAAAGGCGGCGGTGTCGCTCTGCTAATAAGGCAGGAGATTAAATACAAATCAATACCATGCGACCACCTCAATGCTGAAGTGATTGCAGCTGAAATTGAACTTGACCACACACACGTGGCCATCATATCATATTATAACAAGCCGCAAGCAACAGTAGACAGTAAAGTATTTGAATTTTTTACCAACAAGTACAAGCACTGCATATGCTTGGGTGATTTCAATTCCAAACACCAGGTATTCGGTTGTCATAAGACTGAGCCTAATGGTGGCGCCCTTTTCCACATCATTGAAGAACTCGATCTATTCGTGGTAAATAACGATCAAGACGTAACATACATAAGCAACAACCCACTCCATGAATCAGATATCCTAGACTTGATTATCACCAGCAAATCACTAACCAGCCAAATGCAAGACATATTTGTAGGAGATGATGATCTAGGCAGTGATCACCTGCCGGTTCACGCCACTCTGAAATGTAATACCGGTCCCGCAAGGTATCCTCCCGTGAATAAGAGGAACCTATCAAAATTGACTGGAACCTCTTCAGAAACATTATCGAAGCAAAAATAAAGGCAAATGACACCTCAAATGCTCATGAACTAGAAAAAGCCTGCACCCACCTTAACGAGGTTATCAACAGTACACTAGATGAAATTTGTCCCAAGCAAACAGTAAAGACGCGGATAAACAGAATAACTCAAACAACTCTTCAAATAATCAAACAAAAAAGAAAAGCCTTCCGGTCTTACCAATCAGAGAATGATCAAATGAAAAGAGCAGAACTTAAAACCGCGTATAATCGCCTACATGGGGAAGTAAAAAAGGTCATAGCTAACGACAATCGCGTGAGATGGGAAAAAGCAACCGAAAACCTAAATGGGCTGAGAGAACCTAAGAGGTTCTGGGATACATTTAAAACTCTTACTGGCCAAAAGAGCAAAATTGCCAATAATAATGCGCTGAAGACTAGCGACGGAACTATGGCCATAGACGACAAGACAAAGGCCAGCGCTTTTGCCGAACTTCTAAAGAAGGCGCATCGTCCACAAGAAGGGAACAGATATGACAACGATTTTAAGGTAAATGTAAATATATTTGTCCAAGATAACAACTCAATTTTCAATGAACCGAACTTCGACCAAAGGCATGAAGACGGGGACGACCATGAATTAACCGAACCAATAAGGGTAGAAGAGGTCATGGGTATAATCAGAAAATGCAGGTCATCTTCGCCACCAGGAGAAGACGAAGTCTCTTACAAAATAATGAAACAGTGCCCCAATATCTTCTACTGCAGACTAACCAAACTCCTAAACTGCTGTCTCTCCTGTGGGTACTTCCCAAAATGCTGGAAAGTGGCCACAGGAGTCATGATACCTAAACCCGACAAAGACCTTACCAACCCTTCTAACTACCGCCCAATCAGCTTGCTAAGCTGTGTTGGGAAAATATTTGAGCGGATTCTCACTACGCGACTTCGCAGCTATCTCGAATCAATCAACTTTTTCAACAAATGGCAAAGAGCGTATAGGAGTCACAAAGAGGGAATCGAACACGTATATAGACTGGTCGATTATATGAAAACAGCATTTAGTCAAAACGAAATCGGAACCGCGCTTTTCTTAGATGTAGAAAAAGCGTTCGACTCGGTATGGCACAATGGCGTGAGATATAAACTAGCGCAAATGGGATTACCCACTAAAATTCTAAGGATCATATCATCATTTCTAACTGACCGAAAAATCAAGGTGAGGGTTAATCGCGAGGTGTCAGAGGAAGTAATACTTGAAGCGGGAACATCACAAGGGTCGGTTCTAAGTCCGCTTCTTTTCATAATATATGTGAATGATATAGAAAAAGTAGGGAAAAACTTTGTTGAACTATCGCAGTTCTCAGACGACAAAGGCATTTGGACAGCCAGCAAGTCCAGAAACATAACTAAAAATCGTCTACAGGATACCATTCGCGATCTTGAGAGCTGGTGCCCCCTGTGGCGCATCAAACTCAATGCCGCCAAAACTCAAAAAGTTACGTTCTTCAAAAAGCAAAGGAAAAAACCAGTCCCGAGTATCGATCTCCAGTTATACGATCACAAACTAGAAGCAAACAAAGAGGCCAAATTTTTGGGATTTATCCTAGATAGCAATCTCAGTCTAAACAGTCACGTAAACTCCATTACGGTTTGAGCTACTAAACGTATCAATTTTCTGAAGATGATCAGAGGTAGAAATTGGGGAGCAAACAAAGATGTGCTTCTCAAGCTCTACAAAACATTTATACGTCCGGTACTAGAATACGGTACCATAATAACAAGCGACCTAAGCAAAACCAACATTCAGAAGCTACAGAGGGTTCAAAATTATGCCCTGCGAGAAATGGACACCGATAAAGGAACATCACGAGCTAGCAAAAATAGAAACTATTGATACGCGATTAAAAGACCTACAAAACAAAACCCTCCACAGACTCCAAGATAGTGAATTAATGGCTGAGCTGAACGAACACCGATCCCTTAACAGAAAAACAAAATAAGTTTCCAGAAAATAAAAAAAAAAAAAATAATAATAAAATAAAAATTATACAATATAACTAAATCGCGTGGAGTCAGTGAGGATTGCCTCGCTACTCATTGGGAACTTTAGGATAGAGTCTGTGAGGACTGCCTCGCAACTCTGCTGAAGCGCGATTGAAATGCGTTTAATAAGATCTATATAACAAAACCCTCCACATACTCCAGGATAGTAAATCAATGGTGAAGCTGAACGAACACCGAACCCAAAACAGAAAAACAAAATAATCCACAGTAAATTAAAACTACTCAATAGAATTAAACTGTGTGGAGTCAGTGAGGATTGCCTCGGTACTCATTGAGATCTTTAGGATTGAGTCTGTGACGATTGCCTCGCAACTCTGCGTGTGGGGAGTGGGCTCCGAAGAAACACACCCCTTACCCCATCCATAGCAACAATCACACAGCAGGCACAATATACAATAGCGGATACCTATCTTTCTCTCTACCTATAACTTTTCTCATTGAACATTCTCAAATTTTCTTGCAACACTCTTATCAAGAAGACGCATGGAAATGGTAAACAAAGCGTAGGAGGAATTGGTGCAACCTACCTTTCTGCAACATATACAAGAAACCACCAAACACTAGGCAAGGATTGAAACAAGCTTGTCTGGCTGGGGACGAGTGTACATTTTATATAAATAAACAGTTGAATAAAGATTTAACAGCCCTTTTAAAGGCTTGAGGGTGTGTGTCAGTGAGAGGGTGTTTTTTGGGAGGGGGGGAGGAGGTCATTTGGAATTCCCGAAGGATAACCAGATACCTCAAATCACATACGGCATCCTATCTCCCAGAAGGCTTGATGGATGACTCCCGGTTTTTCAAAACTAAACTGTTGGCGCTTTCTCCACTTCTTTTTTGTAACCGCTATGGTCATATACCGGGGCCGCTACCAAACCGGCCTTGCTGTTTGGTTTTCTTTTCTCTTCTTCCCTTAAACTTGCCCTCGCACAACATTACATTCTGGCTCGCCACCATGGTGGGACTCAAACCGCTACCATCGCCGAACTGTAACCGAATAGAGCCCACTCTTTAATAGTTTTAAAGGCGTTGAGGGATTGAGTTATTGACCATCTAACACTACAACGTAATCTGCCGGGTATTCTAACCGCGTGCATACCCCCCCTCAGACTCCATTTTGGGCAATAGGAAAGCTAGGCCTGTGTGATCCAAGTGAAATAAAATAAGGTTAACCGGGTCGCAAGGGATTTGTAAATCCCACATCGTCCCTGCGCGCCTTTGGCGCGCTAAAACCTTTCATTCATCATAAAGAAAAACTCTTTCACATCAGTGCTGCCTTTGCGACAAGCTGCTCCGTGAATATCCATGCGTATCCAGTGCAGGAAATCTACATAAGTAAACATAAGTAAGTAAGTAAAAATATCAAAATGGACTGCAAGGCGCTACGAATGATTTTGGGGACTTGTACTCCACGGTCCACGATAACTAGGAAAAGAACTATTTCTACCATACACGTACAATTGTTCAATAAAAAGACTTAAGCCTTGCAACAAACCCAGAAATACTGACTGATTCGGACCCTATTTAGAAGTGTTTCGGACCTTTTTTGTTCAATAAGTTCCCATTGTGACTCACATCCTCCTCCTCCGAATTAATTGAAGACGAACTGACTTTGTGCGGGTTGGGTGGGGAAGGGCGGGCTTGTCATTGTGAATTTATGACGGATGACCCGATGGCGCGCTACGCAGCATCCACTCTCTCCCAATAGGTTAGATCTCTGCGGCTTGTGCGGCTTTTTAGCTTCAGCCCTCTGATGTGGTTTTCAATTTGACGTTCAAAAGACACCCCAAATTATTTCACAGTGGGTAGTTCTTTTCAAATCATGAAACACTTGTCAATATTTCGTTGTATATATATTTTATGCGCTTACGTTATACAGATTATTTTGTACAACGCAAACACATAAAACATATAACAGCAGACTAAGGAAAGAGAGAGAAAAACTGCTACTTGATATCTATCTTTTAATATAACTCATGTTGTTCTGAACTTGTTAAAACTGGTTCACTGTCTTAAGGACGAGGTTAATTCATGGACTTTCAGTGGTCATTTTCAAGGACCTTTAAATCAATGTTTAAGACTAATCCAACTTATATTCTTATAGTTTTGAATATGGCAGAAGAAAACAGTTATTAGTTAGCACCTATAAACCTAAAGTCCGTGCCAACCTTTGATATTTTACAGCAATGACTTAAATACTGTTGTTTGGCAATAAGCGAACAAGAAAAGATAAATAACAAAGAGCAGTCGTTGTAAAGTCTAGGGTCGTCTGTCTATTCAGGTTGCCGATGCGTGACTAAAAGCAACTACTAAGCCATAAGTCTTGATGTCTGTTGATGTTCAATAAATTCACGCTTACTTCCCAGGCTCACGCGAGTTATAACTTCGAAGCATCCTAAAAATCAATGACTTTCAAGGCACATCCAGCATGTGCCTATGTGCTACCTGTAATGTGTACAATAGAACATAAACATGTTTAGGGAAGTCAGAATAAATAGAACAAAGCAGTCATAACAGAGCTTGTAGATACAAAGGTAGAAACCGAGAATTTACTGGGAAATCAGAGCCAAGTAAACAATTATCGTGTTGTTTGTGGTAATTCTACCAAGTAAACGAGGATTCTGAGCCAGAAAACTACTCTAGTTCAATCAACCTTACCCCTGGGAGCCCCCGGCACTATAACATTGCATGCTACTATTAAAATCCATGGTATGGCGGTCCTAAAAAGGATTCGGGGAGGGGGGGGGGGGGGCGGGATCCGTAGTAAATTTAAGTCGTTTTTGGTGATTTGTAGGGATTGTCGGGTTTATTTGGGTAATTTTACGAATCGAGGAACTAATCCTGCACAAAGGAACATAATCTCCGAACATACCCTGTCCTATTGTAAGCCTTTGTGTAACATAACAACCACGTGCTACCACATAAAACAAGATGGCGGCCTCTAGTATACAAAATGGACGACGGAAACCCGTATCACCTTAACAACACGCGCTGTGCATGCACACCAACATCGCGTATCACTATGGGGGTGACGTCACAAGATGGCCGCTCACGCGATTTACCATGACAACACTACATGGCGCCACAGGGTCAAGTGACATGACTGACTTCCAGGGTCCTCGCCCGGGGTCCCCCAAATGGGCCCTGTCAGGGTACATGACATACTACTGGCATGCGAAGTGAGTTTGTTAGAATCTTGAAAGCAGAAAGCACTGCATAAAGATCAGAGATGTAAGTAACCTGTTCAAAAATGCTGAAGATTTGAATCACTTTATTATAACCAATAAACGCTGCGCTATTGATGGTGGTGCTGACACTGATACTGCTGGTTCTGGTGATAATATGGTTTCTAGAGTCTTTGGTGACCCGGTTTTTCGGATTCGGAAATCTGCATGCGGGAGCAGGGGGGATTTGGCCCGAGGTTGGATCCTGCGTGGCTCGCAGGCTTTTTCTCTCAAATTTGTGGCGGTGTTTCGCTCAGGGTTCTGGATTCGAGTTTTTTTTTGTTTGTTTTTTTATGGGGAGGGGGGTCTTGTGAGACCAGAATAAACAGGATGACGAGCTGAATTATAAAATGAAAGCAGGGATTGTCTGCGACTGACACTGCGGAATGACGAACAAGAGACTTATGCAGTCAATATTTACACATCTATCTTACGATTTAAGAATTTAAAAATCCTGTAAAGTGAATATGTCACTAAAAGTTTTATATATGTACTTATTGGTCTGAGTGTCTCTCTTGGACGTCATTCCAAAATCCTCCCGGTAGACAGGTCTTAGATTTCAATTTAGCACACAACTTTTCTTATTTTGAGTTTTGGGGTTAAGCTCGGATTCGGGTTTGGAGTTCCGGGTGGGGTATTGCTGTAGGTGTCGTATTTGAAATGTGTAGATCGCGTGGGGTTCGTTTTTCGGGTCCTCTGCTCGCATTTGTGTGAAGATGTTGAGACATATGAAGTTCCGGAGTGGGGGGGAGGGGGGAGGGCGGGGGGGGGGGGGAGGGAGTAATACGTTTTTGCCCTATTCAGCCGTGATTCTCATTAACCTCATCATGTTTTCAAGGATTATCGCCATCATCAGCTGTTTCAGTTTTATGCTTTTATTAACCACACACTTGTTGACATATTGCATTTGTTCTGTTTTGTTTTTTTATGGATATGACGACTCAAAAGTATATATGCGTGTGTGATTTTGTGTGTGTTTGTGTGTGTGAGTGTGTAGTTGCACTGCACTGCACACATTATGATTATGTTTACCTTACAATCCCATCTCAAAATCCATAAGATTTGACGCTGCCCACATCAAAACACCCTTTTAAGGCCTAACTAAAGTAACTCTACTGGCTGAATACAGGAAGAAATGTTTGTCATAAACTGTCCAAACATTCTTCCTCCAACATTGCTCGTCGACTCACATAATCCTGACAACAGTACACAATTTCTTGTGCAAAATGCTTGCTCAGTTACATTGGCAAAGTCTTTTGGTTTATTCCTTGGTAGAGTGGCCCACATTCCGACATTTGAAAATGGCTAATACTCTTCCATCTGATGAGATACAGAGCAGCAGCTCATTTTACTTTATTTCTCAATTTTACGATGTAATTACCGACAATGACGCTGCTGAATTGAACTCTCCCTTCGCTATGGAACAAAGTAGTTGTGAATACTACACACCAGAGCGTTTTAATAATGAGATATCAAAAAGCCCAACTCAATCACGCTCTTCAACCTCAACTGTCGAAGCCTTAATGCCAACTGGGAGCCCCTTCACAACCTGATATGCAGCCTTCAACATGAATCAAATTGTTTAGACATTGTAGATTTAACAGAAACATTCAACGTGAAAGAAAACATTACCTTCTCACTAGAAGGCTACCATCCCTTGATTACTCGACAACGACCTAGTAACGACGACGGTAGGGGAGGTGTAGGACTAAATTATACCATCCCTTTTAAAATCCACGAAGACCTTTCTGTGTTTATCCCACATGTATTTGAATCCCCTTTTGTGGAAATCTCGACAAAGACAAAAATATTGTTGGAATTATTTATAGACCAAATACAACCCTTAAAGCGGACCTTCATTTATTCCTAGAAAACTTGACTAATTTGTAAACATCTTAGATGACTTAAAAAAATGTTTATCTTATGGGTGATTTTAATACTGATTTACTTGGCTTTTGTAGACATAACAAAACCAATTTATTTATCGATACTATGTTTAGTGCAGGTTTTATGCCATTTATTACAAGACCAACTAGAATTACAGACCATTCAGCCACCATAACTGATAACGTTTTCAGTAACAAAATTAATCCCTATACATCCCGAATAATTATTACAGATGTAAGTGACCATTTGCAATATTTTATGTTGATGAATCACCTAAAAGGCACACCCATCCCATAAAAACTTCTAAAAGATCTTTTAAACTTGAGAATGTAAACCAGTTTACATCTCTTTTCTCTGACAGTGACTTCACAAATGTAATGAATGCACTCTGTCCCAACGAAGCCTACAATATTCTTGTTGAGACAATTCATGTAGCTTTTGACCAAGCTTTTCCAGAACAACGCGTAAGAGTTCCCCATAGGTTTGTGAAACGGGAACCATGGATGACTTCAGGCCTTTTGCAGTCGTCATTGAAAAAAACAAAACTATACGTCAAAAAATTAAAATCCCCAACCACACAAAATAAAATAAGATACAAAACGTATTGCACCATTTTTACCAGATTGAAAGGGGCTCGCAAATCTGATTATTACAAGACTATACTTTACGAAAATAAATACAATATGAAAAAAACTTGGGAAATCTTGAAGAAAGCAATTAACAAATATAATTCTACCTTTACGTACCCGTCCACATTTGTCGCTGGCAATGTGGAAATATCGGACCCTAAAGAGATAGCGGACAAATTTAACTCCTACTTCGTTAACGTTGGTTCAAAATTAAGCGAGTCAGTACCGTCAACCTCTCGTCGTTTCACCGATTACGCTCGGGGAAATAACCTTGAGTCATTTTTTATTTTGCCAACTACTCCGCAAGAAGTAATACAATGTACAAAAAAACTGAAATCCAAAACAAAGAAAGACCTTGACAAACTGTCCTCAAAAATGGTAAAGGAGATAATATATGAGATAGCTGACCCTTTAACGCACGTAATTAATTTTATTTCTCAACCGGTATTGTCCCCAGCAAAATGAAAATTGCAAAAGTAATTCCCGTCTTTAAATCTGGCGATCAACTACTATTTAACAATTATAGGCCCATTAGCATCCTACCAACCTTCTCCAACGTATTAGAAAAAATAATGTATTCTAGGTTACTATCTTTCTAAGAAGATAATAAGATAATTCATCAATACCAATTTGGCTTTAGAAAGGCACACTCAACAACACATCCGGTATTGCATCTCATAAACAATGTTGCTGAAATGAACGATGAGCCAACAAAGGACTGTACTTTAGCTCTATTTCTCGATTTCTCCAAAGCATTTGATACTATAAATTACTCGATCTTACTAAAAAAGCTAGAACTCTATGGAATACGGGGCCATGCAAACGCTTGGTTCGAGGATTATTTGACACACAGATCTCAGTTGGTGTCCCTCCCAAAGGTCAGTTCCGACTTCCAGGTCATACCAACTAGTGTCCCTCATGGATCTACACTTGGTCCTCTTCTTTTTATAATCTACATAAACGATATTATAAATTCGACGCTTCTGAAAATTTTATCATATGCAGACGATACTACTGCCTATACATCTGGTAATAATATAGATACTGTTATAGAATTAGTTAACAACGAACTCAATAGCATATGCTATTGATATACGACAAAGAAACTTGCCCAAAATGAGAGTAAAACAAAATTTATTATTTTTCACCCTCAGAGTAACATGTACTCCATTGAAAGCGGCGGTGCGCGAACAAAATCCCATCGGACAAAATCCCATCCGGACAATATCCCAGATTTTTTATCCGGACGAAATCCCAGCGGACAAAATCCCAGACATGGGCGGACAAAACACCAGGCAATATTTTTTCACAAAAAGCGGACAAAATCCCAGGTAGTATTTTTTTCTGGCAAAAGCGGACAAAATGCCAGGAAATATTTTTGATTTACAAAAACGAATGAATGAATGAATGAAAGGTTTTAGCGCGCCGAAGACGCGCAGGGACGATGTGGAATTTACAAATCCCTTGCGACCCGGTTAACCTTATTTTATTTCCCTTGGATCACACAGGCCTAGCTTTCCTATTGCCCAAAATGGAGTCTGGGGGGGGGGGGGGGGGGGGTATGCACGCGGTTAGAATACCCGGCAGTTTACGTTGGAGTGTTAGATGGTCAATACTCAATCCCTCAACCCCTTTAAAACTATTAAAGAGTGGGCTCTATTCGGTTACAGTTCGGCGATGGTAGAGGTTTGAGTCCCACCATGGTGGCGAGCCAGAATGTAATGTTGTGCGATGGCAAGTTTAAGGAAAGATGAGAAAAGAAAACCAAACAGCAAGGCCGGTTTGGTAGCGGCCCCGGTATATGACCATAGCGGTTACAAAAAAGAAGTGGAGAAAGCTCCAACAGTTTAGTTTTGAAAAACCGGAAGTCATCCATCAAGCCTTCTGGGAGATAGGATGCCGTATGTGATTTTGAGGTATCTGGTTATCCTTCGGGAATTCCAAATGACCTCCTCCACCCCCCCCCCCCAAAAAAACCAAAAAAAAAACCCTCTCACTGACACACACCCTCAAGCCCTTAAAAGGGCTGTTAAATCTTTATTCAAATGTTTATTTATATAAAATGTACACTCGTCCCCAGCCAGACAAGCTTGTTTCAATCCTTGCCCAGTGTTTGGTGGTTTCTTGTATATGTTGCAGAAAGGTAGGTTGCACCAATTCCTCCTACGCTTTGTCTACCATTTCCATGAGTCTTCTTGATAAGAGTGTCGCAAGAAAATTTGAGACTGTTCAGTTAGAAAAGTTATAGGTAGAGAGAAAGATAGGTATCCGATATTGTATATTGTGCCTGCTGTGTGATTGTTGCTATGGATGAGGTAAGGGGTGTGTTTCTTCGGAGCCCACTCCCCACACGCAGAGTTGCGAGGCAATCCTCACAGACTCAATCCTGAAGATCTCAATGAGTAGCGAGGCAATCCTTACTGACTCCACGCAGTTTAATTCTAGTGAGTAATTTTAATTTACTGTGGATTATTTTGTTTTTCTGTTTAGGGTTCGATGTTCGTTCAGCTTCCCCATTGATTCACTATCCTGGAGTATGGGTTTTGTTATATAGATCTTATTAAACGCATTTTGCATCGTTCTTCAGCAGAGTTGCGAGGCAGTCCTCACAGACTCTATCCTAAAGTTCCCAATGAGTAGCGACGCAATCCTCACTGACTCCACGCGATTTAGTTATATTGTATCATTTTTATTTTATTTTATTTTATTATTTTTTTTTTATTTTCTGGAAACTTAATTTGTTTTTCTGTTAAGGGATCGGTGTTCGTTCAGCTCAACCATTAATTCACTATCTTGGAGTCTGTTGAGGGTTTTGTTTTGTACGTCTTTTAATCGCGTATCAATAGTTTCTATTTTCGCTAGCTCGTGAAGTTCCTTTATCGGTGTCCATTTCGGTTTGCATAGTGCCACTCGCAGGGCATAATTTTGAACCCTCTGTAGCTTCTGAATGTTGGTTTTGCTTAGATCGCTTGTTATTGTGGTACCGTATTCTAGTACCGGACGTATAAATGTTTTGTAGAGCTTGAGAAGCACATCTTTGTTTGCTCCCCAATTTCTACCTCTGATCATCTTCAGAAAATTGATACGTTTAGTAGCTCTAACCGTGATGGAGTTTACGTGACTGTTTAGACTGAGATTGCTATCTAGGATAAATCCCAAAAATTTGGCCTCTTTGTTTGCCTCTAGTTTGTGATCGTATAACTGGAGATCGATACTCGGGGCTGGTTTTTTCCTTTGCTTTTTGAAGAACGTAACTTTTTGAGTTTTGGCGGCATTGAGTTTGATGCGCCACAGGGCGCATCAGCTCTCAAGATCGCGAATGGTATCCTGTAGACGATTTTTAATTATGTTTCTGGACTTGCTGGCTGTCCAAATGCCTTTGTCGTCTGAGAACTGCGATAGTTCAACAAAGTTTTTCCCTACCTTTTCTGTATCATTCACATATATTATGAAAAGAAGCGGACTTAGAACCGACCCTTGTGGAGTCCCCGCTTCGAGTATTACTTCCTCTGACACCTCGCGATTAACCCTCACCTTGATTTTTCGGTCAGTTAGAAATGATGATATGATCCTTAGAATTTTAGTGGGTAATCCCATTTTCGCTAGTTTATATCTCACGCCATTGTGCCATACCGAGTCGAACGCTTTTTCTACATCCAAGAAAAGCGCGGTTCCGATTTCGTTTTGACTAAATGCTGTTTTCATATAATCGACCAGTCGATATACGTGTTCGATTCCCTCTTTCTGACTCCTATACGCTCTTTGCCATGTGTTGAAAAAGTTGATTGATTCGAGGTAGCTGCGAAGTCTCGTAGTGAGAATCCGCTCAAATATTTTCCCAACACAGCTAAGCAAGCTGATTGGGCGGTAGTTAGAAGGGTTGGTAAGGTCTTTGTCGGGTGTAGGTATCATGACTCCTGTGGCCACTTTCCAGCATTTTGGGAAGTATCCACAGGAGAGACAGCAGTTTAGGAGTTTGGTAAGTCTGCAGTAGAAGATGTTGGGGCACTGTTTCATTATTTTGTAAGAGACTTCGTCTTCTCCTGGGGACGAAGATGACCTGCATTTTCTGATTATACCCATGACCTCTTCTACGCTTATTGGTTCGGTTAATTCATGGTCGTCCCCGTCTTCATGCCTTTGGTCGAATTTCGGTTCATTGAAAATTGAGTTGTTATCTGGGACAAATTTATTTACTTTTACCTTAACATCGTTGTCATATCTGTTCCCTTCTTGTGGACGTTGCGCCTTCTTTAGAAGTTCATTACAAAAACAGTGTTTTGGTTGTTGTTTTACTCAAACTTCTCACTTTGTTTTAAACCGCCTGTCCGCCTATTTTTTCATCAATGAAACTTCAATCATGCCAGTTCTCAAACTTCTCACTGTCAGGGATACCTGAGGCCCCGTAAGGCCTGGGCTGACGTGGGGTTATTTAGTCCCGCTGATGAAGTTGCGGGAGAATTAGACCAACGTGGAGGGTCGGAATCCAAGTGTCGCGAACTCGGCGCAGAGAGCTGAGTTAGACCGACGCCGTGATTCCTTCTCAGCCAAATTGGCCTGAAATAGGTTCGATTTCCGTTAGGTGTGATTCCTAATCACTTCAGGCTGTATAATGGAAAGAATGATTTAAAGTAACAACGATTCTTTTATTTACACATAAAAATAAATCCGTTTCAATATTTCAACAATCAATAATTCGATTCTTTTCACAGAAAATGGGTCGCTACGGTTAAATAATTCTAAACAATCATATAGTCATTCTATAGCCCTGTACTGGCACTATAGTCTACACACAGGAAATGTTACTACCGTGAGCTCGCCATAAGAGCTTCACAAATCTGAAATGTTATTACTGTGAGCTCGCCATCAGAGCTTCACCCGCTTAGGCTCAAATGTCAACGTCTGCGCGTAACTGTACCTCTGGCTGTCGGAGGGTTCCGACCAGCAATGTTCGTCATCTATAAAGACACCGTACTTCTGATTTGGGTCAGATATTGTCTACTCATACCTTATGTGCCTTTTGAAAGTCCTCCGTGAAAGTCCTATTGAAATATTCACCGTTCCTGGTTGAATTCACGATTCACAAATGCCCCTTTTGTGCTAGGGCGAAATTGTCACTCACACCGATCTCCAGTCGTTATTACGATGCTTCGACAGCAAAACAAACTACTCAGAACGCAATCAGTCTGACGCTTCAAAGGGCCAATACGCACAATACAATTAACCTACACTTCTGACTATTGCAGGCCGATACCTGCTACTCGACAATCTAAACTTTAACGTTCCACCTGGGGTGTTCCTTCTCACGAATTCGGCCCCGTAGCCGCCTATCAACGTTAAGCTAAATAAATCATGGAATGCCCTCTCTGGCGATTCCAGCCGTTTCAGGGTCCTGTGATCGAAGGTACCCTTATGCCAGGAAACAGAGTCCGCCTGTCCTGGACTTCACCAACGTGTTTGTGGCCCCAAGTGTGTCTAATGCTCTGCTCTTCAAGGTATATATACTTTTTACCCTAAACTGTCAGGTGGACCGACGCTCATCTGTCCACCTGTCAAAACGGTGGGAGATGACGTACATCGAGGCAGAATCAATACAAGTCATCTCGCGCGTGACTTAACGGTGATTCGTTCCTGACACGCATTGCTATAACTAATGATGACACGACATTTCTATCTTTTAGAATCTCGTTTCTCAATTAGCCGTGACGAAAACCGATTACGTCTCGTAAGATTCGCGACTACTGTATAAATTAAATGAGATTAAACCTTATCTAACATACCGTTTTTCCCCTGGGTCCCTGCGCTAAAGCTGGATATACACCACGTGTGTTTTTCCAGCTTCACAGAGAAGTGAAATTCACGTGGGGTTTCGCCTTGATGCGGAATATATTTTGAACTTACAATATCTTTAAATATGAGGCCCCTTGCCCCTATATTTAGGCTGGCTTTGCCCTGACAACTCCCTTCCCGAGAGAAACACCCTGTGTATCTCTTAAAACACAAGGGGCAAAGCCACGTACGCTCGCCTCTCACACCTTTTTACAATCTACCCATCATGTTCAAGACTACAAAACTGTGCCCTAGTGGTCGTGGGGTTCGAGACCGGGCTCATGCGTCGGCCATACCGATTCCCACGAGACACACGCTACCACATGCTCCCGTCTTGCGGGTTTACATATGGAGAGTAGCCTTATTCTTAGATTTGCAGCACTCTCTCTCTCCGTAATACTATATATTTACACCTAAACATACACATTTTTATATACATTCGCCCATTTTGCAAACAGTTCACTTGGCACTCACTCCGACGAGTAACACCGTCCGCGCCTTTGCGTCAGATGGGTTAATTCCAACGGAGTGTAACTTCGCCTCCCATTCCCCTATGACTTGTGAAGGGGCAAACGACCCCTGCATTATGTTGAGCCTCACCCTCGCAAAGCTCAACCAGGGGATTAAAATTGTGCCTCACACACTCACACATTCAACACACAGATTTCCCAGCCGCGCCTTTGCGACAGACGGGGTTAGTGTGCCTCACACTCACAACAAACTCTCGTCAATGAAAACAAGCGCGGTTTCCCCGGGCCTTAACACCGGGTTTGTGCATCCCATACTTACAAAACTCGACACACAGGCTCCCCGTCCACGCACACGCGACAGACAGGGCAGTGTATCTCACATTCGCACCCACAACCAACTCTAGTCAGCAGTCAGAGCAATAATAATAATAAAATAAGAAAATTCCTCCGGGCCTTAACACCGAGTTTACGAAGCCCATCACCTCACCCACAAAAATATTTGCGACTGGAGCCCCCGTCCCAGGCACCAGGCCCACAGCCACCCAACTATTGCTTCTTTATAACCACCGACCATTGGTAGGGGCCCGGTTCCCAGTATCCCCTTGGGTAACCCTTGACACACCCCTACTTCTCGCCCCGCCATTTCTACGGGTATTCCACCAGGGTCCCCATACCCTGTCGTTGTCGCATTCCCAAGAGCTTCCCTTGGCGCTATATCCCCCAGGCTCACTCGTCCCGGCGATTACCGTCGTTCGAACGACACTGGCCGTCCTTGGCCCTTGTGCCGTGGATCCCCCCCCCCCCGGTCCATTGCGACGACTTCTTGCGCACATTGGGCGCTGTGCGCCCCCGGCACTCTCTACGTGGTCTCCGCCACCTAGGATGCTTCTCCTTTGATTTGTGGACCCTTTTCTCGGTCCCCTGGGCGCCCACCTTAGCGGTCCCATCCACTTTAACATACTCAACTTGTGTTGACCCGTGCCCTCTCAATTCTGGGGAAGTTTGCCCAGCCATTTGCGTGGGTCTGGCCTCCCCTCTCCACACGGGTGACACCGACTTCTTGGGGCGCTCAACTCCCCCACATAAATTTGCTTGAGGGTCTTTCCCCAATGATCCCATTGGGTTCCCTCGCTGTTTGGCGTTTAGCCTGGACCGCCTGCGGCCCCTTCTCCCTAATTGGACGGGAGTCGTCCCTCCTGAAACTTCCCGACATTTCGTCGTGTAGGGGCCATCCCCTGGACCATCGGATTGGTTCCCCCTGGGAACCTTCCCTTCCTTACTCGTTGGGCCCTCACTTGGCCTCCTATCCCTGGACCATAACTCATCAGGGCTTGCCCTCACCCCTGGGATTTTACCTATGACCAGGTCATACACAGGTGATTCAATGCACATGGCTTCCACTTCGCCACAATAAAATGGGGTATCCACAGTTATCCTCGCGATGGGGAACCTTCTAACGGTTCCATCTATCAAAATACACAAATGGTCGCGCCCCAACAATTGCTTGTCGTCAACCAGTTGCTTTCTAACCGCTGCAGAGGAGCACCCAGAATCCCGGAGCAGACGGATCTCCCTTTGCCCCACATACCCTGGGTACACTGGCATATCAACCTTCTCCTGCGAAGTTGTGAGCCTCTCACACATGCCACTTATTATCGGGACAACCTTCCCGTCTTCCAGCCTTAATTCTCCCTCTTGTATACATTCCCGGAGGGGTTGTGTTCTGGACCGATAGTTTGACAGAACGCTGCCGTCTGTCTACTGGGCCCTGGATCTACGCGGTCACCTTGCTTCCAACCCCTTGGCGCTGCGTTCCCGGCCCCCTGCTGAGGTGGTCTAATGTTCCCAGTGGTCCTTACCTGCTTCTGCCAGCAGTCCCTAGCAATATGACCCCGCTTGTTGCAGATAAAACAAGTGGTGTCCTTGGGAGCGCTCCCCTTCCGGCTGGTCTGCGACGCAGGAGGATCAGGTTGGTGTTGCCTTACGGGTGCCATTGTCATCCCGTTTGCCCCACCCCTAGCCGATTTGGGTGCGTTCACACTCCCACCGTGGGCCTCGATGTAGCGTTCTGCCACAGTTGCCATCTCATCATAGGTGGGCGGACCCCTTTCTTTGATGAACAGGCCCAACTCCTTGGAGCATGTAGTTAAAAACTGCTCCCGGAGAAATAGATCTCGCAGGGCTCCATATGACTCATTCACTTCTGCTAGATCAGTCCAGCGGTCAAAGTACCGCCTAGCCCGGGCAAAATACTGAGGCACTGTTTCTCCCTTCTCCTGCTTAATCTCTCGGAACTTGGTCCGGAATCCTTCTTCAGTGAGCTGGTATCTCCGAAGGATGGCATTCTTCAGCTCACTGTAGTCGTTAAGAAGTGCAGGAGGCATACTGGTATAAGCCTCGAGGGCTTTACCTGACAACAAAGGGCTCAAGCACATAGCCCATGTGTCTTCTGGCCACATTTGACTGGAGGCAAAACGCTCGAACCTCTCCAAGTACGAGTCCAAGTCATCTGTGTTTTCATTAAAATGAGCGAGGTGGGGGCGTGGGGCATGAATTGCTACCCCTGCACTCCCGTCCCCTGAGCGCCGACTTCCGTTCTCCACATCGGCCCTTGCTCTGAGGAGCTCTAATTCTCTCTCGTGCCTCTGTTGTTCTAATTGGGCTTTTCTCTCTCTCGCCTCATTTGCTAATTGAATCTCTCTCTCTCTTTCGCCTCTCTTGCGTCTTTCTCACGCTCTCGTTCTAATTGGGCTTCTCTCTCCCTCGCCTCGTTTGTTAATTGAATCTCTCTCTCTTTCGCCTCTCTTGCGTCTTTCTCACGCTCTCGTTCTAATTGGGCTTCTCTCTCCCTCGCCTCGTTTGTTAATTGAATCTCTCTCTCTTTCGCCTCTCTTGCGTCTTTCTCACGCTCTCGTTCTGATTGGGCTTCTCTCTCCCTCGCCTCGTTTGTTAATTGAATCTCTCTCTCTTTCGCCTCTCTTGCGTCTTTCTCACGCTCTCGTTCTAATTGAATCTCTCGCTCTTTTGCGTCATTACGTAAGGCAATCTCCTTGGCCTCACGTTTCTTCTCATCTTTAACGAACTTCTGAAGTTCGGCTCCCTCAAGGCCCATTTCCTTGCCTAACGATACCAGTTGGGCGAGGGGTGTAACAACATCCATTTTGATTTTTTCTTTCTATCTTCAACACTCGTCAGAAAGAATGAAGAAGGAAAAGAAAGAAAGAAAAAAAAATATGGCAATTAATCCTAATTTACCTCTGTAATTTAACGTAATTAAACGCCCCAATACTCTGAAACCTACCGCAGTTATAATGGCTATTAAGTATCCTCTTGGGGACTACTGTATTGCGATATTAAACCCTTGAACGGCATCAGCTGACCGAACGCGTCAAAACATAAACAGAACCGCCGTTAAAATAAAACAAAATTTCCATATAGCCATTTTTTACCTTTTAGAAATATCCTGGTAGCGCTCGCCAATCAATGTCAGGGATACCTGAGGCCCCGTAAGGCCTGGGCTGACGTGGGGTTATTTAGTCCCGCTGATGAAGTTGCGGGAGAATTAGACCAACGTGGAGGGTCGGAATCCAAGTGTCGCGAACTCGGCGCAGAGAGCTGAGTTAGACCGACGCCGTGATTCCTTCTCAGCCAAATTGGCCTGAAATAGGTTCGATTTCCGTTAGGTGTGATTCCTAATCACTTCAGGCTGTATAATGGAAAGAATGATTTAAAGTAACAACGATTCTTTTATTTACACATAAAAATAAATCCGTTTCAATATTTCAACAATCAATAATTCGATTCTTTTCACAGAAAATGGGTCGCTACGGTTAAATAATTCTAAACAATCATATAGTCATTCTATAGCCCTGTACTGGCACTATAGTCTACACACAGGAAATGTTACTACCGTGAGCTCGCCATAAGAGCTTCACAAATCTGAAATGTTATTACTGTGAGCTCGCCATCAGAGCTTCACCCGCTTAGGCTCAAATGTCAACGTCTGCGCGTAACTGTACCTCTGGCTGTCGGAGGGTTCCGACCAGCAATGTTCGTCATCTATAAAGACACCGTACTTCTGATTTGGGTCAGATATTGTCTACTCATACCTTATGTGCCTTTTGAAAGTCCTCCGTGAAAGTCCTATTGAAATATTCACCGTTCCTGGTTGAATTCACGATTCACAAATGCCCCTTTTGTGCTAGGGCGAAATTGTCACTCACACCGATCTCCAGTCGGTATTACGATGCTTCGACAGCAAAACAAACTACTCAGAACGCAATCAGTCTGACGCTTCAAAGGGTTAATACGCACAATACAATTAACCTACACTTCTGACTATTGCAGGCCGATACCTGCTACTCGACAATCTAAACTTTAACGTTCCACCTGGGGTGTTCCTTCTCACGAATTCGGCCCCGTAGCCGCCTATCAACGTTAAGCTAAATCAATCATGGAATGCCCTCTCTGGCGATTCCAGCCGTTTCAGGGTCCTGTGATCGAGGGTACCCTTATGCCAGGAAACAGAGTCCGCCTGTCCTGGACTTCACCAACGTGTTTGTGACCCCAAGTGTGTCTAATGCTCTGCTCTTCAAGGTATATATACTTTTTACCCTAAACTGTCAGGTGGACCGACGCTCATCTGTCCACCTGTCAAAACGGTGGGAGATGACGTACATCGAGGCAGAGTCAATACAAGTCATCTCGCGCGTGACTTAACGGTGATTCGTTCCTGACACGCATTGCCATAACTAATGATGACACGACATTTCTATCTTTTAGAATCTCGTTTCTCAATTAGCCGTGACGAAAACCGATTACGTCTCGTAAGATTCGCGACTACTGTATAAATTAAATGAGATTAAACCTTATCTAACATACCGTTTTTCCCCTGGGTCCCTGCGCTAAAGCTGGATATACACCACGTGTGTTTTTCCAGCTTCACAGAGAAGTGAAATTCACGTGGGTTTTCGCCTTGATGCGGAATATATTTTGAACTTACAATATCTTTAAATATGAGGCCCCTTGCCCCTACAATTAGGCTGGCTTTGCCCTGACACTCACTCTGTTTTAAACCGCCTGTTCATCACTGAAACTTCCATCATTCCGCCTACTCGCTTTGTGTTAACCCGCTTGTTTTTTTAGCGAAGATATATAACACAAATCCGTTGGACAAAATAATCATATCAGATTTGAAGTCCAGTATGGAAGTGATAAAAAGCCAGAAAGGTGGCCTTAAACTTTGTTATGATGGTTTTCTCTACACAAAAAAATATAAAAGTAAGAACAGCATCCGATGGGAATGTAGCAAACGTGTTGCCTTTCAATGTAATGGTGCACTCACAACGGACCTAGAAATGTTAACAGCATTTAATTCCAAAGAACACAGCCATGAAGCTGAAAAATATAAAAGTAAGAACAGCATCCGATGGGAATGTAGCAAACGTGTTGCCTTTCAATGTAATGGCGCACTCACAACGGACCTAGAAATGTCAACAGCATTTAATTCCAAAGAACACAGCCATGAAGCTGATACAGCCGACGTTGAGACATGTAAACTCAGACTTACGCTGAAGTCTAATGCTAGAAAGCAAAAATCCAAAACCAATCGCTTACTTACAGAAGCGCTTCTTCAAACAACAAATGATGTACGTGAGAAAATCGGAAATCCTGAAAGCATTCGTCGAGACATCAGACGTCAAAAACAAGGATCGCGGCCATCAGAACCCAAAACTCTACATGAACTCAATATAAGTGGAGAATGGGCAACTACAGCTGGAATTGAACCTGAACAATTTGTTTGTTACCACAATGGGTCTGATGTGAACAGAATTGTAATATTCGCATCAGATGCTGGACTTCGTTTGCTCGCTAGAAGTGATCAATGGCATATGGATGGAACATTTTCGATGGCACCAAAAATATTCAAGCAAGTTTATGTGATTCGTGTGCCGTTGGTAGTTAAGGCACTATTGATGCATTTCAATGGAAAAAGTTATTTTCTACCAGAAAAATACCAGTCATTAACATTAATTCTTGGAAAGCTCTCTAAGAGCTTTCCAATAACTAATGTTACTTACTGGTATTTTCAGTGGTAAAAAGTATTTTTGTATGTCTAAGTCTTATGTAGTTAATTAAGGCACAATTGAGGCATTTCAAAGGAAAAGGTATCCTCTATTTTCTACCATAAAAATACCAGTCGTCATTAACATTAATTCTTGGTAACCTCTCAGTTAACAACTATCCGAGTCCAAAACCATTGGCCAGCGACGCCATAGAAGCTGTGAAGAAGTTGTGAATTGGTAACAAAACACCAACCTTTGAAAATAGCACTGGAAAAACAATAAACCTTGGCCAATTACGGTAGAACTGTTCTCAATTTTTAATCTTATCAAAACATACTGCCTTCATTATTAGAAGTGTCACAGAATTGCATATTTTTTATCATAAATTAGTATAAACACACCTGGCTTAACCTATAGTTATTGTTGTTCTTTATACTTATTATCGCTGGTATTGTTATAATAAATCACTAGTTACTTTGAAGAACATAGTTACAGTGCTTATATTAATTCTGCTGTTAATGTTAATATTATTGATATTAAGAAATAAAAGTACTTGAATCCAATGGGATAAAAAATTGTGTCTTTTTATTTTTTATACCCAACTGGGATTCTGTCCGCCCATGTATGGGATTTTGTCCGCTGGGATTTTGTCCGCTGGGATTTTGTCCGGATGGGATTATGTCCGATGGGATTATGTCCGGCGTTCGAAAGCGGCAGAATTGTGCTTAACAATTCAACGATCTCACTCGTTGCAAATAATCAAATGGAAAATCTGTAAAAAGCATATTTCAGAAGTCTGTTCTAAAATTTCCAGAGCAACATATGCCATAAACAAAGTGAAGAGGATTCTACCGAAAAAGTGCCCAAAAACATTATACTACTCTTTGATCCAGAGTCACATGCTGTATGTTATCCATGTCTGGGGTCACTCGCCATCAACTCGAAAGATTACAAAACTACAAAAGAAAGCCATCCGAATTATATCTAACATAAAATATACAATGCTCATACAGGCCCACTGTTTAGAGAACACGGTATTTTAAAATTTACAGACCTGTACAAACTCAAGTTCTCTTTGTTTATGCACGACTGGTACAACAACATGCTACCCGAAAGCTTTGTGGACACTTTTCGAATTTACCAAAACCCATCAGGAATGGACACAAGACAGTCGGGTAAATTACATACATTAAAACCAAGAACTCAGTTCTCCGCAAACTTTCCAATTCATACTTTCCCTATGTTGTGGAACGCAATAGCATCATCGATTCCAAATTCTTCCAGATCATCATTCAAAAATTCTCTAACGGTGCAATTCTTGAATTCGTACTCTTTTCGCGCCAGGTGTAATAGTCCAGTTTGCCCCGACTGTAGGTCCTAGCTCTGTAATCTCATCCTTATCTATTAACTACCCCTAAATTGTTTGATGTTCTAAAAACGGTGGAAAATTATTTTATTTATATGGAAAGAACCATTTTAAAAATTATTCTATTTATTTTCTCTTCATTAACATAGCCGTTGTCAGGATTGTCTCACATTTTGCTTCTTTGTTTTTACTGGGAATGGCGAGAAGACAGCCCTAGTGGCTATGTCATCTCCCTGTAGTGCGACCTTGTATTTGAAATAATTGTATCTTGCTGTATTTAGTTTGTATTTGTATGCATGTTGTATTACAAAATAAATTCATTCATAATCACAGCACATATGGGCGAACAATAGAGGCAGACTGAGAATAGACCATGGAAGCCATAGACCTCTAGAAGCTGAATGGTTCTGTGCAATTTACCACCACGCAGTAAGAAAAGTTTTCAAATTTGTTCTTCAGGTCAGCTGTATAAAAATCCTGATTTCGGGAAAAATACTGCAAACTTACATCCCCTTAAGTTGTGCAAAGTGAGCGCATTCTGGATAAAGTTACAACAAACGGGTCCATTTGGAGACAGTCCCCAGGCAGTGGTGTATGTATCCTTTCAGGTTTTCTTTTTTGCATCGGCCATCAAACATTTGGGAGACAAAGTGCCATTCTGTTTCCACTGCACCTCAGCCACACACCGCGCATAAGCGTTCGCTAAGGGGATGTGTGGTTGCTTATGCCTCCCCTTTTCTATCATAAGTTTGTGGTTGCTTACACGCAAACGAGTAAATATGTTTCTCGCCTCAGGAGATGTTGTATAGATCAAATAAGGCTGCAGGTGATATTTGTTCTTAAACTCTCGATAAGTTCTCAGTTTATTTTTTCCAGTTTTCCTGTTGTCATCAAATATAGCATTATAAAAAAATATTTAAATGGGTCTCTCCCGTATTTTCTCTTATTGTTATGTCTTTCACAGGTTGATACGGAATTTTCTGTTCAGATTTATTTTCAGGATTATAATTGGCTATAAGCTGCTGATATTTGACAAACACTGAGTCCGGCTTAGTGTAATTCTCGGATTCAGTTCTAGCCTCTGATAGTAAGGAAGGGGTTTGGAGATCATATAATTTTGATACAAACTTAGCCAACTGGATTTTGGCATCTATGTGCAATGGGTACTGTCCAAGTTCAGCTCTCACTGCATGGTTCGATGATTTATTGTTCACACTCAGGACTAACTTACAGAACTGAATATGAACGGTTTCACATGGCGATTTATCAGTATTAGCATCGATGATTTCCGCGATCCATAATTCACTTCCGTATAAGAGGGTGTTATCAGGATGTTGAATAGTTTTAGGTAAACTGAAACAGGCGAAAAGCACTTACTTTTTAAGTTGTTGTTTAGGCTGAAGTGGGCTTTTAAACCTCTCAGTTTGAGATCTTGTTGCGCATTCTGTAGTTTACCGTTGGATGTAAACGAAAGTCACAGATATGTGTACTGATGGGCGTGCATAAGCTCATTGTTCCCAATTTGAAAACCGTGAGGCTCCCTATTCTTTCGCGATTGAAAAATCATAACTTTAGTTTTGTCAATATTTACGCCAAGTTTGCTTTTAGTGCAGCAGGCATTCGAGTTATCCAATACTCTCTGTAGTCCCCGAGATGAGTTTAAGATGATAGCTAAATCGTCGGCAAATAGCAAGTGACTTAGATTTGTGGCATTTAGACGGACGGGATCACATTTTTCATCAAAGATTAAGCCAATGTCTTCAATAAAGATTTTGAAAAGCGTCGGCGAGATCACACAACCTTGTCAGACACCGACCGTTGACATTAAGGGTGGGTTTAATCCTTGCGATGTTTTTATTTGACAGTAACTTGAGCTATATAGAGATTTCGAAATTTTAAATACATTATTCTGTATCCCGAGGTGATGTGGTTTATCAAAAAGAATGTTTCTATCAACAGCATCAAATGCTTTTCTAAAATCAACAAAAACAGCATATAACAGTTGTTTAAGTTTTTTATATTTGCTTATAGCTGTTTTAAGAATAAAGGCGCTGTCAAATAAAGATGTTTTCTAAACCCGAATTGATTATCACTAATCAAGGAATTATCTTCAAGATAGGTATTAATCCTCTCGTTGATAACTCTGTTCAATAGCTTACCCAGAGCACCCCTTACGGCAACATTTCTATAATTATTGGGATCGTTTCGACCCCCCTTCTTATATAATGTGGTGGGAACAGATTTACTCTATAAGGTGGATAATGATGTTATTCAAATACCCGATTAAATAATTTAGTTGCAGGATCAATCATATGTGGGACTATTATTTTTAAGAGCTCGTTTGAAATGTTATCACGCCCGGTCGATTTGTTGTTTTTAGACTTCTCAGAGATTGCATTATTTCGGTAGCCGAGATTTTGTCATTATACGCATTTTCGTGGGTTTGTGGTCATCACAAAAGCGTTTTAAAGAAATCAACAGACCTAGATGATTGATCTCAACATTGTTTGTTCGAAGGGACTTGACTGTCTAACAATATGTTTTTGGATCTGAAGATGATAATTTTTCGAGGTTTTCCCATATCTCGCAGGTATGAATCTGGGTCACACGGGAGCGTTGGGGATGCCCCCGCGACTCACAGTATTGCATTACCGTTGGCTCATAACTCACAGCGCAGGCCAAAAACTACCCACTGAGGGGTCACATATAGGCCACACGAATCAACAGGGCACAGTTCCATATTAATTAGGCTATATTAGTATTTTTAATCAACTTTATTGAATTTGAACAACTGCTTGTCAAGGTGCAAACACCTGCCCCCCCCCCCCCCCCCCCCCCCATAATTTTCAAGTCCACAGCGGGTATTAATTATCAAGACTAATAGAGAAACTTTATCGATCCGCGACTTTTTGGGGCTAGATAAAATATGCCATGTCTTGTTATGATAGTCTCCGTATTAACTACAGTCTCAATAACAGGGCACCTCAACATTATTTATCTGCGAATTTGACTTGTTAAGACACATGACACATAGGGAATGCCTAACTATCGGACCACCCCACTATTACATACATATGGCGACTTGCTATTGCCTAGGTTGCCACAGCTGTTGAGAAACTGTGCAAATGCGGGACGTCAAGAGTGAGGGGTTTGACTCATACCAGTCTCAAGCTGAAGCTACTTATCACGTATCAATACACTTCCCAAAAAATTCTAAGATGTCAGAAGAGTCTCAGTTTCAAATAATGACTCATACTCATTATTCTCCGGAACATGTGTCAACAGGTTTTAAAAACGTCTATGACGTCATAAGTGTCTCAATACGCTTCAAATAGAATTACGTATCCCATGACGCATACCCATTCTATTCCCCCGAACATATTTCAACCAATCTCAAATTAAAGTATTCTATGACGTCACAAGTTACCGAGACATGTCTGAATGAGTTGCAAACAATGACTCATAGTATTACATAACGTACAACTCGTGCCCCATCTCATACTCATTTACAAGTCTCAACGTATCTCAAATAATGACTCATATTGTTACATAAACAATACTCCTACTTATCACAAGCTACTGAACATGTTTCAATAGAAAATTGCATGACCAAAGAAACTCTTCACCATTTCATGTAGTATTACGTAAACCATGATTCATATCCCATCTCATCCTCTCGGGCAAGTCTCAGCATGTCTGAAATAATGACCCATACTCGTTACAAGCTACTGAACATATGTCAATAAAAAATACCATGTTCCATGACGTCACAAGAATCTCATTTTCAATGAGTATCACATGACCAGTGGCTAATTAATAAGTTGTTGCTGTCTTTCGGGACAACTGTCAGCTCCCTTCAACAACTTTCATTATAGGTCACATTGATTATTTGATTTCATTAACCTTCTCCTAAATTGTACAATTGTTTACATTTATCTGGTCCGCTTTAATGCGGGGAACATTGACACCAGAAAGTTTCTCTTTACCTGAAGCACGATGGCCCCCTACCTGTATGCACTTTTTCGTACGTTTCCACACGTGCGTCCAGTCTACCATCCTACTCTTTGTATCACAATGGAAATATTCTGCACCATATCAACTACGGCCAGTCTGGGGCAACACAGCCCATTTCGATTCAAAGCCGGGTAAATGGTTGCTTCACATACCCGACTTCGAGTACTGGAAAATTATTTCTAAACTTTGAAGAATCGGAAATGCCAAGGAATGACAAAAGTGCGGTCTACACGCAAGCCTGAAAATAAACAATTTGTCATCTGCAGAATGAGGTCTCCGGAGGGTAAATTTGCTGATGCTATCCCATACAGTTGGCCAATTTATCCTCTGGGTATCTCTTTCTGTTTAGGTTCAAGACCTTGATTCAGATTGAGGCTCACAGAGGGTGAATTTAGTGATGCTACCCTGCAAAGAGCAGGGTAGTATCACCAAATTCACCCTCTGGGGACCTCATTCTGTAGATGACAGTCCGTTTATTTTATGGCTTGTCTACACGGGAAGTGTGCCACGAAAATAAGATGTTTAACAATGTATGAGCTGACGGGGCTTACTCAAAAAAGAATAAAAGAATGCTACTTCTAACCGGAAACAAAATTGTCGAGGATGAAGAACGTCATCTAAATATTTTGTCTTCTAACAACACGAATTCTATTCTATGTTCACTTTTCTATCAAATGTTTTCAAAACAATATACCCTCGAAAGACACATGTGAGAGAAAACAAGTCCAGCCAGTCATGTCCAGATGTCACTGGGTTATCCATTGAAACCGAAGGACCAACATTGCCAATACCCCTGCTTCCATGCACATCCACACAATGACTTTCAATTTCAGCATCCCTTAACAGTGATCTTAAACATAAATAAATAAATAAATAAATAAATAAATAAATAAATAAATAAATAAATAAATAAATAAATAAATAGTTGCAGGAACCACGATGTGTGGAAAAAAACTTTTTGGATAAGAAATTTGCTGATTCATCAAAATGATTTGATTAACCCAGATCCTACGAAATTTTTATGGCTGTTCAATGGATTGCAAGAACTGTATTCCGAGTTAACACAAAAAAAATCCATCAGTAGAATTCACCCAGGTTTCAGATATCGAGAGCGATTGATTTCTTGATCTAAAATACCACACTCTGATTGTCATTGATGACTTAGTGAAAAATGCTAGAACAGACTCGGAAATATGCTAACTTTTCACTGAAGGGACGCATCGTAGAAATCTCAGTGTTATATGTTTGATGAAGAAACTATTTAAAAAAAAAAGAGAACAGAACCAATGAATTCAAATAATCAGTAGGGCTATATTGTTGTATTCCAAAATCTAAGAGATCAATAACAGATCAGTATATCAACGCCACAAATTTACCTGAATAAGTTCAATAACCCCCAAAAGTTTCTAGAGGCATATCACGGTGCAATGTTTGTTCCACGGGGGCATTTAGTCGTGGATTTAAAACAAGCAACACGAGGAGCAAATCGATTTCAAAACGATATTTTTAAAAGGTATAAGAGGCCGACAAAATCAGAATCTAACCATTCGTGTTTCGACTATCCAGAAGTGGGCAAAGATAACTGAGCCTCGTTTAACCCTTTACCCAACGTAACGACCAAAATCAGCCAGCGCCATTCTCAAAAATCGCCAATTAATTTTCATTTTTTGTCTCAAAAATATAGGTTATGACCCCTCTTTGGAACGGGCTCGTCGAGCTCGTTCCAGTGAGGGGTCATAACCTATGTTTTTGAGACAAAAAATGAAAATGTCAATGACACTGTAGCTCAACTTGTTAAGACATGTACATGTATAGTATGTGACAAAGCAATGACAAACATCCAGGTAATGACCTGATAACAAAGGTACATGTAAAGTATTGTAACGGTCTGTACATAAATACTGACCGTAGCCTGTAACAAATATATAGGTAAAGTATTGTAAAGGTGGGTGACAGTCAGATGCTAAACTAGAAAAGAAATCTTTGAGTCCCAGAGTGGGTCTGACTGAACCCCAAAATATTTGTTCTCATAGCACAGTGATAAAAAAGACACCCCCAAACACACTCGTTCCTTTCCCAAGGTGATAACAAAGGTACTCAAGAAGTTTCGTGAAGACCAGTTCATAAACACGAGCCGTATAGAAGTTGTGACAAATACCTGACTGGACCTAATTTCGGTACAAAATGGCCACTGGCAGCCATCTTGAATTTTGGACCGCACCCAGAAACACTCGTTCTCGTCCCAAGGTGATAAGAAAGGTACCCAAGAAGTTTCGTGTAGATCGGTTGACTTGTGCACTTACTGTGTACAAGTAGCACTGAATAAATCAAAGTTCATCTAATTTGCATAATTTATGCACGAGAAAAAAACCCTACTATATGTGATGTATTCCATGTTACTAAACATTCATACAAAAATTTATTCAAATCAGAACTTTCATACAGAAGTTCTGTACAAAAAACTGATTGCACTAATTTTGGTACAAAATGGCTGCTGGTGGCCATCTTGAATTTCGGACCACATCCAAAAACACTCGTTCTCATCCCACGGTGATAGCAAAGGTACCCAAGAAGTTTCGTAAAGATCGGTTCATAAATACGGCCTCCAGCCTGAGTCGTATAGAAGTTGTGTACAAAAACTGATTAGACCTATTATCGGTACAAAATGGCCACTGGCAGCCATCTTGAATTTTGGACCGCACCCAGAAATACTCGTTCTCGTCCCAAGGTGATAACAAAGGTATCCAAGACGTTTTGTGAAGATCGGTTCATAAATAGAGACTCTAGCCCGAGCCGTATTCACATGTGTACTTACTGCGTGTAAGTAGTATTGAAAAAATCAAAGTTCATCTAATTTGCATAATTTCTGCACGAGAAAAAAACCCGTATTATATGTGATGTATCCCATGGTACTAAACATTCACACAAAAATTATTCAAATCAGCGCTTTCATATGGAAGTTCTGCGCAAAAATCTGATTGCACCTAATTCTGTACAAAATGGCTGCCATCGGCCATCTTGAATTTCGGACCGGACCCCAAAACACTCGTTCTCGTCCCATGGTGATACCAAAGTTACCCAAGAAGTTTCGTAAAGATCGGTTCATAAATACGGCTTCTGGTTCGAGCCGTATTGGCATTTGCACTTACAGTGCTGAAAGTAACACTAAATACATCAAAGTTAGTCTAATTTGCATAATTTACGCACGAGAAAAAACCCCGTATTATATGTTATCTTTCCCACTGTACTAAACATTCATACAAAAAATTATTCAAATCAGAGCTTTCATATGGATGTTCTGCGCAAAAATCTGATTGCACCTAATTTTGTACAAAATGGCTGCCAGCGGCCAACTTGAATTTCGGATCGGACCCCAAAACACTCATTCTCGTCCCACGGTCATAACAAAGGTACCCAAGAAGTTTCGTAAAGATCGGTTCATAAATACTGTCTCTAGCCCGAGCCGCATTGAATTGTTGACGGACAGATGGACGACTGGCCATGGCATAAGCTCAAATTTGACTTACGTCAAAGTTGAGCTGAAAATGAGTTATTCAAGAATTTTGTTTGCAAGTGTCGTCTGCTTTTCATGTTAGGTAAAGGATTAAATTACACTCTCCAATGATGTACTACAAAACATTTCCCACCAATATTCAGCATCATTATCCAGAGATCAAGCCAGGACCTCCGCAACTATGTCAAAAACAGGAGGGGTGTACAAACGGCTGATGAAAAAACAGAAATAATTATACACCTTCATTCCAAACAACCCCCCCCCCCCCTCCCACCCCAACATATCTGGCCTATACTGCTTTTCCTTTCGAGATTTATGAACAGAATTTCGAGGCTAAACCATCACCACAATATCTGACAAGATGGTTTTGAAATCGCAGAACGAATTGCCAGAAGTCATCCATCGAAGCTCGGCCAACGCCGAAGCGCCCGACAATGAAGGGAAGATGCACGTCACCCTTTCAAGTGCTAAGCCGTCAATAAAGTATACCGCATCGTTTTTCTTTAATGAAATATGTCAAAAATAAGATAAACTATGAAGGGACGTAAATATGTCAAAATGGCAGCACATGGGGGCACGGTGGCGTTGTGTACTAAGGCGTACTGCACGTTGATGGTGCACTTGTCTTCAACCAACGCTAACCATGCTTGTGTGGAATTAGTATGATGGGGAACCGGACAGTTGCTCGCCGTTGCTCGGTGGTTCTCTTCGGGTACTCCGGCTTCCTCCGCCCGTAAAACTGTCCGACACGAGGTGATCCTGCCTGTCGAAAGTGTAAATAAATAAATCGAGACCCCCTGCCCCCCCCCCCCCCCCCAAAAAAAAAAAATACAGCGATCTCTTAATTTTTGGAGGTCTACATCATTCTAAAATTTAAAAAAAATCGGACGTCTTTTAATTTTTGGCGTCACCTTAGCGTTCGGATATAACGACTTCACCATATTTTTAGATATGGCTTTTTGTAGAGATTATGTTCCAATAAGACTAAAATCCTCCTCCTCTGATTGGACAAGTGGCAAACGTTACCGTCTGACGTCACAATGCGAAATATTTGAAATGACGTCGCCTGTTTCGTAATAGTTTCACCAACGGAGTGACTAGCAAGCCGCTTCATTTTCCCAGATTTTTCACTCGTGCAGCAGACAGTGTTCCGGATGAAGTGTTGTTTAAATTACAAAACCGATTTACGATTTGAACTGAGATGGAATGAGTTTATCTGGTTTATTGATTATTTATCCAGTGCCGTCGTTGGTATAGGAGAGGGGGTATTTACTAAATCTGTGATCGGTCTGGTTTATTGATTATTTATCCAAACCTCAGACCATGTTACCGTCAATCATTACCACTCAAACTATAAGTTACTAGTCGATTAACATGATTTTGGAGGGCCGTTAAAACTCCATAATTTCAATGACGTCATTCGACGGAGCCGGGCCGCGGGCGATAATGGTATAAATAGCCATTAGCGGCCCGCGGCCCGGCTATTTTTAGATTCCATGGTCCAATGAATTACTCCCATTCGGATGACGTCCCTTTGTATTTCTGAACTGAAGTCGAACGCAAGAACAGAAATATCGAACCGACTTCTGAGTGATTATTTCTTCCAGCAATTCCCTCGTGCAGTTAGCTGTAACAGGGAGTGGTAATAATAGTAACAACATGATTGTTGTCAGGCATCATGATTCATTAGCGGCCCTGCAGCAATGATGAACAGCCCTTGGGCTTATTAACGGCCCTCGACTTCGTCTCGGGCCTTTAATAAACCCATCGGGCTGTTCATCATTGCTGCATGGCCGCCAATGAACCATAATGCCCCCCAAAATCATGTTATTGTTATATTCATCACAATAACTTATAATATTACCGAAAATTCGAGAGGCTAAGACTCAAAATTGGTTGAAAATAAAAGGTATAGAAAAACCGTAAAATTGGTATCGGGTCTCAATTTGAAATAAAAAAATAATTCTGCACTTCCGCAGATGATAAGAAAAATTTGTGGGAATTTCGAAAACTGTATCATTCAGAACTATGGAGCTATGCGTGTCACAAAATCAGCGTTTTTAATAAGAAAATGCTGAAGTTTGAAGTAACGTAAAAACGTCAAAAATGGCGGAATCTCAAAAAACAAAACAAAAAACCCAACTGTCTTTTAATTATGCGAGTTTTACAACATATTAAAATTTCATGAAAATCTGACAAATTTTAATTTTGGACCTATGACCCCTTATGACATCACCTGAGAAATTGAGAATTTCCCATGAGTAAACACATGTTTAGATATTTTTAGATATTGGTTTCACCGGAAATGTTATATGCAAAGTTGGAAAGAAAGGGGTTTGATACAGGCATTTATATTAAAAAATAATAGAAAAATATGATAGCGGAGAGAATACCGGGAAATAAATGGTTGTCCGGGAGAACGGTTCTTAGTTCGGATTTATCTCCCAAATTTCGTAAATACTGATTTGGGGAAGTGCCCTAAATTTTGGTCTGGCGAAAAAGAAAGAACTTCGTTGGATGACTTAATAATCCAATTGTGGTGTTATGTTTCCTTCATCGTACGATTTACAGAGTCATACAAAATTTGACTGTCTCTGGGATGATGATTCCACTCACCAACAATCGAATGCTGACCACAAGAATTCCGCTCAATCAACGTGACTATGAAAAAGGATTTCAGCCTATCATTAGGGGTACGAACCTTCAGTGACCGTGCTGATCAGTTTCAAAAGAAAGTGGAGTGTTTGATGAACGAGCGTGCTTCAATGTAACATGCTCGGAATGAAGCAAATGATATTTTATTATCAAGGTACAAATCTTCATTCTCACGTAAATATAAGAACGTCGCCCGTGTAGTTTATCGTTTAAACAAAAGTACAGAGCAGGGGGAAGGGGGGGGGGGGGGGTATGAACAATTCCTATACACTAACCTTTTTTCCGCCTCGATACCACCCACCTCCCCCTTTTGGGGAGGAATTTTTTTTTTCCTTCTTCATGTGGAGGACTTTTGTTTAGCCCTTTACCTAACGTCACGGCCAAAACCGGCCAGCGCTATTCACAAAAATCGCCAATTAATTTTCATTATTTTTTCATTTTTTGTCTTAAAGACATAGGTTGTGACCCCTCTTTGGAACGAGCTCGTCGAGCTCGTTCCAGTGTTCCAATGAGGGGTCATAACCTGTGTTTTTGAGACAAAAAATGAAAAAATTAGTTATTCAAGAATTTTATTTGCAAGTGTCGTCTGCTTTTCATGTTAGGTAAAGGGTTAACTCATTTACTTCATGCATCTATTCATCGTATTACTTTTTTAGTCAGCTTCAGTCAGACCTATTCTATTTTTCAATTTTCTTGATGTTTCTCTACTCACTACCTTACTGCACACAACCTAGCTGCACCCATTCATTTTACATTTAACAATACACCTTCATGAATATCACTTGATTTTATGTTCAGTTTAACTTTCAATTCAGTTTAACCCCTTAAAATGAATCCTCAACATAAAACTCGAAATTTTAGTCACATTACTGATATGTTTTTGCTATTCCCCTTTTTCGAACAACGCAAAAGGGAGATATTTCATAGAAATTTAAAAAAAAAAACTAGAGCAGATTTTGAGCAAAACCAGAGATTCATAAGATAAATACTTCATGTCTGCAATAATGTAATAGTGCCTAATTGTTCCAAGTTATATCTTATAGTGTTTTAGCATGAACTATTGTGCTGACAAGCTCAATTATATGACTGCGCAAATTGCTCCTTTTCGACAAGCCTGCAGATTACACGGAACAGGATTTCGACAATTACGGCGACATTCTGGTTCAGACCCACGCCATGAAGAGAAATAACGATGCCAGAGAGACGAGACCCAAAGCCAACAGAGGTTACAAGTGAACGAAAGTGGTGAAACCCATATGGGATATGAATAAGAAGTTCGTCGAATCGGTGACTGGCAAAGGGGTGAGAACCACTTTTCTTCCAAGCGATTCTGACGCTCTGTCTCAGAGATTGAGTTTGTTGATGGCAAGTAGACGTGCTGGTAACACAGGATTAGATAATGAAATAGTTAGTATATGTGACGATTTGTTAAGACAGAAGGTTTTGAATAAAAACCATTATAAAAGGCTGATGAACGAATTGAAGGATTGATGTTTATAATAAGTAGAGAGAAACAAACAAACAAAATATATAAAATAAAAATAGTAAATTTTACACTAGAATAATAAAAGTATTTAAACAACAAACGATTTACTAGTGAAAACAAAATATATATTATAAAATAAAAATAGGTTGGTGATAAAGAACAGGGGATATGTCAGAACTTACGTTCAAGGCGGTTCTGGCATCGTCGATTCTATAATGCGAGCATTCACGAGTGATGCAGGTAGAAAACTCGCATCGACCGTGTTTGAGGTTGGTAAGAAGATGGCTTTGGATGCTGGTAAGAAAGCTGCTTCCGATGCCAGTGGTAGGATAGCTTCTGTGGCTGGCAAGAGGGCAGTCGATGCATTGATCGACAAGTTGGTCAGTCCACCGGCGAAGCGAGCTACGTTAGAGCGAACGCTGAAAAGTTGGAAAGATTTTAAGGATGCTGTGGTACTCATACAAGATTTAGTCAAAATGACGAGTGGATCTGGATTGAAGAGAACTTGTGACGGTGTAATATAAATAAATAATAATATTAAAAAACTGAGTTTGAAAAAACATAAAAAATTGTGTTTGAAAAAATCTAAAATAACAAAAAAAAAAATAAACAAAGATGAACATTAAAGATATGTCTTGGAACGACGCCGCGACTAAGAGGTCGAATAATGAGTTCTTTCCCAAAAGCATAAGAGGCTTGATAGTGGGAAAATCGAATTCTGGAAAGACCAATCTGTTGATGAATCCGTTGTCGCGACCCGACTGGTTGGATTACGACAG
Source organism: Pictodentalium vernedei (assembly GCA_031216915.1). Classification (NCBI taxonomy): domain Eukaryota; kingdom Metazoa; phylum Mollusca; class Scaphopoda; order Dentaliida; family Dentaliidae; genus Pictodentalium; species Pictodentalium vernedei. The sequence goes on along the minus strand of CM062297.1, from coordinate 436,959,029 downwards.
ATTGTTTGTGTTTGGTAAGAGCTTGTTTCAACCCGAATTCAGATTGCTTCGAGAATGCATGGATCGTAGATTGCCTAAGGACGTCATAGCCAGAATCTTTGACAGTAGGGAGGAATTCGACAAAAGTGAAGCTTCTCTTTCGACCATTTTGGACGGTGCGGCGATGGAATTGATGAAGAGAAATGCATCTTCGAACGTCAAGTGTCGATTTTATGAGAATGCTAGCGATGTTCCGGATCCTAGAGAATTGAAATCGGAAAATAAGAATCTCATGATTTTCGACGATCTGCTTTTGGAGAGACAGAACTAATGCGAATCGTATTACGTTAGGGGTTGTCACAGCAATGTGGACTGTTTCTACCTGTCGCAGAATTATTTTCGATTGCCCAGACAGATGATAAGGGAGAACGCTAATTTTCTATGTCTCTTTTGCCAAGATCTCAAGAATCTCAATCACATCTATAGCGATCACGTCGCAAATGACATGAGCACGGCAGAATTCAGGAGATTCTGCAAGAGGGTTTGGGATGGAGGACTTTACAATTTTGTCGTGATCGATTTGACAAGCGAATTTAATCGCGGAAAATATCGGTGCGGATTCGACAAGTTTTATGTTTCTGATGATAATAAGATAGAGCGTGAAAATAAAAATTAGAAAATAATAAATCTTCAAATAATTAGTTTTGAAAAAAAAATAAAAATAAAATTAAATATAATGTTCGAACAAGGAGAATTGTTAGAATGGATAGCCGAGAATACGGCTGCAAAACAATCCATTCAAATCGTGGTGAGTGGCGATTCGACTCGATTCGCGACGAAATTCGAACCTTCTGTTGAATTGAATAGAGAGAAAAGATATGAGATGGCGTTGCTGAATCTGGGGACTTATTATTCCTTTCCCAACGTCACTGAAAAGAATAACTCGTTTAAGTATTCCGATGGAGTAGATTCTTTGGAGATTCCCAAAGGAAGTTACGACATAAATGATTTGAACAATTACATTCAAACGCGAATGAAGACGGATGGAAAGGGAAGCAACAAGATCAGACTCGCTCCCAACCCTAATACTTTACAGACGATGTTGGATTTGTAAGATAATTTTCGAGTGGATTTCAACACGGACGATTCTATATGCAAGATGCTGGGATTCGATCGAAAGATGTATCGAGGCCACGCGGCATCTGAAAATGCGGTCGACATTCTCACAGTCAATAGCATTCTGGTGAATGTGGATGTGATTGCTGGAAGCTACTTGAATGGTAGTGCTCAACCGACGATCTATTCCTTCTTTCCAAACGTGTCGCCGGGTTATAAGATCGTGGAACGACCTCGAAATTTAGTTTATCTACCAGTGATTTTAGACACATTGTATAGTCTCAAAACCACGTTGACGGATCAAAATGGTGAACTGATAGATCTTCGCAGAGAAAGGGTGACGTAACGATTTCACATAAGAGAAATATAAAAGCAAAAAAAAAAAATATTGTGTGTATATATATAAATAAGAAAATAAAATAACGCAATATTAATTTACAAAATTATTTAATATATATAATTATCATTAAAACAAAAAATCAATTGAAGAAAATATATTTTAAAAAAAGAATTATGACACAATACATGGTTAAAAACGTGAACATATCCGCAGGACAGAGGAAGAAACTTAAGAGAGCGTTAACAACTCGAGGCGAGGCGGTGAGATTCAAATTCACTCACGAAGATCTGACGAGTGGCGGTAAGGATTTGATCACCTGGACCAGAAGTCAAATCAAAAGGATGGAGAAAGTGATTCGTGATGGAAGAGGGTTGACGGTGAGATTGAGTCCCGCTCAATTGAGATACAATTTGAGAATCAAAGGTGGTTTCCTACCACTATTGGCAGGAATCGCCGCAAAAGCATTACCCTTTGCCGCAAAAGCATTACCCTTTCTCAGAAAGACTCTCGGCGTGGGAGCTCTCTCAGGACTCGCGAGTTCGGCAGTTGAGAAATTAACGGGTGGCAGCGGACTGTTTTTGAAGAAGGCAGGAGCCGTGTGTCGCATCCACGTAGATGACAGCAGTAAAGGATTGTATCTAGAACCCATTAGAGGTGACAACTATTTGAGTGGAAACGGTCTCTATCTAAAGAGTGGGTGGAACGTTGAGTGACTTGGCAAGGGTTTGTTGTTTGGTGAGAATTCACCATTTGAGAATATACCGATTTTGAGTATGTTATTATAATGTAAAAATTATATAATTATATAAAATATAAATCATAGAAAGTATAAAAATAATATAAAATGGATAAAAAGGAGGAAAAACAATTAGCCGATAATGATGAATATCGTGAGATAGAGTGCGAAAAAGATGTGGAAAAACGATTAGACGCTAATGATGGATATCTTAGGAAAGAACTGATAAAAGAGTTAAATAAAGATCAGGATAGATGGTTGAAATTTAAAAGTATGAGACGTTTTCCACCGTCACCACTACCTTCTGAAGAGAATGGTAATCATGCGAGTGTTAATGAGAGATGCACAACATTCATTCATAATTATGATTCGGATAAACAAATGTGTCCTTATAAAAAAACGTAACATATCACAAAAAAAAAAGAAAAGAAGAATCAACGCTGAAATTTGAGAAAAAAGGAAACGTTATTATAATAGATGGCCGATAGTGAAGAAGGAAAACAAAAACAAAAAAAAAAAAAAAAAAAAAAGTAATGAGACCTAGAGATGATCTCATTACTTTTTTTCCCTTCTTCTTTGCTAAAAAATCAATCTCTCTGTTGTTTATATTTCCAAGTCTGTTATTTGCATGTTGACACTCGTGTATTCTCCTTTTTCAAAAATGTGTTGAATGTTTATCTTTACTTTTTTGAGTTTTTTTACATCGGTGAACGTGCTCTCACCACCCGATTTGTCCACGAGTTCGAGTGAGATTTTTGGATATATGTAACTTCCATAGAACAACGACAAATCGTCCTTGTCGAATTCTCTATCTTTAGCGATGACAATTTTCTGTAGATCGCTTTGGTACTCGTAAAACAAATCGAGCATGGCTTCATCCAATTTCAAAGACATTTTATATTTGTCGTATTTATGCTCTAATCCCTTCATCTCGACCTCATTCAATTCGATGGAATCATGTCGTGTAATCTATAGATTTTTAAACCGAATTTCTTACACGTTTCGACTTGTTTCAATTTCAATTCGCATCTTTTAGGTGTTGTTGTTGTCATGATTGATTATTTGGTTTTTTGTTTTAGGAATTCTTGCAAATAATGTATATTTTAAATTTTGTATTTAATTATTTGTTAAAAAAGTTTGTTTTTTTTTTACTCTTTATATATATAAAAAAAAAAAAAATTTTAATTTTTAATTTTCTTTAATGTAAAAATTTTTTTGTAAAAGTTTTTTCTCTTTATATATATAAATAAAAAGTTAAATTTTAACATCCATTTTCCTCGTATTAATTCAATTTTTTTCACGTTAAGGAACATAAAAATAGATTAATTTCATCAAAAAAAAATTTTTTCACATTAAAGAAAATTAAAATTAAAAAAAAAACTTTTTTTTATATATAAAGAGTAAAAAAACAAACTTTTTTAACAAATTATTTAAATACAAAATTGGAAAAAAAAAAAAATTCTTACAATTGGAGCAAACAAATAAAAAAATGGAAAATTTAAATAAGAAAACCGTACCTCAGTTAAACGAGATTTGTAAAATATTCAAAATTCCACATTTCAGAAATCATAGAACCAAATAAAAAAAAATTTAAGTCATACAGGAATATTATTTGCGAAACGATAAAAAGAAAAAAATCGAAAGATCGGAAGTGGATAAACTTAAACAGTCAAAAAATGCATTGATTGTGAAAAATAAGAAGATGACTAAATGAAAAGCCGTTGAAGAACTTCAAGTTTCAAAAGAGAAGAAAAAAAAGACCTAAAATGAAAACGAGTGACACACTTCAGATTCTAGACAAACGAGATATATCAAGCGAAATTCGACAAGCAATCAATGAAGGGAAAGGAGAAGAATATGTAGCATGACTCGTCACAGAACTATTCCAATTGAATCCTGTAAAACGGGAGAGTGCAATCAAAGGCGTTTTTAAAACTTCCGACGTGGTTCCCTCGTTCAAGAAAATCGATCCGAAATTGTTCATGGAATGGGTGAAGAAAAAAGTATTGGATTTGTTTCGCAAACACATGAACATGGGACAAAAAATTAAGATGATTAAGATGATACTCCATTGCGTGATGAATAAAATCAACGTGAAGTCTGGTGAGAGCATCGTGAAAAATGCATATTTCAGATCTGACGTCGAACCCATATTTCGAGGTTCAGATTTATCGGACGTTTTCGAAAAGATGAAAGATAAGATGTTGATGTCTCTAGTGAATTATCAACATGAAGGTAGTAATTGGACGTTCGATGAGGTGTTGAAACTCGAAATTCATATAACTAAAAACGATTCGTTGAAAGGGTCTTCCTACGTGGAATTACCGTATTTTTTAGCTAAAAAACACTCCGTGGTCAACGTGAGAAATAAAGATGATCAGTGTTTTAAATGGGCAGTCACCTCCACTTTATACCCTGTCAAAATGCACTCCGATAGAGTTTCTCGTTACGAGGAGACTTCTAAAAATCTCGATTGGACTGGAGTGACTTTTCCAACACAGTTAAAACACATCGAACGTTTCGAGGCTCAAAATCCCACCATAGCAGTGAACGTCTTGAGATACGACGATGAAAAACGAACGATCTATCCTCTCAGACAGACTTCGTATTTCGAAGGAGAAAAGATGATTATTTTAATATTGATTTCGAATGGTGACAATCGTCATTATTGTTGGGTTAAAAATCCGAGCCGATTACTGTCGAGACAAAATAATAAACATAAAGGAAAGATATGTTTATGTTGCAACTGCATGAACATGTTTCAGAGTGAAACATCGGTAGCGAAACATCAGGAATATTGCAATGAAAATCAAGGTGTCGCCATCGAAATGCCCAAACCCAACACCATCATGAAGTTTGAAAATCACAATAGAAGGTTAAAAGTACCATTCGTACGCCAATTTCAAATGCTTCACTGTGAAAATGAGTTCCTGCCAACCCGATGTTCTTCGAAGTTATGTCGAAAGATATCAAAAACACATGCCTTCGGGTTATTGCATTTACGTGAAATGCGCTTTCGACTTGCAACAGGACATGGGTCCCTTCACCTACACGAAACAGTGCAAAGACGACAACGTGGTTCAAAGGTTCGTGGAAGAGTTACAATCGAAAATTCAAATGTTATACGATAAATTCAAAACTCCGGCAAAAATGATCATCACGCGAGAGCAGCAGGACGAAAATAACAGAGCCACCAAATGTCACATATGCAGACAATCGTTCAACGAGAATTCGGAGGAAAATACGAAGGTCAGAGACCATGATCTGGTCTGTATCACGGTCCGGCTCACAGCAAGTGTAATTTAAAATATCGAGATGCCGTTTTCGATCCAGTGATATTTCACAATCTCTCGGGTTATGACAGTCATCTGTTCGTGAACAATCTTGGCACTTCCCACGAAGAATTAAATTGCATTGCGAACAGTGAAGAAAGATACAAACAAAAATTTGGTGATAAAGCCAAACTACTGTTCACCGACACAGACAGTTTAGTTTACGAGAAAGAGATGAAAGATGTCTACCAAGATATATCTCCGGACATGGCCGCGTGGTTCGACACGAGCAATTATCCCATCGATCACCCATCCAACATTCAATCGAACGACAACAAGAAGGTGTTGGGTAAATTTAAGGACGAGAGTGGTGGTAAACAAATCCTCGAATTCGTGGGCTTGAGACCTAAACTGTATGCTTATCGTCTAGAAGATGAAGAGATCAAGAAGTGCAAAGGGGTTAAAGCGTGCGTGGTGAAGAAAAACATCTCTTTCCAAGAGTATAAAGATTGTCTGTTAGGAAGTGGTCCAGTGTATAAGACTATGAAATCGATTCGAAGCAAAAATCACGACTTGTATACCGAAATAGTCAACAAGATTTCGCTGACGGCTGATGACGATAAGAGATTCGTGTTAGACAATAAAATAAGCACTTTGGCACTCGGACATTGGACTTTGGATCTAATTTTAGACGATAGGATTTCAGATATGATTGTGGATGATAAGATTCCAGATATGATTAAGGATGATAGGATTCCAGAAAATCAAGAGGAATTAAACGGATTCAAGATTATGGAAGTCGAGGAATTAGACGGATTCAAGATTATGGAAGTCGATAGAGTTAGTTTAAAAAAAACAGGAAAAAAAAAAAAAAAAAAAAATAACAACATCATTTTAGTGAATTATAATAAAATAAATAAATAAAAAAAAAATATATATACGCATTTATGAATAAGAAAATAGATATATCTGTAGAAGGTGTCGTCTTACCTAACGAACCCCTATCCAACATCAATCTGTTGAATGCGGCGAAGGATTTGAAAATCAAAGATTTTCTAGGTGTGTTTTCCAGAGATGCTTTGCCGAAGAGAAGACCTCGACAATCGGAAAGCGGAATTTTAAATCTAGATGATTTATTGGGTGAAGGCACTCACTGGGTGGTGTGGTTCAAGAACGGGAAGAAGAAGAATTATTATTTTGACAGCTACGGAATCTCGCCGCCGAAAGAAATAAAGAACTATTTCAACAAATCGATGGTTCGTTACAACACGGAACGAGTGCAACCACCAGATCAAGTGTTTTGTGGTCACCTTTGTGTTTAAGAGATGGTCTGAAGGAGATCAGTATCAAGACATTCTCAATGATTTACATTAGAGAGAGATTTTTTTATATAGTATATAAAGGTAAAAAATTTATTACAAAAATTTTAATCGAATAAAAATGAAAAATAAAATAAGTAAAATAATTCATTTTTAATAAACTGCGTTTGAAATATATTTTTAAAACAAAAATCTCAAAACAACATGCCAGTCGATAAATTTGGTAGAAGTGACGACAAAAGTCAATCTAAAAAGAAGAGGAAGACGCTCGAAGTCGGCGATGGTTACGACGTTGCCAACTTGGACAAACGTTACGTTCGGAGATATAAACCTCGAGAGGAACCTTTGAACATGAACGATAAGAAGCTCTACAATCTTCCTGAGCCAATAGATCTTGCAGATGCTGGGACTAAAAAATACGTTGACAGGGGAAATGTGGATTTCGAACGAATCATGCTAGATAATTACGTGGATAAAGCCATGACCGACAATCTCGATCTGAAATCTAAACGTTTGGTGAACGTCGCGAATCCCATAGATTCCACTGATGCCATGACCAAGAAATATGCGGACGACTCTCACGCGAGATTCAGTGAACATCTGAGAAATAGATACGTTCAGAAAACGATGCACTCGGAATTGAACGCCAATTCTAACAAGATAACGAATGTGACCACTCCCACGAATCCCAAGGACGTGGTGACCAAACACTACGTAGATCTGGAACAGAGAAAGTCTGATGGACGAGAAATGAAATCGGATCTGAATGCGGGATTCAACAAGATATTGAATCTGTCGAAGGTCGACGACACGGATGCGGACTCAACCTCAGTCAACAAGGGCTACGTAGATTCTGCCGTGATACGATCACAAGAATACGTAGTATCGCAAGTGGACGATCTCTACCTGAACAAACAATCTGGCAGAACCATGGAGGGTGGTATCAACATGAACGGTGAGAATTTATTCGGACTCAATCCTTATCCCGAATTCGATTCCAGCGCAGTCAGCAGGAAGTACGTGGATGACAACTCAGTCTGGAGAAAGGGCGACATCATGGAAGGTAAACTAGACATGGGTGGACACGCTCTCACAAATCTACCGGATCCTGTAAACATGACGGATGCCTGCAGTCTGATTTAGGTGGTGGAGAAAGTCAAATATGCTAGACAATTGATCACCGTGTGGGCCGAGGAGGCCGGCACCTTAGAGGAGAAAAAAGCTGAGTGGTCTTTCGGAAATGGAGGTAGTGGATCAAAACATGGTCAGATGGGATATCCCATGCCGTTGGGAGGTGAAATCATTCGAATGACTCTGGCTTCCTCGTATTTGAATAACAGAGCAGTCGTCAATCTCATGGTGAATGGAGTAGAGAGCGATAAGAGATACAGCGTTGAAAAGACTGAGAATCAACACGTGAATTTTAGAACGTTCAGCACACCTCTCAAAGTGAACGCCGGAGACAGGATTAATTTCAGTACGAAAACCAATAATCCCGAAGCCGCCACTTCTGTGGTGAGTCTACTGATCGAACTAGATCCTTTGAACAAACAGTGAATGCCTGGAAATAATTGATTAAAAAAAAATAATGTGTGATTATTAAAAACAAAAAAAAGTAATGAGATTTAGAAAGATGTTCAATCTCTCTAGATCTCATTACTTTTATTTATTTTTTTTTTGTTTTTAATAATTACTCATTACTTTTTTTATTTTGTTTTTTATTTTTTTTCACACACGTCTCTCATCGAATGATCGACATCTTATTTCCATCCGATTCGAATTGTAATTCTCTGTCCGACAGGACAAGAGCGAAGGCTTCAGTTTTTCACGTTCCTATCAAATTGCATCTTGATCTGAATGTCTAAGACGCTACTCTTGAGTCATTCACTCTGTTTACTGATGTCGAATACGAACATGGGATACATCGACTTGTATTCGCTGGGAGATATATTAGGGTTGCTCATCAATTCGTCTAGACCGTGATACTTCTTTCTAAAATCAGCGGCGTCGCCGTACAGTCTGCAGAAATCGTTCTTGTCGAATGACGCATTGTAATCGATTGCTGGATATCTCGTGGCGTTCAGAAACACTTGCATGTTTCTCAAATGGCAGTGATCGAACAGTGATGCATTCTTTTCCTGAGACCCGTCCCTATCGGTCTGAAATGCAACCACAATGAAACGCGGTCTCTCAGAAGCGGATTTCACCGTCAATCTCCAATCGAAGTGATTCGTGGAGAGTGGAATGATAGCCGTGTCGCACTGTCTCATTCTAAATCCCACAGGTAATTTACTCTTGGATTCTATGATCTTGTAAAGATGCGCTTTTTCCACGAACGAAGGCTCCACGTGTGGAACGAACCACGATATCTTGTGTAGAGTTAACTTACCCGCTTCGGTCGCAGGGAGTCTCACTATTGCGTCGTCGTTTCCTTTTCGAATCAATGTCAGATTGTGTTTGAATCCGTACATGATCTTGTTGTAATCGTCCGTGAATCCAAAGATGTGTTTCAAAGGTATCCTGAACGAAAACGTTCCTTTAGGTCTGGATGTCTTGACGACGTAGTCGAATATCGCGGCGGCGCCGGCGTTAGCAGGGCTGACAGTGTCTTTCACCCACAACTGATTAAGTCCTCTGGATTTTGAAAAATCATCCGGATACGTCAAGATTTCGAACATCGTGGTGGCCTGACCGGGATGAAACACAGATTCTATCTCTTGTCCGGATAGCATGTATTTTATATTACTGAATAGATGCATGATGCCATTATTGGCTAGAGTAACCGTGTCGTCGTTGGCGTTGTCGCTCCCATCTTCCTTGGTGAGACGTCCCTGCACCACTATGTAACTCTCGCTAGGATGGACGAATAGATCTTGAGTTTCGACGTTGATTCTTATCTCTCCCGCATTGTTCAAACTTGTTCCGGTTACCGGTTCGTATTCGTGAACCTCATATTCTTGAATACTTTCATCTTTCACTATGCTTTGTGCTATATCTAGTATATTTGCCATTTTTTAAAGGGTTTTTGTTTTTTGTTTATTAATTAGCTTGCTTTTTTTTTATCTAAAAATAGTTTTAATTATTTTTTATTATTATTTTTCTCTCCTATATATATATATGTGTAAACAAGAACATGTTAAAGAAAGTAAATAAAAAAAAATTATTTTCTTTATCAAAACTTTGTCTTCTGTAATTGTTGTTCGTAAAACTTTCCGATGATCTCTTCTCCATCCAAAGCTTCGATTTCGTAAGTCACCGGATCGGTGTGAAATATTTTGATTATCATGAAGATTTCCGAGGTCCATCGAGGAGTATAACCCTTTTCGAAGTGCTTCTTATAAGCGTAGATTCTCACTCGATCACCGACCGCAAATTTCGGCGTTCTAGACTTCTTCCTGATCTTAGATCTCTCAGGATATAGATTCGTGTAGATCCGTTTTTCGTTTCGAGGATCGCTAGCTTCCACGGGAGTCATCTTGATCGATCTGTGTTGCGTGTTGTTGTAATCTTTGACCAGACCGTTCAAAGCGTATATGTATTTCTTGGTTGAATTCGCCGTGAAGTATCTATGCATCTTTTCCTTCATCGTTCGATTCCAACGTTCCACCACGCTGGCTTTCTCTTCGTTTTCGATCAAGTAGAGGTCGACTAATCAATGAATGTGCTTGTTGTAGAATTCCTTCCCCTTATCCACCCACAATTTATTATTTTCGAGAAGACGAGTCGAACACACTCTTCAGAGCCTCGGCGACGCAAGGTCCCGATTTATTCTTCAAAGCTCTGATCCAACCGTATTAGAATAACACATCGATGACCATCAATAGATATTTGACACCCTTGTTCCACCTTGAAAACGATCTCATGTCGACCAAGTCGGCAGACCAAATATCATCCAAACCCTTCACAAACACCCTTCTCTTTCGAAATTTACGCATGATGGGTTTGTGTAACTCCTCGGCCAATTCGCTCATCAATAATTGTTTCTTCTTTTCAGATGCACTTTTTTTTTTGAACGCCCCATCCGAATCGACGTTTCGCACCTATCAAATTGCTGACCAGCGAACGTTCTATCTTCTCTCTCCTGGTCGGATTCGATATACCTCTCAATTTCGCCAACATGTTTTTATCGCAGACATCGTTGCGAGTCTTGGTGTCGGGATGTCCGGCGTAGCATAGATCATGATCATACGCGGCCGCGTCCACCCTATTCACAGGTTTTCTCCAAGATTTAGGAGTCAGATCGGCGTTGAGTCTCTTGTTCAATTTCGTTCCAGGTCCCGTGAAACTGTGACCAGGCAGATGCATTTCGAAAGGTAGATTATTGATCATTTTATTCACGATGCCTTTACCTTTGCTCGCGTTCTTTTTTTTGACAAATCGAGTCTTGATAGAACCACACACGTCGCAAATTCCTCGAAGCATCTGTCTGTCATTTTTAGTTTGTACGTCTTGAGAATTACTCGTCTCGGTAACTCTCTTACACTTTACACAATACATTTTTTGAGAGTTATTTAAATTAATTTCGTTTTTATTTTATATATAAATTTAATATTTCTTTTTTAAAAATTCTGTTCTTATTATATATATTTTTTTTTCAATCGCTTCTCTTGAGTTCTATCATCTTACTGAATTCCTCCCTGGTCTCTTTCCTCCCCTTTTCCACGAGAGAATCCTTCATCTCTTCCTTGATAATCATTTTGGATATCATGTCGATCTTGGAGTCGGCCAAGACGTGAATCTTGTCGTGTTTCCTCGCCTTCAGATATAATTTCCTACTCAAAAAGTTTCCGAGCGTGCTAAACAAAATTATGTGTGTATTTATTTTTATTTTCTATTCTCCCTTATTTTATATCAATGAGAAAACTTAGACGTATGCTTCATTGAACAATAATTTCATGATGCATCCCTTGTCTCCTAAAGTCAGACTTCTACGCGCCAATTTCAGTTCTTCCGAAACTGTGGACTTGTCTCAATCCTTACAGAAGAGTAATCTCTTCCAAACCACGATCACTTCATCGATTTGAACGCGTTCGAACGCCGGTTCGAAATACTTGACGACCATATCTTCCCTTTCCATCGTCAGACACGAATGATTCTCATGATCGAAGTCTAGGTAATCCCGACATCCGACGCATCGTTCTAACAAGAGGCGACCTAGTTGTTCGTTCACACAGAATGCGTAGGCTCTCATCAGCATTTTTAAAAGAAACCTTGCTCTAATAGTCTGGGAAGCGTTCATGATTTACGTATTTTTTTTATTATCTATTCGATTTTATATATTTATTTTTTTAAATAACTATTTATTTATAGTTTTTTTTCTCTCCTATATAAATCAATCACTTTTTTATTCCTTACTATTTTTTTTGTTTGAATGAAACAAATTCTACAAAGTGTGTTTATTAAGATTTATTTCACAAAATTCGCAGTGACAAAACGTAAACAAACGATTTTCCCATCGATTTTCTAATTTTCTAAAACTCAATTTTTTGAAGAGCCTCAAAAACAAAAGCGGATTCTGTACCACTGGTCCAGAATCGGCAAACCGTTTTTTGATGCTGGTCCAGAATCCGCAAAGCGTTTTTTGCTCACGTTCACCAACGATAGATTGAAGGTCTAATCCACGATGGGAACGTCGACAAAAATTTTTAAGAAAATTTTTATGTACAATTTCGTACATTTTTCACTTTTTGAGAAACGTGTACATTCGACACGTTCGCCAACGGGTGTTTCAACGTTAAAAGTGCGATCTGTGAGCCCCAAAAACAATAGCGGATTCTGGATCACCATAAAAAACGACATTTTTGTGAACGTGCACGCGATTTAACACTGAATCCTACGATGATAAACGCGCCATGTACGTGTACGTACATGTACAAAGTGGTCCAGAAACCGCCTTTTCTACCTACTCATACATATACAACGTATTGATGCTATCTTTCTAACCCACCAACGCCAGCCAACGCAATGATTTTGTGGAGGAATTGACAAGCTTGATCATAATACCCTGACTTAAATCCTAACCAAATATCAAATTCATCTTGAATCATGGGTTTCCGGTACGGCACAACTTATTGGGTAGCTGGTGGACTGCTTAAATTTGTATGAAGCACCATGCAGTTACCGATGCCAGTAGTACCTTTATATAGTGTAGTGGACTGGGATCCTTTCTAACTTACACAACATGGTCGGCCGGTCAGGGTCAAGCCTGTCCTTTGGAAAATCTCTGGAGGGCAGTTGCAGGCTCTCCTTGATCTCTATTAAGTTGGGAAACATGCCTACCCACGCTGGCTGATAATTACCAAACTCATCAGCATCAGGCTATAACTGAGGAGGGCAGTTACTTGTTCTACTCAGCAACATTTCATGCGGGCTGTTTGAAGCTGGAGCAATCGCCCTCCTCACAAAGACAGGCCTGGGTCAGGATAGACACGGATGTTGTTTGGTGCAAGTTTCAATATGTTATCACACAGGGCATTGCTGCACTCGGCTGTGATCGAGAGATAATCTTAAGCACTTTTTGAATAAAATGGACTGTCATGAGCATGACTACCGGGCACATCACTTCAAAATACAAGAGTTCAGGGTAGACTAGAATAGATGGGATTAAATGGGGAGGTGGGGGATGCAATTATACATGTATGAACCAAGCTAGACCTAATATGGATGGTCCACATTCTGGGCCCATATGTACATGCAGCTGTCATATCTGTAGATAAACATATATTTGTGTAAAATATGTCGTGAATTCTTTTGTTTAGCCCTTTACCTAACGTCACGGCCAAAACCGACCAGCGCTATTCACAAAAATCGCCAATTAATTTTCATTATTTTTAAATTTTTTGTCCCAAAAACATAGGTTATGACTCCCTCTTTGGAACGAGCAAGTCGAGCTCGTTCCAATGTTCCAATGAGGGGTCATAACCTGTGTTTTTGAGACAAAACATGAAAAAATTAGTTATTCAAGAATTTTATTTGCAAGTGTCGTCTGCTTTTCATGTTAGGTACTTCATGCATCTATTCATCGTATTACTTTTTTAGTCAGCTTCAGTCAGACCTATTCTATTTTTCAGTTTTCTTCTTGATTTTTCTCTACTCACTACCTTACTGCACACAACCCAGCTGCACCCATTCATTTTACATTTTACAATAAACCTTAATGAATATCACTTGATTTTATGTTTAGTTTAACTTTCTACTCATTTTTAGTTTTGATTTTTTTCTGTCAAACTTTTGTGGTATTTTTCTGCTATGCAGTTCTAGGATGATGAAAATAGTGAATACTCTCTCAGGAATGATGAAGATAAGTTACTATAATTTCTTTGTCAGACTTTTGTAATCTTTGCCGAAGAGGTAGTTCCTGAGGAACAGCAACAAAATTGGTAGCTTACATTGTGTTTAAATTGGTATTTGTTCCAAAATATAGTGCTCATTTATATATGGCTTTATCAAGAAACAGGTTAAGGGTTGGCAGTATTGACAGTCACCATCTCATCATATCCGACAATAATCCCATAACAGGGTATTTCAACGACGAGCTTAAAAAACTATTCGAATGGTGGTCTGTGAATCAACTACTGCTGAATGCTAAGAAAACCTCGTATATCATACTTAACCCAAATAAAGGTAGGAACAATAATCCCTGCCAAGAGGTAAAATAAATAACCAAAACATTAGGAATTAGCATTGATAAACACTTATCCTACAAGGCTCACATATCCCGATTATGCCCGAAAATAGCACGCGCAAACTATAGTCTCAACAAAGTAAAAAATACCCCCCCCCCCCCCTCAAGGAGCTCTGAAAACATTGTATTACGCCCTCATACATAGCCATTTGGTATACGGAATCCAGGCATGGGGCAACTCAAGAACTATAAAAAAAACTAGCTGTCATGCAAAAGCGACCATTACGAATAATTAATAACAAAATGTACAATTATCATACAGATCCCCTGTTTAAGGAAAATCAAATACTCAAGGTTGACGATTTGTTTAAACTACATGCACTACTGTTCGTGTTTGTCTGGCAGAACGGCAGATTACCGGTTTCTTTCAATGATATATTTAAAATTATTGACAATCAATCTGGTAGGACAACCAGACAGTCTGGCCTCCTAAACATAGAAAAAACACAGACCCAAACTCTGGATAAACTTCCTTTATACACCTTCCCGAAACTATGGAATGCTCTGGACGACACAACTCGAAATATTATCGACAGAACCATGCGTAAGAACAACTTAACTTCCACATTCATTTCGTCATATTCCAGTTATGTTCGCTGCAATAATCCCGACTGCCCTGATTACACTTCGTAAACTTCGAAATTGTCAAAGTCATGCTCTGCGTCTTCATCTGGAATCCTCGTCTTGTGCAACCTGTTACGCTTCCTCCCTACAGTTGTGCTGTGTAAAATACTATATGTACGCAATTAAGAACTTGCAAACAAATTGAAGAATCTAAACAAATAATTCATTACATTCGTCATCCTACGATGATGATGCATGTAGCGTAGACTCCACGCCCAAACACCATGACCTACCTCTTTATCGCAGTCCAAACGATACAAACTTCACGATGGGACTTATTACCGCTCTCATGTGCTATAAGCAGGTTGCCAACCTTGAAGCACCATCTTTCCGCTGGCGTATATGAATCACCAAACATCCGGCCCCAGAAAAGAAATAATTCGATCGCCATTCACCATCATGTGTTATATAACCGGTTCTAAGTTCATTCATTTAGTCACAGTCTGTTTGCAATCACCCCATCTTCTAGGGGGTGGCAGGTAGACAACCAACCTGGCTATGCCACTTCCAATGGTATGCTACTCATTACATTTTGTGCAATATGTTTATTTGTATTCATTTTACATGTATGTGTACCGTGAATAAAGAATCTGAATCTGAATCTCCTTTGTGTCACCCACTAACCACATATCCTTCACTCTCCCATCCCACTTCCTCATTATACTGTGACCGGGGGGGGGGGGGGGGGGGGTCGTCGTATTGAATGCTACGAGATCAAAGAATGTCCATATGATATAAGACACATATAACATTTATTAACAGTTAGCAAACATCTCCAAGAATAACAATAACATGTAAGACGTTAAATCCAGGCTACGAGAGCCGTATAACGTGGTTAGTAACTTGTGCTTCCAAAGTTGGTATTGAACATTCGAGATATCATTTATATTCATAATATTTAACAAAGGATTTAATTCTACCATGCAATTTTACTAATACTGCAAATTAGCGAAGAATATTAATAGTGGTAAACAAGAAAATTGATTTACTAACGCCAGATTAAACATGCTGATGCAAGTCTCAGTGCTGGGAGCTGAGATAAACGTTCTATAGATAAGACCCACCGTGGTCGCTACGTGAGGTGTGAGTCACATAGGCGGCTTGTAGTTCAAATAAAACAATGGTACATTATTGAGCAGTGAAAAACGTTCGATAGAAAACCAACTAATTATAAGCACAGTGCTCAAATTATACCTTACATTTAAAACAAATTTTTTTGAATACCTTCAATCCGAGTGTGGTAGTATTAGCAACAGTCTACAGATGGCCCGGTCATAATACTCCCAGTGAATCTTATTCCGTTAGACTGGTATTTTGGACATTCTGATAGAAAGTGTTCCGGGACCTCAACTACGCCTAAATTACACATTTTCACTGTCTTTCCCAACCCACCAGCTCAGGCAACCGCGACCTCAGCTTGAACAGCAGTGACTCCCCACCACCCCCACCCTTCTGGCCACACCAAAATTTCTGATTATGGCCGCTTATCGCCAATTAAGGTTACAATCCTCCATGATTCTTTCTCTGACGATTTTTATACTCTGGGTTGTCCCTGGACTTCTATGCCCGAAATCTGCATTAAGAAGTTCTCTCTTAACTCCATCACATGCTCCATCTACCCTGTCTTTGAGTTTGAATTCTGGAACATTAGTTTACACCATAAGTGTATCCTGTCTTTGACCCTCATCAACACAAGCTCACCCTAGTTTCTCCCTGTAAATTTCTTTTGATCAAGGATTCTCTTTCCCTTCACGGTTAGTTTATTCGTGTGGTTTCGGTAGATACCGCTTCTCGTAACATTTATATTTATATTTACTCCCAAATACTCGTAGTCACCTGCCTCTCCAACACTAAGAAGTTTGTTGCTATCTTCCGGAATATAGAACTACCACTCTATCCACCTCGAGTTGGCTCCAGTTTACGACCCACTGGTATAACGTTGCTTTTGTTTTCATTTGGTACGAGTACCCATTTGTTCCAATACTTCCCAACAATTATTGCCAGCATATTCTCCACCCCTCCCTCGCTTTCCGACATAGTACCATACCGTCTGCGAAAGATAGCCCTTGGATCTTCAGGTCCCAAACAGTTAGCCCCTCTCGCTATTCAGGAGTTTATCTCCTAAATATTTGATGTACAATGCAAAGATAAAAGGGGAAAGGATACACCCCTGTTGTATGCCTATTTCCATAGGAACACGTTTGTTGTTATGTTATCCAGGCTAAGTTCACTTTGTACATCTTTACATAATGTTTTCAGAATTCCAACAAACTCATCTCACAAGGCCTCACGCTTTCGACACATACCCTCCCTCCATGCTCTATCGTGTGCTTTTTTAACATCCAAAAAGGCCATAAAAATCTTTTTGTTTTGGCTTTCGCTGATTCTGTCATTTGGAAGAGCCTGAAAAAAGGGTCAGTGACTCTCCTTCCCTTCTTGAAGCCATTCTGGATCTCTCCCCAAAAACCCATTTCTTCAATCACCAACTCTAACCTCTCATACAGGACTTCACCGAAAACTTTTCCAACGTTGCTACTGACCGAGATCCCTCGACAATTTTTCAATATGCCCTTTCCCTCCTTTTTGTGAATAAATGTAACCTTACTTTCTCTCCACTCTTTTGGAACCTCTTGTTTTTCTGTGGCTAAATTAAATTCGTGACGTTAGTCCCCCACCCCCAATTTTTAGGAACTTGTAAGGAATTTCGACCATCTCTCCCGCTTTTCCATTCCTTAATTTTGAGACCACTTTTTGTACCTCCTTGACTTTTATTTCACTTCACATGGAATTCGATAAATTTGCCTCGACCTCATTTTGGCACTTCGGTAGGTTCCCCATGCCATTGCCCCATCGCTTATCGTTTACCATTTCCCAGTGCTTGGCTTGTTCTGACGTGATTTGGTCTTGATCGTCTGTTTGTCTGCCCTCTACTTTAATACTCTGTGAATTACTTCCTTTATTTCTTTCATTCACCAGTTTTTTTTTCAAAAACTCGATCCTCCTGTCGTTCTCATCGTACTTATAAAATTGCAGTTTTGCACTCTACGATTTTCGTTTTTAATCTTATTTACTTTATTCGTGCTTGTCGGTACTCTTCTTTTGCTTCCCTGGCCTCGTTGCTTTCCAGTCCCTTGAGTTTTCTACTCTTCCTTTTTTTTCTTCAAACACCGCCCAGTAAGCCTCATTTCTGAGTTCCCAGATCTCCTTAAAGCTTCCTTTAGTCTCCAGGATCTTCCTTGAGTAAAAACATTAAATTTGCATGCCAGTAAAAGCCGGACCCCAATTGCTTTTTGAAGGCCTCATCATAAAGAAAGCGAAGGACTAACTGCAGCAAAATGACCAAAGAAATACCAGTATATTGGCCAGTTTTAGGGATTTCATGTATGAATGTATATTGGGATGACTTTTTTTTTCAGTAAAATGGGGGAGGGGAGAACCGTTCATATACCCGTTGAAAAATAAAGTTTAAGCAGTATTCAAGGAGTTTTCTAGAAGTGTCATGAACAAATTCCAGGGAACATTTCTAAAATATTATGTTTGATAAACAATTTAATTATATTACAATTCCACAATAATTACAAAAGTATATGCAATGACATCAGATTGTAGGATAAATAAAATTGGACAAGATGCCCTTAGTATAAAATGTCCTCAGGACAAAAAATGTCCCCAGTAAATAAGAATGGTTGGACAAAATGCCACCATCAAGAAGATCGAAAGTAACATGATGACCATAAAATGGTACTGTGTAAATTATGAACTTGGGGCTTATGGTTTTTTTGTGATTTTTTACTGCATTATTCTTGCTATCAAACAAGATAGAAATTCATGTTTTCATTATTATTTTTATTTATTTATAATTTTAATATCGATCTATTGAACTAAGGGATGTATCAGCATTGCTGATGTTGCCTTGTTCCACACAAGGGATGATATATGTGACAAATACCATCAGAGCAGCATTGAGATATATAATACTGATGCCAGCGAGCGCGGTGGCTCAGTGGTTACGGAATTGGACTTCAAACTGAAATGTCCACTGTTCGATCCCCACCAGGGGCAACTGAGTTGTGTCCTTGAGCAAGGCACTTCATCCCAATTGCCCACAGGGGCGGGAGTGGGGGGGGGGGGGGTGGGCACGGTAGTGCTGTGTACGAAGACGTACTGCACGTCAATGGTGCACTTGTCTTCAACCAATGCTAACCATGCTTGTGTGGAGTTAGTACGTTGGGGAGTCTGGCAGTTATTTGCCATTACTCAGTGGTTCTCTCCAGCTTTCTTCACCCATAAAACTCTCTGACACGAGGTGACCCTGGCTGTCGAAAGTGTTGTTAAACCCAACTAGATGTGTGACTGTCCCAGATGGGCCTGTCCATACCCTCACCACCATGATTGTTCTAAGATGAACAAGGGGCATAACTCTGGCAAAAAAGTCCGATCAAAACTATAATCACAGGTACACAGCTGCACATGGTAGTAAACATCCATACCAAGTACCAAAGGGATCGACCCATAAACACCCGAAAAAATCTCTGGACATGATTCGGGCATTCTGAGATGAAAAGGGGCATAACTCTCGTGAAAAAAGTCTGATCAAAACTATAATTGCAGGTGAGCAGGTTACCATAGTAGTAAGTAGTACACACCCATACTATGTTTCAACGGAATCGACCCATAAACGTCCGAGAAAATCTCTGGACAAAATTCAGGCATTTTGAGATGAAAAGTGGAATAACTCTGGCAAAAAAAGTCCAATCAAAACTGTAATCTCAGGTGCACAGGTTCCCACAGTAGTGAACATTCATACCAAGTTTCAAAGGAATCCACCCATAAACATCTGAGAAAATTTCCCGACAAAATTCAAGCACTCTAAGACAAAAAGGGACATAACTCTGGCAAAAAAGTCTGATCAAAACTATAATCACAGGTGCACAGGTTCCCATAGTAGTGAAAATCCATACCAAATTTCAAAGGAATCTACCAATAAACATCTGAGCAAATCTCCGTACAAAATTCTAGGCAATTCAGGCATTCTAAGACGAAAAGGGACAAACTCTAGCAAAGAAAATGCTGATCAAAACTATAATCGCAGGTGCACAGGTTCCTGTGGTAGTGAACATCCGTACCAACTTTCAAAGGAATCGACCCATAAACGTCCGAGAAAATCTCCGGACAAAGTTCAGGCATTCTGAGATGAAAAGGGGCATAACTCTGGCAAAAAAGTCTGATCAAAACTATAATCACCAGTGCACGGGTTCCCATGGTAGTAAATACCCATACCAAGTTTCAAAGGGATCAACCCATAAACATCCGAGAAAACCTCTGGACAAAATTCAGGCATTCTGAGATGAGAAGGGGCATAACTCTGGCAAAAAGTCTGATCAAAACTATAATCGCAGTTGCATAGGTTCCCATGGTAGTAAACACCCATGTCAAGTTTCAAAGAAATCGACCCACAAACGTCCGAGAAAATCTCTGAACAACATCCAGGCATTCTGAGATGAAAAGGGGCATAAATCTGGCAAAAAACGTCCGATCAAAACTATAATCGCAGATGCACAGGTTCCCATTGTAGTGAACATCCATACCAAGTTTCAAAGAAATCTACCCATAAACATCTGAGGAAATCTCCGGACAAAATTCTAGGCAATTCAGGCATTCTAAGACGAAAAGGGGCAAACGTTTGCAAAAGAAAAAGCTGATCAAAACTACAAATGCAGGTTCACTGGTTCCCATGGTAATGACCATCCATACCAAGTTTAAAAAGAACTGACCCATAAACAACTGAGAAAATCTCCAGACAAAATTTGTGGCAATTCAGACATTCTAAGATGAAAAGGGGCAAACTCTAGCAAACAAAAGTTTGATCAAGAATACAATCACAGGTGCTCAGGATCACATGGTAGTAAACAACCATACCAAGTGTCAAAGGGATCGACCCATAAACATCCAAGAAATTCTCTGGACAAGATTCAGGCATTCTGAGATGAAAAAGGGCATAACTCTGGCAAAAAAAGTCTGATAAAAACTATAATTGCAGGTGAACAGGTTCCCATAGCAGTAAACGCCCATACTATGTTTCAACTGAATCGACCCATAAACATTCAAGAAAATCTCCGGACAAAATTCAGGCATTTTGAGATGAAAAGGGGCATAACTCTGGCCAAAAAGTCCGATCAAAGCTATAATCGCAGGTGCACGGGTTCACAGAGTAGTGAACACCCATACCAATTTTCAAAGGAATCCACCCATAAGCATCTGAGAAAACCTCCGTAAAAAATTCTAAGCAATTCAGGCATTCTGAGACGAAAAGGGGCAAACTCTAGCAAAAGAAAAAGCTGATTAAAACTATAATCGCAGGTGCACAGGTTCCCATGGTAGTGAACATCAGTACTAAGTTTCAAAGCTATCGACCCATAAACATCCGAGAAAATCTCCGGACAAAATTCAGGCATTCTGAGATGAAAAGGGACAAACTCTGGCAAAAAAGTCTGATCAAAACTATAATCACCAGGGCACAGGTTCCCAAGATAGTAAATACCCATACCAAGTTTCAAAGGGATCGACCCATAAACATCTGAGAAAACCTCTGGACAAAATTCAGGCATTCTGAGATGAAAAGGGGCATAACTCTGGCAAAAAAGTCTGATCAAACCTATAATCGCAGTTGCACAGGTTCCCATGGTAGTAAACACCCATAGCAAGTTTCAAAGAAAACGATCCATAAACATCCGAGAAAATCCGGACAAAATTCAGGCATTCTGAGACGAAAGGGGGCATAACTCTGGCAAAAACGTCTGATTAAAACTATACTCGCAGGTGCACAGGTTCCCATAATAGTAAACATCCGTACCAAGTTTCAAAGGAATCGACCCATAAACGTCCGAGCAAATCTCCGGACAAAATTCTAGGCAATTCAGGCATTCTAAGACAAAAAATGGGCAAACTCTAGCAAAAGAAAAAGCTGATCAAAACTATAATCGAAGGTGCACAGGTTCCAATGGTAGTGAATATCCATACCATGTTTCAAAGGAATCGACCCATAAACATCTGAGAAAATCTCCATACAAAATTCAAGCACTCTAAGACATAAAGGGACATAACTCTGGCAAAAAAGTCCAAACAAAACTATAATCACAGGTGCACAGGTTCCCATGGTAGTAAACACCCATGCCAAGTTTCAAAGAAATCGACCCATAAACATCCGAGCAAATCTCTGGACAAAATTCAGGCATTCTGAGATGAAAGGGGGCATAACTCTGGCAAAAACGTCTGATCAAAACTATAATTGCAGGTGCACAGGATCCCATTGTAGTGAACATCCATACCAAGTTTCAAAGGAATCAACCCATAAACATCTGAGGAAATCTCTGGACAAAATTCTTGGCAATTCAGGCATTCTAAGACGAAAAGGGGCAAACTCTAGCAAAAGAAAAAGCTGATCAAAACTATAATCACAGGTGCACTGGTTCCCATGGTAGTGAACATCCATACCAAGTTTCAATAGAATTGACCGATCAACATCTGAGAAAATCTCCAGACAAAATTCTAGGCAATTCAGGCATTCTAAGATGAAAAGGGGCAAACTCTAGCAAAAAAAAAGTTTGATCAAAACTATAATCGCAGGTGCTCAGGATCACATGGTAGTAAACAACCATACCAACTTTCAAAGGAATTGACCCATAAACATCTGAGTAAATCTGTAGACAACATTCTAGGCCTGCTGTTTTAAGTCGAAAAGGGGCATAATTTTGGCAAAAATAATCCGGCCAGAACTTTAATTACAGGTGCACAGGTTCCCATGGTGGTGAACATTCATACCAAGTTTCGAGCAGATTGGTCCATAAACATCCGAGAAAATCTCCATACAAAATTATGTCTATGCACAGACAGACGGATGGACAAGGTGATTCCAGTATACCCCTCCCCCACAGTAGGGGAGGGGGGTATAATAAATAAATAAATAAATAAATAAATAAATAAATAAATAAATAAATAAATAAATGCTGATGCTGGAATATGATTGAGGGCATTTTATTCTAAGGACATTTTGACCACCCCTGCAGATTCACTGAGGGCACCTTATTCTAAGGGCATTTTGTCCAACGACATTATGTTAGATGGCATTTTGTCTCAAGGGCATTTTGTCTGTTTTACTAAACGATGATGATATCATAGAGGTATTTTAATACACCGGGTTGCAAGCAATATTAATTAAGCAACAGCAAAAAATGGGCATTTCTGAATTGTTCACTGATTTGGTGTTATGTATTAGTGTAACTCTAATAATTTTGTACGGGTAAACAATTTTACCTGTGGAATACCATTATAGTCTCTCTCATAGTTAACTGCACATCCAAGCCAGAAAATAAGCAGACTGTCATCTGTACAATGAGGTTCCCAGAGGGTGAATTTAGTGACCTCAATATGAATCAGGGTCTCAAAACTAAACAGAAAGTGGTACCCAGAGGATAAATTGGCCCACTGTACGGGATAGCGGAATCAAATTCACCCTCTGAGGACATCATTCTGCAAATGTCAGATTGGTTATTTTCAGGCCTGTGCACATCAGTGAACAATTTACTTAAGTAGTTTTTGCTGATAGTTCATTACTTGCACCATGGCTTAATATGATACACAATGTCAACTTCAGTGAACCCCAGTGAATGAAGATAAAATTCAAGGCAATTTTTGAGAGATTAAGATACTGCCATTGCATTCAAGGACTTTCAAGGATCCTGGAATTTCTTTTTTCAAATTCAAGGTGTTTCCAAACAGCGGTGGTGCCATGATTCCCTCGACAAGGTAGCTTGCACCCCCAGATGGGGTAGGGGCTAAGATATCCAACAGGCCCACAATAAAGAAGGCAGTTTCCCTGATTGGGGTGGGGGATAGACTTCTCCAATAGGTAGCCTATAGCCATATTCCCCTCCCCCAGCAACACCTCTAACTCTTGCAGGTACTAAAACTCTGATTACTATGAACACAAAATATCTATCAATCTTGGAACACAGATAGCCTTGTGAAATCTAACCCAATGAATCTGTGTCAGAGAATAAAATCTAAAATTTTGAGATAACCTATTTACCGTTCATCTGGAATGGATATAATAAAGAGGACCGATTACACAGCCACCATGGACGGGTCAAAATCTGTGCGTGGGCATTTTTCCACGCATATAATTTAGAGATGATCCGCTATGACACCTAGCAAAATTTCCTCCAATGAAGCACCAGGGTAATCCCAGTGCTTCATTGGTGGAAATTTTGCTGGGTGTTATAGCGGGTCATCTCTGAATTAAATGCATGTTAAAAATGACAAGCCGTGGATTCTGACCTGTCCATGATGGTCCTATTGTATGACAGTTCACAAATTTTGAAAGCATCTGCAGCATGCAAGCGCAGGGGGTGTCAGTTGTCTTAGGAAGTCTGAGCATTGAAGAACATTTTAAAACAGTGCTTTCAAATAAGGTGATAAGACACAACTTTTTGATGAACTGTTTGTAGTTCCAGACGAACAACTTTTCAGTTATCTGTTTTTTCATTTAGGTAACCACCCGAGGAACGATAAAATCATTCCTTTCAAACTTTATGGCCTGTATGCGAATTATTGTTTTACTTTGTGTAAGAAATAATGATAACAGAAGGATGGACATGCCAAAAATCTTTATTTTTTATATTGCTTTCAAGTAAAATATAAAAAAGCTCTCTTGAGTAGTGGGATATCAATAAATATCTACAGTGACTAGAGGTACTCTGCTTTTATAATACTGACCCAAAGCCTCCAAATCTGTATTCAAACTAATCATTCAAAGTATCAGAGAGCACTGGAACATGAAAAATTACAACCAAGTTCCTTATCATCCTATTCTCATGTACTTGTTTGTGGAACATTCAGCCCTCAGTATTAGCCATGACAAATGACATTGCTTTAGAAAATGCCAAAGACCAGGTGAAAACATCACAAAAAGTGTACTTACTGCAACTTGTTTGTTTATTAGTGTTAAAGGATACTTTCAGCATCCATGGCTGTATTGTGAATGCAACACAGGTAAAAAATCAAGTTTTGCCAATTGTTTATAATTATGCTGCCCAGTGGAGCTGAAATGGTTAAAGGGTCTTCTTGATCGATTAATCAAATGGATTAACCTTGGTTAACTGGTAGAGTGCTGAAAGCCCATATTTGGGCTTTATTCTGACATGCAGGTACATCAATTTAAAGGCTCCATATTCTGTGGATGTGCTTCATATTATTTCTGAAGTGAAATTATTTAGTCTGTCTGGATTTGCCTTGTTACAATATATGGGAGAGTGCCCATGGGCACTCTCCCATAAATTGTTACAAGACAAAGTCATTCGAACAAAATTTGATGACCAAAAATAATTTAGCACTCTACCAGTTAACCAATTAATCACTTGTTTTAGTAGGTAGCTGAATTATTGCTGTACCATTGATGATTTATAGCATTAACCCTTTACACGAAGTAACAGACCAAACTAGCAAGCGCTATATATAAAAATCTCCTTCGAATTTTATTATGTTTTCAATTTTTGTCTAAAAAACATAGCTTATGACGCCTCATTGGAACAAGCTTTTTTAGCTTGTTCCAATGAAGGGTCATAAGCTATGTTTTTGAGACAAAAATTGAAAATTTTTAGTAATTCAAGAATTTATTTTGCAAGTATCGTCTGCTGTTCACAACAGGCAAAGAATTAAGAATGACCATTTCCAGCTATTGATACAGTACAATGATCATGCAAGTGAACAAGTATGTCTGCACATAACTTGCAAGCTTTAATCTGTCTCATAATAATTGATGCAAGTTAGTGTGACAATGTTTTCCTGTTTTAGAGCATGTTTGTTCCTTTGTTAACCCATATAATACAGAAGGTTCAGGCAACAGTTAATCGATCAATTACTTTTTTTGATCGATCAAGATGTTGATCATTGATTAATCGATTAATCAGTTTACTTTTCAGCTCTACTGTCCACCTTAGAAGACATACCTCCCAGAAAGACAGGCCTGGAAATAACTCACAAACGACCATTTAGGTTATGTGTGCATTACGCAAATTGTAAAATATGCGAACGAACTACAAGTCATGGCAGAGGGGGGGGGGGGGGGGGGGGGGGGGGTCTGGTCAAAACGAAACCAAGCCAAAACGTAACATTTTATTTTGGTCAAAACGTAACATATTTGGTCAAAATGTAATATATTTTGGTCAAAACGTAACTTTTTGGGGTCAAAATGTAACTTTTTTTGGTCAAAATGTAACTTTTTTTGATTAAAACGTAACTTCTTCCTGGTCAAAATGTAACATTCCGATGGTTGAAATGTAACATTCCTATGGTCGAAACGTAATATTTCGATAGACAAAACATAACATTTTGTTTGTAGTTTCTAGGGGTAAAGTCATGATACTGAATGAATGATTGAATGAATGAATGGATGGAAAGTTTCATCGTACCAAAGGCATACAGCGACGATATGGGACTTGAAGTCCCTTGAGACACGAATAACTGTATTTGCTTATGAATCCACGACAGATGGAAAATCTGATATCGACCATTTGGGGACTTTAGCCCCCTACTTTGCCTGCAGACTCATCAGGCTCGACTGGACTCAATGGGCACCTTATGCATCCGAGTCCAGCAATAATATCCACTTGCCTATGCCCAGTGGTGATTCCACAAAGCCAAGTTAAATGGGTTGTAAGGGCTTAGTTTCCACAACACCACCCCAGCATGCCTTTGACACGATAAAACTTTCGATTGGCTTGCAAAGGCAGGTAAGTTTACTCGCTCAGAAAATAGAGAGCACTGTGGGGAGGAAGAGTTCTCGTAGTCGATCCACATGAACTTGAGTAAACATAAAGAGATAAAAAAATGTTATGTTTTGACTAAACAAAAGTTACATTTCAACCAAACAAATGTTACGTTTTGACCAAAGTGAAATGTTATGTTTTGACTAAAAAAAGTTACGTTTCAACCAAAACATGTTGCATTTTGACCAAAGTGAAATGTTATATTTTGGTGTGGTTACGTTTTGACTAGTATTCATGGCAGGCCCCACAAAGTAGATCTTCTGTTTCTCAAGTCATTTTTTGTAAAGTTACATGTGGGTGGGTAAATTTTAATTTTATTTTTATATTTAGAATTATTTGTTTGCCATTAAAATTTCATGTTTTTGGTTTGTTTTATATTTTAGGCCTCATAATCTACAGAATAGCATGGATGGTGGTGTATTGCTGAAGCATTGCAAAGCCTTCTTGCACTCAAGGCACAAATTTATCAATTTTATTAACTTGGGTAAAATATCAGACACAAATCATTTAATTTTTATTTTTTTAAGTTTGCACTGGTTATAAAATAAAGAGAGCATATGGCAGCCAAAAGGACCATACAGGAGGGTCTGAGAAACAGATTTTTAACTTTTTTAGGCCTAATAGAAAAGACTTTCTGAGGATTGTAAATGAGAAACTTTCGAGAACTCTTTTCTAACATACTTTACATGTGACAATACCAATGGGGGTATCAGGTATAATATAATGACAGAGGCTGGTTGATAAACACCAAATAAAGAAGCGATCCAATTGATGGGGTGAGTTCTAAAGTATTATGTATATATATTTATTTTTATTATATATTAGCCTGTGAATTATCGCAAATTATCTAAAAGATATTTCCTGATATCCATCGACTGGATATCGAGGAATATCCCTCAGTAGTTTCTTATATGCCGTCACGCTACGCCGCCTTGAAGGAACGATCAGCTGACATTAGTTATTGTTTTGAAACATATGCATATGGTGTCGAATTGGGTTGAATATTGTGCAATAAAATGTCTCATAGCATATACTAAAAAAGAAAATCTACTCTATTTTATTCAGAGTCTGGAATTATCTCATGAGTATGGACCTGAAAGTTTTATTTTTCACAAGCACTTGCATGAGTGAAAAATAATATTTTCAGGTTCACACGATGAATTTTTTCTGTAGCTTCCTAAATGACATTACGCTTTGGCGCATGATACCGCCTTGAACATCACCTTGGAGGAACGATCATCAGCCTTTTGTTATTGTCTTGAAACTGTTTGCAGTCAAATTAGGCTGAATATTGTGCAGTAAAATGTCACATAGCATATAATAAAAATAAAATCTACACTGTTTTAGAGAATATCGGGAATTATCTCATTCGTGTGGACCTGAAAGTATTATTTTTCACTCATGCTTATATTCACTAAAACAGCGTAGATATCCTCTATATATATTGATCTATGGTGCCAGCTTTTAAAACACAGGAAGTTCAATTAATTGAAGATCTGTGAAGATGCAACTACTTGAATTTAATTTTATATTGCCTATGTCAAGCAGAAATTCTACAAGGCCTAGTGCTGGGTCTAGAGTTTTGGGAAGTTGGCCCTGATGGGGGTCAATCCCATGTCTATGACACTCAATTGCCTACCCTTAAATGTTCTGCTACTACACCAACTGAACTAATGGAAACCCCTAACTGAATTTGTATGTAAGTATGTTGTAGTCACTCAATGCACCAATTTTCAAAGTGCCCCTTTTCCTCAATCCTAGCTCCTTGCCCTGTTTTCTCAAAAGTATTTTTCTTTATTCTGAGATATCTGCTGTTGTAGAAACTTAAATTTTGAATACTGCTACACAGCTACACTATCTATCACCTGATATAACAGCAACATGCATCTGTCAACAACTTTAACCCTTGATGGTGATGATCAAAATTGAAAATTTTACCAAATTGTTCAGATTTCTTTGAAATGTGCGAAAAGTTGATGAACAACTGAATTTTTATTTTTCAATTCCAAAATCTCTTGTTTCTTCAATTATTGCCCTTGGAATTTTGTGGTATAACCTAGAAAAGGGATTTTGTTGCTGACAATACAATCCCAACCATAAAGCCTTCAGCTCTGAAATTTTATACACAGCCGAAAACTCATATAGGTGTATTTATTAAAACAACTGGTTCTATCTGCTAACCCATTTTGCTACCACAACTATTTCATGTTTTTAAAGCAGTTTATTAGTTCCTTTTCAATTTTAAACCTTGAAACTCCAAAAGTTTCAGCTATCTTATACCTCAAACAAGAGAGACTTTAACCCGTTAACCAACGAATCGGCCACATCCGCCCACATAATATGCAAATTGAGCAGCTGAAAAAAATTATTTTTCAAAAAATTCCAACAAAACCATATCATGTGACCCCTCTTTGGAACGAGCTCATTGAGCTAATTCCAATGAAGGGTCACATGACATGGTTTTGTTGAAATTTTTGGAAAAAATTAAAAAAATGGTATTTGAAATAATACATTTTTATATCGTCTGCATTGGGTAAAGGGTTAAGGAATGCAGTTTTCTTTTAATCATATATTTATCAGATCATCCCTCCAAAGAAGCAAAATGTTAAATTCATTTGCTTTTGATGAAATTTGGTATGTAGATGGAGCCCAAGTAGTCTGCAGGAAGTGTGCTGTATTCTCTGAGAATCTTTTACCATTTCAGAGTTATGAGCACATGAAACTTTGGGGGTAACAATGAGATGAAGAATAATTTCAAATATTCCTGATTATTCCTCATTTTTATGGAAAATTAATCCCGTTACAATTTTGAAGAAAATTCTTGAATGGTCTTGAATATTAACAATCAGAAATATACCTGATTATATTCTACATTGAGCCTGTGAGTAATTTGTAGAATATTCTAGAACTTTCTTGCTTATTAAGATTCCAGGATATTTCAGGTACAATTTAACATTGTAGAATATTCGTGAATAATATTTTAGAATAACCATGAATAATTTTGTAATATTATGAATAATTCATGTTGTAGAAAGCAGGTTTATTTATATTATCAATTGCTGTTCTACCTCCCAGAAGGTGGGGGGGGGGGGAGTTATTCACAAAAATGTCCTTCCAATTTTATTAATATTTTAATTTTTGCTCCTCATAGGGATGAGCTCATCCCATTGATTTAAATATGTTTTTTAATGCCTTTCCACAATTTTTTCCAAGAATGTCCAATTTTCAAACACTTTCAAGAGTCTGGAATTTCAGTTATTTATTTATTTATTGGTGTTTAAGGTCAAATATTTCTACACAATGGCTAATCGTGACCGAAACATGTAAATAAAGTCTAGTTTAGTAAATTGTTCATATCCATGTTGCCAATTTTAGAGGACTTCCACACCAAGCACTGGTAACTGGGTCCTATTTTAGCAGTAAAACAGAGCCCGTTTACCACAGTAAACAAGTACTGCTTCACTTCCCAAGGTTCCCACCATGGAGGAATTCCAGTTTAAACATTCAAATACTTTCAAGGACACATATGAGCACTGGTTATCCACTGAATATTTATTGACACTTTATATGATATAATGAACATAACTGGCCAGTGCTACTCACAATAATCGCCATTCAAATTTAATCATTTTGTTGAAATTTTTGCCTCAAAAACACACTGGAATGAGCCCATTCCAAAAAGGTCTTAAGCTATGTTTTAGAGGTGAAAAATGAAAATATTTAGTTGTTCAAGACTTCTTTTGGAAAAGTCATTTTCTATTCTATGTTGCTATGTGGTCTTGGATGGGGTGTACGTCTCTAGATTTCCAAATGCACCTACCCCATCCCCCTCTGGTAGGCAAAATTCTGACTACCAGTACATAATTCCCAGTGGAAAATTCCATTAGCACTCTGTTAATCTTTGACATATCTCACTGTAAATGTCCTTCTGCACTACTGTGATGTGCAGCCAAAAATGAGTAATACTGTGATGCATCTAACACATCTGATGGAGTGATTGGTGTTAAGCTTTTCCAAAGGTATTTGCATACCATATATGGTAGGGATTCATGATGAACTACTGAGTTCAGATAAGTTGACAAAGTTTATTTACCTTTTACCCAATGTAACGGCCAAAACCAGCCAGTGCTGTTCACAAAAATCACCATTACTTTTTCCATTTTTGTCTCCAAAGCATAGCTTATGACCCCTCATTGAAATGAGCTCATTACAATGAAGAGTCCTAAGCTATGTTTTTGATGCAGAAAATTAAAAAAATTAGTTATTTGGGAATTTTGTTTGCAAGTGACGTGTGCCTTTTATATTAGGTAATGGGTTAAACCTTTTTTTACATTTGTTTGATCAACCCTTATTACCAAATGTGACAAATGCCAAGATTTTCATTGTCAAATTGGGTTTTTTTCATTTTCACAAATGATATGTATATACAAAATAATTTTGTATAAATCTGAAAACAAAACTAAGACCATGAACAATTACAGGGACTCAAAATGAGAGCGAGATTGGCAAAGGAGGCATCAATGGAAAGGAAATCTGATGTGACATTACGTTGTGTGTGGGTTAAAATTAATGATATGCTGTGAAACAAATTTGTAACCACCCTCACTGTAAAAACACCACAGTGGTCAAAAGTGAAGCTAAATTTATTTATTTATGGAGGTACAGTGGAGCCAACTTAATTGGCAATCTCTGTTAATTGCATATGACTTCAAAAATCTAAACCATTTACCATACCTTCAATACAATTTTTTTCTGCTGATTGCATATAGGTTATGGAGTAAAATCTCCTGTTAACCCTTTACCCAACAAATTGGAAACATCCGGCTGCATAATATGCAAATTCAGCAGCTGAAAAAATATTATTTTTCAAAATATTTGAACAAAACCATATCATGTGAGCCCTCTTTGGAACGAGCTCATCGAGCTCGTTCCAATGAGGGGTCACATGATATGGTTTTGTTGAAACGTTTTGAAAAGTTTAAAAAAATGATATTTAAAGTAATAAATTTTGATGTCGTTTGCATTGGGTAAAGGGTTAATTGAAATAAAAAATCTTGTAATCTGCTGAAGAAAATTTTTCTCTAACCCCTACTTAATTCTCCGCATTTATAGACATTTTTGGTCTCAGCACATCAAATAGAGGCATTTAATCAATTAAATCTTGTTTGACACAGCTCTGTCAAACAGAATATTATGGAATAAATGTTCAGTTATCATTAGAAAACAGGAAAATGACCCAATTTCTGTAAGACCTGTTATACTTCAGTTGAAAGCAAGTTGGTTGAAAATTCTTTTTCTACCAGTGTAAGAACTTAAGCAAGCTTACTATAATATGAAACCAACCAACAATTGACTGTTGTCGAAAATAACTGTTAAATATATTCCATGAACTTTGTTTTTAAAGTTCATACTGTATTTCAAGGATTTCTTAAGCCTTGAAATATTTTTAAGGATTACATTCCAAGAATTTCTTCATTTCCAAGAATCCCAGCAATGCCAGAAAACTTCTAAACTCAAAAAACACTAAATTATGTGCCCCACTTGGCTACTGGATTCTATTGAAGGCCACCGCACACTTGAGCAATCAAACTTAGCTATGTTACTCACAAGGCAGATTGCTTGCAAGTCATGTTTCCCACAGACCTCAGCAATCAAGTTCAATACTCGATGACCTTTCTTGGATTCTAATCTGTAGCGACATGATTTACTCTCACCAGCTGATTGGGAAGATATTTAAAAAAAAATACTTTAATGAAATGCCTCCTCTTCTCATTTTTTTTAAAGCGGCGAAGCTAAGCTTGCAGAGACGTCCATGTATCTACCAAACATCTACAATGTTGTCCTCACATGTGTACTCCTCTAGTATTGTGGAAGCTGCCATTTTGTACAAGTCACATTACAATGAAGTGTAATTTGGCTGGTCCGATTCACAGTAGTTTTCCACAAACAATAAAAATAGCAGACATCAGAAGTTATCTGGCATCCCTCACAAACTATAGGACATTGGAAAATATCAAACATGTTTGACACAGGAAAAACACTCTGCATCCTTCAGCCAAATTGCTTCCGAGCAATATAGCCAAGCTTGATTGCTATGGTGTGTACAGGCCTTAACAGATGGACAGTGGCAGACCCAGGATTCTGGGTTTGAGGGGGCACTACATTTCAATGGCAAGCAAAAGATTGGGTATCCTCCTCTTGTCAGCGGTGTTCAGGTGTTCTCATGGGAAAGTGTTGGAACATGGAAGGTCAGAGTGCCCCTCCGCTGGCTTTTGGCTGCAATGTTTTCCAACCAAAATATTCCAGCATTCAAATTTTAAAGAGAAGAAGCCAATTCGTATTGGCTCACATGGTACCCGTGTAGGAGCTAGCTTTTAGCAGCACTAATGGAGGATGGTATTATCGGCGATAAAACATGGACATCCACTACCTTTCCCCTACCAAAGGTAGTGGATGACCATATTTTATCGCCGATTATATCATGTCCCTTGGCACCGGTGCTTGTAAAAAAAAATGAACTACAAAAATTAGGAGTGGTGCACCAGGTGTGTTCCCCTCTGAATCTTCCCATGACGGAATATATGTTGACTATCAATCCAGCTGGAATTGTTTCATTGAATCCTGAGAGAGATTAGATATTCATTTTTTTCAAATTGTTTTCATGTACCCATCTAAAAGGTTTCACTGAATTTGGGAGACAATGGATATTTAGTGTCTGTAGATCTTGGATCTATTATTTGGCTACCAGTTGATCCATTAGAATCTTCATCACATTTCTTTTTGGCCATCTGTGGAACCACATCACCATTTGACTCAACAATAAGGGGGTAGTCATCAAATGTTACAGATACAGAACTTCTGTGGAGAGGCACATGGCCATTTCCATTCTGGTATGATCCATTTCCAACAGACTTGCTTGATAATGTGGTATGCAGCTGCAATAAAGTTAAATTTTGTTAGGAATATTCAGCAATCCAGTAATATCAGTTATGGACATTTGGTTGGTGGATACAGTGTTCAAATGAGGCGAAGTGAGAGCAATATTAGGCAAGGATTTAGCCAATCCTAATATTGTTCTGGCTGAGTTCAATTTCAATGACGGAGGTGCGTGCAGAGAACCAAATTTTTTTTTAGCCTTAATTACCTCTGACATTTCTGGGCGCATTTACAATTCTGCTTGCTTTCCGATGCTTTGAACTGAAAACACACTTTCTAAAGTGCCAATTACCAAAATTCAGACTGCAATTTTGTGATAAAACCAAAATGGTGGACAGTGACAATTCATATACAGTCAGTTCTGGTATCTTAATATAGGATCACTGTTGACAATTATGGTCAGTGGATTCCTCAGTCCTCAGTCACTTGTTATGACCATTCACTGGTTAATCTGTCCGACTGGCATAATAAAGACATACAAAAACCTGAAAAAAGTTAAGCACCCCCTAAAATCTTACAACAGCCAAGGTCACAAAGTACTGTCTTGAGAATACTGCAAAAATGAGCTCAGAAAATGGAAGGTCATTAGCAAGAAAAACCTAGCTTCTTCCAATACAACAACCACATAATTGTCTTCTGAGTTTCGAATTTAATCACAATGTCAGTGCAGAATCACAGGTAACTTTGGTAAGCTTTGCACTGTGCTCTGTAATATTTGTAGCATAAATGAGAATGTCATCTTGAAAGCATTGCACGTTTAATACATTCCTGAACAAGGGCAACGCCCCCGGTCCCCCGACCAAGATGGCAAATTCAAGGGAGCTGTTAGGATGCAATTTGTTCGCAGAGCATGGCCATTTTTTAACTTGACCTGTATTTCCAACCAATTAAACCACATACTTAGTTTCATTTCAATCAAATGATCCAAAGTAAAGTTATCATCCGGACAACACAAAAACTGTATTTTATAAGTCGAAAAAGGGGAATAAATCCAGTAGAAATCAGTGGAGCGTGCCCATTTTCGAACTTGACCTGCATTTCCACCCAAGTAAGAAACATACCAAATTTAGTTTCAGTGAAATCATCCAAACTAAAGTTATCATCCGGACAAGGGTGTGACGGACGGATGGACGGACGCATGCACAGACAGACGGACGGACAGACGGACACTGCTGATTACAATAGTCCCCCGAAGGGTCGGGGGACAATAAAGTATCCACCATTTGCTGAAATATGGCAGATGATGATGCAAGACCAAATAGAAGTTGAGTAAATTGGAAGAGACTTTCAGGCATAATAAATGCAGTGTACCACTTTGATTCAGATGTTAATCTTATTTGGTGGTTCGATGATGACATGTCGAAATTGGAAAAAAAATATTAGCATTTCCAATTGCAGATAGAAGCTTATTTACATTTGGTAAGGGATTCTTCTCAATGATTATACAGTGAAGCCCACTTAATTGGATATCTCTTAATTGTATATCCCTGTTAATTGAATATAATTTTCAAACACAAAACCATTTACCATACCTTCAGTACAAATTTGATCTGTTAATTGCATATGGGTTGTAGAGTAAACTCCTGTGAATTGTATATAAATTTTTATAATATGTCAAAAAAATTGCTGTGACACGCACCAAATTCCCCTTATTTATCAACCTTTCTGGCCTCACTACATCCAATACAGGCATTTATTCTATTATATCTTGTTTGACAGAGCTCATTAACAACGGTTCCGGAAGAAGTGTGAGGGTAGCTGCACCCTTGCTCTAAGTCTAGGGGGCAACAGATGCCCTTTTCACTAGAAATGCAGGACTGTAACTGAGAAACTCGAAAATATTCATTTCTAACATTTTTTTGTGTGGCAAGGGGGTGGGGGTGGATCAGATATAATGAGGGAGGTTGGTCGATAACCACCAAACAAAGAAGCTATACAATCGGTGGGGTAATTTCCAAAGCTTTATATCATCCATTGAGTGGAAGAAGGTGCCATGTGCAATGCTCGAACATTGTAGATGGTGCTGTGTTCCTCTCAAGGGGCGATATTCATATGTTCTGTCATTACTATTGCACATCTCATTACAATTTATGGATAAGTATCATATACATGGTCTTAGCTTATACCCAGAGTCGAGTTCCCTTTTTCATACACCTGCCCCTCTTTGCCCTAGGATGCTTCTGGTACCGTACCCTTGGAATTAATGTGTCCACTCATCCATTATGATTAAAAACAAAGTTTATTGAATTACTGATCCACTAATTAAGGTTCATAACTCTGTTAATAATTGACTATGAAGTAGAAACTGATATGTTTTTCAACATTGAGAATACACAGAGTCTTCTCTTCTATAAATGTTGAGGGGGGGGGGGGGGGATTAAGACTAACTCGACCTGCTGAGTATTTTTATACAGCCCTGACTGGATCTGATAAAAAATTCATGAAAATTTGATGCCAGAAATCTCTGGTCAAAAAAAAAAATACAATTTGTTGGCAAACATTTGGTAAAATGGGCTCAAATATTAATTATTTTAGTGCCAAGAGATTTCTGACAAAAAAAATGGTGCCTAATTGATCCACCAATCAAGGTTCATAACTGTGCCCCCCCCCCCCCCACCCCCCCACCCCCAATCCCATTGCCCACCAAAAATATGGAAAAATATTGCAATGTCTGAGGGTCCTCCTTGTTGATTGTTGACACATCTGCATGTTAATGTAATTATAAATTAAGCAGTTGAAAATTCGAAAAAGTAATTAAAATAATGTTGGAAAATTATAATGACCGGTTGGTCAATTTAAGTTTACATAGGGATTTATGTAGTAACACCGGCAGGAAGTGAAGTGTTACAACATTCACATGAATGTAAAAATTGAGACATCCTCAATAAATGTCATCCTTTTTTGCTGTTGTAAATATATGTTATTCACAAAGAACCCACATAGAACAATTAAAAATTTGTAATATCCTGACTATTAGGTAAGGGGTAACCAGCTATTTATTATACGCTACATGATAGATTATCAAAGAAATTGCAGAAAGATAGAAATCGTATCCCCCAGTGTGAAGATATAGAAATTTTCACTTTCACAGTATCAATTAAAATGGCAGCTTTCAAAGCATCACTTCAAGGTGAATACAAGTCAAATTATCACAGGAAATTATCAATTTGTTCTAAAAAACGTATAATGAAAAGTAAATCTAGTGTTTTTGAGTGGATACTGATCATTTCCAGCAATAATTCAACACATATTCACCTTGAATTGATGCATGAAACCCGGTAGTCCAAACATGGCCTGAAAGTCCGTAATATAAGTTTTTGGTTTGGTTCGTCCTTTCAAAGGACGTACCAAACCAAAAACTTATATCACAGACTTTCAGGCCATGTTTGGACTAGAAACCTGCCAGCTGAATCAGACTGCAAGACGCTATCTGTTCTGAGTATTGATCAAATCACTTCCACATTTCAATGATTTAATGTGCTGTTTACTTTCATGCTTCAATTCAAGGTTAAAACGAGTGGAATTATCAGATTCTTATAAAAAGCGTATGATAAAAAGAAGGTCTAGTGTTTTTTGGATACCAAAAATTATCGACAAATGTATCGGTCACTCATGAGATCATTTTTGGTATACACTCAAAAACACTAGATATCCTCTATGTATTTGCTTGAATTCCTCCAAGCCCCTCCCCCCCCCCCCCCCATCCCCAAATCAATACATGACTGTAGTTAAGCAGCCATGGCTTTATTTGATGAAAAATTGAGAGTCTGGCATAAATAATCATTGATAAGAGGGAACCTTCTATACATGGGGGTGTATTTTGTTAACTCTATTCATTAATTGGTAGAGTGCTGGAAGCCCATATCTGGGCTTTATTCTGAAGTGCAGGTATCACAACTTGAAGGCTCATATTTGGTAGATGTGTTTTGTATTATCTCTACAGTGATATTATTTAGTCGGTAAGGGTTTGCCTTATTATCATGCATTACCAAGTGGAAATGAATGACAATAGAAGCGACATAAAGTGAAATGAATCTGTGTTTTTTATTCATAGTTAATGTCCTCCTTTTACTTCAGTGATTTCCTTTTCTTAACTGGCAGAATGCTGGAAGCCCATATCTGGGCTTAAAATTTTGAAGTGCAGGTACCACAATGAGAAGGCTCATATTCAGTGGATGTGCTTTGTATTATCTCTAAAGTGATATTATTCAGACTGTAAGGGTTTTCCTTGTTACCATTCATGGAAGAGTGGCCATAGGCACTCTCCCATAAATGGTTACAAGGCAAGGACATGTGAACAAGATTTGATAGCTAAAAATAATTTAGCACTCTACCAGTTAATTAATAGTATACCATTACTGGTAAATAAGAATTTCTGTACTGTACAGTAGAATCCACCTGGAACAGGCAAATAGGTTTTAAAGAACCATATAAGCTATTCTAATTTATATTCCTAAATTTACTTGGGACCTACCGTTGTTTTATTATAATCAGAGTCATCACCTGGGCTTTTTGATGAAGTCATTGATGTCTTTCTTGTTCTCTTTTTCCATTTCCGACGTCTGTCATATGCATTCTGTACCTGCAAACATTTAGCAATTAAATCACTTCATTTGTAATAAGACTTAAGTATTAATCTTCATGGATGTTTACAATAGAACACAACTGTCTGAAAAAAAAAACGGCAGTGGTGGAATGTTTCTGAAAGGGGAGGGGGGGGGGAAGAACCTAATACAGGGCATTATACTATACCAAAAGGTGTTCTGCATATTTTGGTATTGTATGGTGCCCTATTTTTATCGGTGCAGTCATATGTATTGTGATTTGCCAGGGGTTATCAGATCATTAATGAATATGGTTTCCTGCTTCATCTTTTGACAAATGGCATTAGTCCAACCAATAATGTATCGACCCACTATATACTTAAACATTAAATCAAGAGTAAGCCTTGGATGAAAGAAACTACCTGGTTACATCAAGAGGAAACCATCAAACATATAGCAAACATGGTATGATACAATTATGAATGGCAAATGCTACTAGTAGTCCATGTATAGTCTTCCACAGGATACAAGCTCACAATCTGATCTTCAACAGATGGCCGAAATGCCATGCACCGGTACCTGTGTTAAAGCTGTTGCACAGTTGTCCCAATTCAAAGCTTTGGCTACAACAGATATCCAGGGGTTAATATCCAAAGCACCATCTAAGCAATGCATGCTAGATATCATTCCAACTTGGTTGTTAAAAGCATCTCGTTCGGAGTTAACTACACCGATCTTGAAACTGGTCAATGCCTCTCTCCACTCTGGCGTCTTTCCGGCAAGCATGAAACACGCTTTAGTAAAACCTCTTTTCGAAAAGCCAACACTTGACCCAGAGGTTCTGAAAAACTACCAACTGGTCTCTAATCTTCCATTCCTATCAAAGATTATTGACCATGCGGTGTCTTCTCAGCTGAAATCTCATTTGGCAGCCCACGGCCTAGCCGAAGTTAACCAATCTGCATACAGATCTAATTGCAGTACAGAAACAGCGCTTCTAAGGGTCCAAAATGATATCCTCCTATCCATGAACAGGCACAACCTAACATGTCTTGTTTTGTTGGATTTAACCGCCGCTTTTGACACCATAGACCATAAAAAACTTATTGAAAGACTGGCAGTGAGAATAGGCCTTATTGACCGAGCACTTAATTGGTTTTCATAATACCTTAATGGTCGCACACAGAGTGTCATTATTGGCAGTGAATCGTCAGACAAGGTCACACTACGTTTTGGCGTCCCTCAAGGATCGATGTTGGGTCCCCTACTCTACACTGTCTATGTCTTACCTCTCGGTGACATTATCCGAAGCCATGACCTTGATTTTCATTTTTACGCAGATGACACACAGTTGTATATTAGTTTTACTCACGCCTTTGAGCCTGAAGCATGCAGTATGATTGAACTTTGTTTCTTTTCAACCTACTCACAATTGTTTACAATTGGCTGTAACATAAGTGCAAGCCCTACTTCGGAACTAACTCAAGCTTTTAGAATCTTTTCCAAACGAGTTGGAAAAGTACTAGAGTGCAAAAGCACGAAAAAGATCGAAAAAAGGGTCGAGCGAGACCAGCGCTCGAAATTACAGGTACTCTCTCTGCACACCTCTTGCGTTTACCGAGCGCATGCGCAACAACCGTGACGTCAATTCCTTTATTTTCCGCCATTGTTCATGGTCGGAAATTTTTGTGACTTGTGCTGTTTATGATATTAATTCTTCGTGAACAACTTATTAATCGTCTTTAGTGTGCTACTGGATTGTATCCTTTTTCAAGCTACCAAATTATTACTCTCATTTAATGTTAATTTGTATTATTATTGCTGTTCTTTTCACACTTTATCTTGCCTTTCCCCCATGTGTGAACACGACCTTCGTTCTGTTTTCCGTCGGCGGGAAGCTTGATTGTTGTATTTATATCATGCCTAAGACTATTCCTTGTACCTCTTGTTTGCAGGTGAAACATGTGGACGATTCCCATACCACATGTGTCACTTGCAACAATTGCCCTCAGGCCCAATCATGTGGTATCTGTGGGGTTTGGTCCTCTAAATTTTGGGCTTCTGTTAACAAGGTGGTTCTTTCCAGAGCTAGAACCCCTCGTTCTCGGGGTAAGGGTAGCCGTGCCGTTGCAGACATTTCTGCTGGTGCACGTGGTGACTCTGTCACACAGGATTCGGATCTGACTTCTGTGGCGAGCTCCTCTGCAACTGTTGACGGTGTTTGTTCTGTGATACCTGATGAGGAGACCGCGGTCTCTTTGTCTTCGGATGTCACTATTGAGGCGTCTGTTTTCGTTGAGAGCTTTTCCGAGGTCAGCTCGGTAACCCTCTCCGATCTGCCTCCTACACCGTCGACCGTTGTTGAGGGGGTTGCTACTCCAGATCCTATTCTGTCTGATGGTGGCTCTTCCATCTCCTCTGGGGATGGTCTACAGTCTCGGGGGACCGAGGCTGTATCTGCTGGTGTGTTCTCAGCCTCCCCCAGCCTCGCGGCGAGGCTGTGCGGGTTTGCTGTCTGCTCCGTCTCATCTGGCTAGGTTTGCTCCTAGTCGGTTGAGCCGGCCGGTCGCTTCGGCAGCGATTCCTCGTCCCTCGAGTGAATCGTTTATTGTTCCACCTTCGCCTGCTAGTGTGCCGGCTAGCGGGATGGTGTTGGGACGTTGGCATCCAGGGCCTGCTGTTCGGCAGCGGTCAGTGACAGCCCCGGTTAGCTGTCACTCTCTGAACCTTCCTCCGGTGATTCCTCACTGTGTTCCGAGTCTGGGTGTCGATCGATGCTTGCCGTCGGTCTCAGAGGATAGGCAGTTGGGGCCGTCTGCTGCGCAGAGGTCAATGACAGGTTCCTGTCATTCTTGGGACAATCCTCCGGTGTCTTCTCACCGTGTCCTAGGTCCAGCTACCGATCGACGTGCGCCGTCGGTCCCTTTCGAGGATTTGCAGGCAGGGCCTTCTGTTTCGCAGAGGCCAGTGATGGCTCCTGGGCGTCACAATCGGGACTATCCTCCGGTGTCTTCTCACCGTGCTCCTATTCTGTCTGCCGATCGACATTCGCCGTCGGTCTCTTCTGAGGATTTGGGTTCTTCTACCAGAAGGGTCCATTGGGAGGACACTCCGTCGGGCGATTCTGCTGCGACGGATTCTCAGGGTGACCTGCGCCAGGCCGTTTTGGCGCTCACCCGGTTGCTTTCTGGCAACCCTCAAGTTGGCCTCCCTGTGCCTCCTGAGGCACAACCTCCTTTGGTCGGTCGCCGAGATGTCTCGCCTGGCCCCTTGGATACTGCACAGTATTCACAGGAGGTTTCTGCTGGTCAGCCCGAGTTGGGCTACGTCTCCTCTGCTACGGAGGATGACGAGTATCTTGAAGGTGATGGTCCCCCCTCGTCAGTCTTGGGGCAGGCTTTGGATTTCGTCTTTGGCTTATTGCCGGACGTTCTACCTTCCGACCAGCCTTCTGTGACCGTCCGGCCGCGGTCCACTGTGGAGCGCCGTAACCCTGTTGAGCCTTCTAGCTCCGGGGCCTTGCGTCCTCTGCAATCGGCTCAGGTGGTTGAGTCCTTCCAGGGCTTAGACGCCAAAATGCGTTCTAAGGCCCTCAAGGGTTCCTTCTTTTCTAGAGCTGATGCCTTCCTGCCTCCATCGCGGTTTCGTGTTTACGATTCCGTCTCTCCACCAGTCTTCCAAGGGATGACTACTGTGGATGAGGATTCTTCTTCCCTCGGGTTGACTAAGCCTAAGTCGGCAGTTCTCCCGATGTCGGTAGTTGAGTCTATGGTGGGCCTGTCCCGAGAGATGCTGGGTATGTTATCTCTCGCGGACCATGTCGTCGCTGCTCTGGCTGAATATTTTCCACCAGGGGAGTTTGATGACGCTCAGGCGCCTTTTCGCGTTTTGTCACAGGCTCTTATGAACTTGACTCACGCTCACGCCTGTAACACGGCCAATTTGGAGCTGGCACGCCGGGATGCGGTTTTGGATTCTTTACCATCCCTTCCTTCTGAGCAACGTGCTGTTCTGAGGTCTGCCTCTTTGGTAGGACCTCAGTTGTTCCATGGTTCCGTGGAAGCTGTTCGTGGCGAAGTTCTTCGTCATTCGAAGGACCAGCTTTTGCTGAGACAGCTTGACCCACCTGCTGCTGCGGGTGGGGGTCGTTCCAGGCCCGCCAAGCGTGCTGCTGCGTCTGCCTCGTCGGCAACGTCGGCTACGCCTTCGGCTCCGTCTGCTCCTTCTGCTCATAAGAAGCGCCGACGTGGCCAGGCCCGCTGGCAGCCTCAGGCTGGAAAGTCTCAGGACTCTGTCACTTCCCGAGGTGGTTTCTCCTCTCGGGGGCCTCGTCGAGGCCGCAAGTGAAGGTTCTCACCTCGATTCGCCTCCAGTCGGAGGAAGGCTGTCGCTGTTTTACGACCGTTGGACAGAGATAACGTCGGACTCTTGGGTCCTCGACGTCATTCATTCCGGTCTGCGACTGTCCTTCCATCGGCACCCCAGTTTATCTCGGGTGCCCCTTCCGACTCAGGTCCCTTCAGATTCTCTGCGTCGGGACCTTCTGGTGCAGGAGATCGACAATCTCCTCACCAAAGGGGCGATCGAGGTGGTCAGGAACACCCTTTCACCGGGGTTTTACTCGAGACTTTTCTTGGTGCCGAAGAAAAACGGCCAATTTCGTCCTGTCATCGATCTGAGTACCCTGAACGAGTACATAATTGCTCCTCGTTTCAGTATGGAGACTTTCCGGTCGGTTCGACGTTCAGTTCATCAGGGTGATTTTGCGGCCAGTATCGACCTGAAGGATGCCTACTTCCATGTACCCATTCATCTGGCGTCACGGAAATACCTTCGGTTCTCGTTTCGGGATCGAGTTTTTCAATTCAGAGCTCTCCCGTTCGGTTTGAACCTGGCTCCTTGGGCCTTCACCCGACTGATGTCACATGTGCTTGCTTTCCATCGCACTCAGTCGGCGGTGACTTCGTCCGCCTACCTAGACGACATCCTCCAACGGCACCACGATGCTGCAGTTCTGGAGTTCGATGTCCGGCAGTTTCTTTGCCTGCTAGCGTCGCTGGGTTTCAGAGTCAATCGCGAGAAGTCGGATCTTCTTCCTTCTCAGCGATTCCGTCATTTGGGGATGGATTTCGACACTCTTCACAATGTAGTGTCGGTTCCCCAGGCTCGGGCGACGATTCTTTCCGCCTTGACTCGGGACCTGCTTCAATCTTCCTCGGTCTCGGCCAGGACTTTCCTTCGGATGCTGGGCCTTTGCGGTTCGGTGACCGATCTCATTCCGCTCGGTCGCT
This sequence comes from Pictodentalium vernedei, assembly GCA_031216915.1. Lineage (NCBI taxonomy): Eukaryota > Metazoa > Mollusca > Scaphopoda > Dentaliida > Dentaliidae > Pictodentalium > Pictodentalium vernedei. The sequence continues at coordinate 436,915,363 of CM062297.1, read as the reverse complement.
TGTTTGTCCGACCTCTCCAACACTTCCTGTTGGATCATTGGCGTCCGAATGTAGATCCGCTGGACCTGGAACTCACTATTCCTCGGTCTCTGCTTTGTCACCTCCGCTCTTGGGCAGATATTCCCTGGCTGACACAGGGTGTTCCGTTGGATCTTCCTTTGGCCGATCGCATCCTTACTGCGGATGCCAGCGATCGGGGCTGGGGTGCGACGTTGGACCCTCTCGGTCTGTCTACTCACGGAGAGTGGGACAGCGAGCAGGTGGGCCTTCATATCAACCAGAAGGAGCTCCTTGCTCTTCTGTTGAGTTTTCGGCTTTGGATCCCTCATCTGTCGGACCATGTTGTCCTACTTCTTTCGGACAATTCGACAGTAGTGGCCTACATACGGAATCAGGGAGGCACTCATTCGATTCCTATGTATCGGCTGTCTCGGGATCTTCTTCTGTTGGCGCGGGATGTGAACGCTCGGGTGTCCATTCGACACATTCCCGGGCGTCTCAACGTCCTAGCAGACTCCCTGTCCCGACGCGACAGTGTCCTTCCAACCGAATGGATGCTACATCGGTCGGTGTTTCAGGCGATTTGCGAGCAGTGGGGTCGTCCTCAGGTCGACCTTTTCGCTACTCGCTGGAATCATCAGGTAGAGACTTTTGTCTCCCCTTGTCCAGATCCTCTGGCATTTGCAGTAGACGCTCTGTCTCTGGACTGGACAGGCTGGGTCGGCTATGCCTTTCCTCCTGCACCGATTCTTCCTCAAGTTTTAGCGAAGATTCGTGCTTGCAGTTGCAGGATCATTCTGATCACACCCCTGTCTCCACAGAGGGTGTGGATCAATCTGCTGCAGCCTCTATTGGCCGATCGACCGATTCGTCTACCTCTACGTCGCGATCTTCTTTCACAGGGTCGTCCCAGGAAGTATCACAACAACCTGGCGAGCCTGTCCCTTCACGCCTGTCTTTTATCAGGTCCAGTCTCCGACGTAGAGGTTTTTCGAGACGATCAGTGGAGTGCATTTCTGCATCGCGGCGACCTTCCACTGGAATGACTTATGCCGCCAAGTGGAAGGTTTTCTGCCGCTGGTGTTCAGATCACAATGTGAATTACCGTGATCCGTCTATCGCTCAAATTGCGGATTTTCTGGTTTTTCTTTTTGACTCCAAGGGCCTCCAGCCTATTACGATTAAGGGCTATCGGTCTATGCTGTCTGATACTTTCTCTTATGTGGGAAAGCGGTGTATCGGTCGTAATCTTTTCCTCTCCAAACTTATTCGGCACTTTTCTTTGAAGAGGCCTCGAGTTTTGCGTCTTACACCCAAGTGGAACTTGGCATGGGTGTTGGAGGGGGTGCCTTTCGAGCCTTTATCTGAGACCGACATGCGTTTTCTCACCTATAAGACGGCTTTTCTTCTAGCGTTTGCTTCTGCTCGTCGAGTCAGTGAGCTTCATGCGCTATCTGTTGATTCTGCCTTCTTCCGAAATGAGGCTAACAGTGTCACATTCACTACTGATTGCTCTTTTCTGGCTAAGAATCAACTCCCCGATTCGGTACCTCCTCCCATCTGCATTCGGGCTCTCCCTGCTGTAGATGGACGGAGGCCTCTTCTTTGTCCTGTTCGTGCGGTCAAGACTTACATTACTCGCACTCAGTTCATTAGGAGGGATCGGAAGAGATTCTTTCTGTCTCTCATTCCTAAGCGGCAGTCTATCTCTTCCCATTCTATTTCCAGGTGGATCTGTCTTGCAATCAAGCTGGCTTATTCTCGCTTGTCTGCATCGGATCTTGTTTCGAACCGGCTTAATGCTCACGAGGTTCGTGCCATTTCTACATCCTGGGCGTTCTCCAATTCTGTTTCGCTCCGTGATGTTATGAATGCGGCTTACTGGAGGAATGCTTCTACCTTCTCCTCCTTTTATCTCCGCCACCTTCAGCAGCAATCTGAGGACCTTTATTCTTTAGGCCCTCTCGTTGCTGCTCAGGCTGTGGTGCACCCTCGTTAAATTGTTTTTGTCGAGGTTGCGCCTCTCTCAGCCTTGTTCTTTTCAGGTGCCTTCTCTCTTTCTTCATTACAGGTTTTAGTTTTTGTTCTCTGCCATCCTTGCTTTCGTTCTGCTACTCTTGTTGGTATTGGTTATGTGATTCACCTCCTCCTATTGTTTATTCAGCCAATTGTAAACAATTGTGAGTAGGTTGAAAAGAAATTAAAATTTTTTAGTAAATTTTGTTTCTTAACATACCTACCACAATTGTTTACCGGAGGCCCACCCTCCTTGGGGATATCTTTGATATCGATGCCTCCCCGCTAAATCACAAACTTCTCGTTGGCGGAAATACGGAATTGACGTCACGGTTGTTGCGCATGCGCACGGTAAACGCAAGAGGTGTGCAGAGAGAGTACCTGTAATTTCGAGCGCTGGTCTCGCTCGACCCTTTTTTCGATCTTTTTCGTGCTTTTGCACTCTAGTACTTTTCCAACTCGTTTGGAAAAGATTCTAAAAGCTTGAGTTAGTTCCGAAGTAGGGCTTGCACTTATGTTACAGCCAATTGTAAACAATTGTGGTAGGTATGTTAAGAAACAAAATTTACTAAAAAATTTTAATATTTCAGACATCAAGGCATGGATGACTAAAAACTTTCTTAAACTGAACGATGACAAGACAGAAGTAATATATATATAGGTCTACCTCATCAACTTTAAAAAATATCCAAACTGTCCCTCAATATTAGAGGTTTCTGGGATAAAACCTAGTTGCTGTGTTCGAAACTTAGGTTATTTCATGGATGAAAATTTGGCTCCTGATGAACATATCAAACATGTCTCTCGCAGTGCATTTTTTCATCTTAGAAATATTAGCAAAATTCGACCCTTCATTGATACGCAGACGTCACAACAGCTTGTCCATGCCTTTGTTACCAGTCGCCTCGACTATTGCAACTCTCTTCTGATTGGCTCTAAAACATCTATTCTTGAAAAGCTACAACACATCCAAAATTGTGCTGCACGGGTCATAACCAGAACTCAAAAGTATTGCCATATAACACCAGTACTCTCTGAGTTACACTGGCTACCCGTTAAGCAAAGAATTCAATTTAAAATTGTTCTTTTGGTATTCAAGTGTATCTTGGGATCTGCACCATCCTACCTATCCAATCTGCTTACCATCCACAAACCACTGAGGTCTCTTAGGTCATCAGGTCAATTCAATCTGGTTCAGCCCACATCTAAATTTACTGATGATAGGACATTTGTGGTTGCTGGCCCAAGGCTTTGGAATTCATTTCCAATCGACATAAAAAATAGTAAATCACTTTAATCATTTTCATAAGGCATTTCCTTCAGTGGTCTTTTAATTTTGGTCATAAACTGACATTACCAGGTGCGTGAATGTGACTGAGTCAGTGAGGATTGCCTCGTTACTCGTCAAGTCACACTCACATACTTGTTCTGGTAAAGTTATAGTTTGTTTTTTATTTTGTTTTAATTCAATACCCTTTTTCTTTTAGGTTCTGTCGCTTTTACTGCCATGATATAGCCTTGGTTGCTGATGTGGCGTTGGGCACCAATAAATGATAATAGTGATCCATGTATCAATGTATCTGTGAGAGAATATACATGTATGTGTGTATATGTATGTATGCAATTATTGTACAGCCATTGAGCACCGTGTGTGGATTCTAGGCTTTAAAATTATTATTATTATTATTATTATTATTATTATTATTATGGAGTAGCAAAAATGTATACAAATCTCCAAGGCTTTTCCAGATTGAATCATTTCAACAGAAATGAAAAAGAAAGCATAAAAAACCATACTGTGTGACATTGTGTGTTATGCTCTAAATTTGGGAACATTCCTGTAATTTGGGGACACTGGTTATTGGTGTGAGTTTGGTGAAATTTAAAGGCCTGCGAGATGGTCATGACACACCCACTCTAGTGAGTTCACGATTTCACAGCTAAAATATTGTGAAATTAAGCCCTAATCAAGAAAAACAAAATAAAATAGCATCTCAGTAGAGATGAAATGGTTAACCCTTTACCCAGCGTAACAGCCAAAACCGGCCAGCGCTATTCACAAAAATCGCCAATTAATTTTTATTACTTTTTCATATTTTGTCTCAAAAATGTTTTTGAGGCAAAAAATTAGTTATTCGAGAATTTTTGTTGTAAGTGTCACTGCTTTTCATGTTAGGTAAAGGGTTAAAGGGCTTTCTTGATTGATTAATCACATGGATTAACCTTGGTTAACCAATTGATCACATGCCCTAATAGGTAGGCTGAATAATTGCCATACTGTTGATGATTTACAGCATTAACCCTTCACCCAACATAAAAGACAAAACCGGACAAGCCTATACACAAAACTCTCCATTCAAATTTTATCATGTTTTCAATTTTTGTCTCAAAAACAAAACTTATGACCCTTTATTGGAATGATCTCATTGAGCTCATTCCAATAAGGGTCATTAGCTATTTTTTTGAGACAAAAATTGAATTTTTTTTAGTAATTCAAGAATTTATTTTGCAAGTGTTGTCTTCTACCTGCATAGGGTAAATGGTTGAGTATGACCACTTCCAGCTACTGATACAGCATAATGATCATGCAAGTGAACAAGTATGTCAGCTTGCATGCTTTACTCTGTCTCATATAACTGAAGTTAGTCAGTGTGACAATGTTTGTCTGTTTTGGAGCAAGTTTGTTCCTTTGTTAACCCATATAATGCAGTAGTCCAAAAGTAACAGTTAATCGATCAATTATTTTTTGGATTGATAAAAACATTTCAGATTAACCCTTAAGCCCCCATATAGCCCCAAACCGCCACTTTTATATTGCATTGAAGCAGGTGCTCCCTTGTGTAATCTTTTTTATTACTCTTGTGTGTAGACTGAATTTTCCCTGGCAGTGGTTCTACATCACTGCTGGCTGCCTGTATAGGCAGCCAGCAGTGATGTAGAACCACTGCCAAGTCATCAATAACTATGTAAACAGAAAAAGGCCATAAATACTTCAGAATTAATCTGAGGACTTAAGGGTTAATGCCTTGCATTTCTTATTAAGAGGTGAGATTCTAGAGAACTGTTGGTAGAAAAGCAGAGAGTTGTGACCAGATTGTGACTCAACTGCGATCTGGTCAGAATTCTTGGTCTTATTTTGTAATCACAGTACTGCTTTACTTATTTTTAGTAAACATTACAGTTCAGATACATATTTGTGTGACCATTAATTTGTGGAAAGTATTTAACCCTGGACAAGTGTTCTGAATTCCCACTAGCCCACAGCCTTTATATATCCAGAGGTTTAGCAGCAGGCATGTCAAAGTACTGCCAGTACCAACATAACTGGTACCAGTACAAAGCCTGTCCTGCCAAAACCAGCACCTTGACAAATCAACAACTGGATGACATATCACAATCAGATGGATAGAAATTCGCATTCAAACCACCCCTGTCCCCAAGATCGCAAGACAAACATGGCATGAAGATCATGCTTTATGAGTACTTTGATGTCACCACAGAATAATGTCTTTGAATTAGTCGATGAGGGCTCTGTCATTGTCTTTGACCAAAATGGCTGGCCTTGTCGAGGTCGTGGTGCAGACAGAACATGCACCTGCTGAGTGTTTTGACGTGTTTTGATATGTTCATTCACAAATAGGTTAAAAGTATGTCATGCAAGTGTGCTATACATGATTATTAGCCTGTTTACAATAATTCAATTAGGAATTTCCCCATAAAATAATTTTGTTCTGGTACCAGCAGGACAAAAGTTTCAGTACCAGTACTGGTTGGAGCATGAGGGAACTGGCAGTACTGGTACAGGTACCAGTTGACATGCCTATTTAACAGGCAGCCAAGACTGTAAGTAGAAACCACTGCCTAGATAATTTGCCTCTTGACAGCAGAACCTCCTCGTGATAGCATGTTAAGGGCATCTGTTTGAGGTTGCGAAAGTCAGAAATAGACTTTTAAGGGTTAACCCTTTATCTAATGAAATGGCTGTCTCAGCCAGTGTAATATACAAATTGAGCAGTTGAAAAAAGCATTTTTCAAAATATTTCAACAAAATCATATCGTGTGACCCCTCACTGGAATGCGCCCATCAAGCTTGTGCGCACAAGGGGGTCATAGGATATGGTTTTGTTGAAATTTTTTGAAAAATTTAATAAAGTAATACTTGAAATAATAAATTCTGATATCATGTGCATTGGGTAAAATCGTAAAGGGTTAAAAGTTTCAGGGCTGGACGTTTTTTCTCAGCTAGATACTATAATTTATTATATGACTATGTAATTTAACCACTAAATATCACTACTGTTTGAAGATCTTTTCCTGCTCCCCCGAAAAGCCAGTGTGGAATCCGATTCCGTATCACTATATTATGACGGACTATTTACGGATGAATTCTAATTTGAATAATTAGCTGTTTCAGTCACAGAGAGTACTTTACTACGAGCTGGAATGGGCACGCTCGCAAAGCGGTCCGTTTTTTTTTTAATATCGTATTCATGATATATTTTTATCGTATTCATGCACATTGGGGGATTCCCTGGAAGTGTGCACCTGTTACAAAAATAAGTGTAAACAAAAATAGGTCTTTTTTTACTTCAATCCAATTTACCAAAAAAAGGTTGGAGAAATTGTTAATGCTAGCGTTGGCATGCGATGTTGAACTATAAGTCATATAATAAACCTTTTATCACTTCAGTGAAGTGATCTGGGTCATAGTACCACGTCAAGTTGAGGGGGTCAGATCGCCAGATCAAATGAGCTGCAGATCACTTCACTGTAGAAATAATATGTATTTATCAGTACTTACATCAGGATTCAGTAGACAGTGGAATATGAAGAAAAGTATGCCCTGTAAATATAATGGTAAAACAAAGAATATAGAAATCAAAAAAATAACTTATGTTCCAATAAGACTAAAATCCCTGCCTTCTATATGGATGAGAGCTTGTTTAGTCTTTTTCTATGTTTATGGCTCCAATGGCATATGTTACCGTCTGACGTCACCACATGAAATATTTGAAAAGATGATAACAATGGGAGGATATTCAAAGTGCATACTGCCTATAAAATTGTATTTTTTGAGGCCAATAATCATTCTTTGAATGTAAACTCACAACCCACTTATAAGTTCATGATTTGCATCGAGATGAAGTAACCTCAGCCTTTATTGACTTTTTGTTATCCAGTAACATCCTGGGGTACACAAGAGTTTATTTACTAAATTTGTTATCGTTAAAGTTGCCTTGTTCATTCAAGTCTTATAGGAACAATTGTGATGAATTGATGGTCACATGATCTGACGTTTGTGGCTCAATGTGTATGATTAACTTTTATACTGCTCCAATAAGGCTAAAATCCCCACTCTCTGATTGGAATAGAGCTTGCTAAGTTGTTTCTATGTTTACAGCTCCTGTATCATATGTTACCATTTGATAATGAGATTGCTCATTCCACAATTATTCTGTCAATGGAGTGACTTGCAAACCACTTCATTTTTCAAGATGTTTCCCAAGTGCAGCAGATGATGTTCTGAAAGAAGTGTGGTTCCACAACAAATCAGTTTACGATTTGATCTCAAAATGAAGTGATCTCTAGGGTTATCTGATTAATTGATTATTTGTCCAGTGACATTGTGGGGTACATGACAGGTTTATTTACTAAACTTGTTATTAAAAGAAGCCTTGTTCATTTCAAGAAGTGGATTTTGGGCTTTGGATAGGGTCTTATTGGAACATATTCATTATTGTGATGAATTGACGGTAATGCTCTGCATCCTGGTTGAACTTGAGCTCCGAGCCACAAACCTCAGACCATGTTACCGTCAAATCATCAAAATAACTTATAATGTTTATTAGTTCTTTAACCGGTGGAGTGCTAAATTATTTTTGGTCTTCAAAATTTGTTCACACATCTTTGTCTTAAATTGTTACAGTTGACAGGGGAGCATGGCGGCTCAGTGGTAGACTGTTGGACTTCTATGCCAGAGGTCCGGAGTTTGATCCCCGTCCAGGTCGACCCGTGTTGTGTCCTTGGGCAAGGCACTTTATCCTGGTTGCCTACATCGGGGCACGATGACGCCATGTACTAAGGCATACTGCACGTCAGTGGTGTACATGTCTTCAACCGCTGTAACCCTGCTTGAGCGGAGCTTGGACAGAGTTCGAATGTTGAGGAGCTGATAGTTGCTCGTTGATGCTTGGTGGTTCTCTCTGGGTACTCTGGCTTCCTCCACCCGTAAAACTGTCACAGTCACGATTAGCCATTGTGCATAAGTATGTGACCTTAAACACCAATAAATAAATATACAGTTCACAGAAGAGTGCACCATAAATTGTAGCAAAGCAAATCCATAGAAACAAAATGATTTCGCTTTAACCCTTTGAGACTTTAATTATCCTGACGTTCAAACGTCACTGGGAATTCAGTTTCTTCAACGTTTTTTAAAATGCGACGTCAAATATCGGAAAGTACAAATAACAGGATATTTTTCACATTAGTAATTAACTGGTTGAGGGCTAGATTATTTTTGGCGGTCTGAATTTGTTATTCAAAACTTGTTTTATTACAAATTATTGGAGAGTGTCCACAGGCTCTCTCAAATAATTTGGCTTCTAGCACTCAACCAGTTAAGAAGTCTTGACAGCAGAATTATATTAGTATTTTAAGCTGTGATAACATTTGGCTCAACAGTTGTCACTGAGCACTGTTAGGGAGAAAATAGGAATTGAGGTTAAAACTTTAAAAAAATAAAAAAATAATAACAAAACAAATGACCATGAAGTATCAACGCACTGTTTGATTTCGTACATGATAAGATGTAGAAAAGTATCAAAGGGTTAAGGAGAATGTGAAGCACATTCAGAGTGGTACATGCACTTCAGAATGGAGCCCAAATATGGGCTTCCAACACTCAACCACTTAAAGTGTACAGTAATAAATTAGTTTTAACAAGACAGTCTAACGACATCCATATCCCCCGCTGACTTTTATGTTATAATAGGAATAATCCCATTATCGACCTGGACATGTATTCATACCCAATAATGTCACTCACCAAATATCATTTAATTTCTTTAATCGCAACTGAAGAGATCTTCCAAAAACCTAAAATTTGGGTAAATGTGGACAAGGTCTATAACTCTGGAAACATTACCCCAGTATTCAAACTGAAACTTCCTTTCCATATGCACATGTACACATCATACTCATACTGCATACCAATTTTTGTAAAAAACCAATGAAAAATGCAGGAGTTAATTTAGCGGACAAGCATTTGTGACAGAAATTTTGCTATTTCCAAGGGCAATAAGCACGCAAAATTTGTTGCATCAAAAATTCCTGACCACATGCACATCTACACTTGATACTGATACTTCAGACCAAGTTTTGTAAAAATCCAATAAAAAATGTAGGAGGAGTTAAGCAGACAAGCCTTTGTGATGGAAATTTTGCTATTTCCAAGGGCCATAACATGCAAAAATCATCGCATCGAAAAATTCCTGATCACATGCACATCTACACTTGATACTGATTCTTCAGACCAAGTTTCATAAAAATCCAATACAAAATGTAGGAGTTAAGCAGACAAGCCTGTGTGATTTTAATTTTGCTAATTCCAAGGGCCGTAACCATGCAAAATTCATCGCATCGAAAATTCCTGACCACATACACATCTACCCTTGATAATGGCACTTCAGACCAATTTTTGTAAACATTCACTGAAAACTATAGTAGGAGTTAAGCAGACAAACTTTGTGACAGACAGACTGATGGACGGACCCCATTTCAATATCCCCTTCCTGAGGATAAAAAAAAAATTAAGCAATGAATGTTCTGTTGAAAAAAAATTGGAGGGCACCTGTCACTCTCTACTAAATTGCAGCAAAATAATTCCATATGAACAAAAATGGTTTGTGTCTTGCTGAATATGCAACTTGTCCCCAAAATATGAAGCTTTCATCACACATCGAGAGAAAAGTGCGGGAGCCAAGGCTCAAAACGTCGCCCTCTAGCACACAAGACTAAGAGATCCGGACCAATGAGGCTGGTTGGTAAATGGCCCTTATATCTCGACCACTATACTACTCTCACATTCTTTTGAGATTCACCCACCATGAATCTCACCTCAGATTCCACCTCAGAGCAGTTGAAATGTCCACCATGCTCCACCAACTGCAGAGGGATGGTCACTGCACCAGTGTAACAGATCGAGAGAAAAATTTGGGAGCCGAGGCTCGAACCTTCAACCTCTAGCACACAAAGCGACTGATTTACCATGAGACTAAGAGATCTGGACCAACCAGGCTGGTTGCTAAATGGTCCTTATACCTCGACCACTACACATGAAAGAAGTAACTTATTTTCTTTTCAGTTTAATAAACCCTTAAGGACTTGGGCAATTGTCCTGAATTCCCACTAGACTACAATCTGTACATGTCCAGTTGCTTATCACTGATATCTAGTCTAGTCTTGGCTGCCTATTAGGAATCCATACTCAGGTTATTTGTCTATTATCAGCAGGACCTCCTAATGCTGGCATGTTAAGTGCACATGCTCAAAAGCCTGAAATAGGCTTTTAAAAAGTAAGGTGTGTTTGGAACAAGTCACAAAATTACTGTATATATGATTTGTGTTGGCAAAAGAATGCTAAAGTTGAGCTCATTTGTTGCATTTGTTGCACTGTGGCAGAATGATACAAGAATAACTTTTTCTGTGTTTTCCTGGTGTAAATTTCACTTTGGTACTATCATCAAATCTCAGTCAAGTCAGATACTGAATACCAAACCGATAATGTGGTATACCCCTATAAATATGGAAACCGATACTGAACTCAAAAGCCCAATACCACTCATCTATAAGACCAGATAGTGGTGTCCAGCACTGAGCCTGTTAAGAGATTTTTATGAATAAAATAGATATCAAGAATTTTCAAATGGTGAAAGGAAAATTAAGTCAAATTTTATGGTAACTTTTAAAGATATTAGCTGTGCAATATTTTTTCATAATGTAAATTAAAACAAGAGCAATCCAAAGCATGTCATAAAATGGTACAGTAGGTACGTTTTAGAAAATTCACTGGACAGAACACTAATTTGAAAGTGACAATAAGTTGATAAATTTGTCCCTTGACTGCAACAAGGCTTTGCAATGCTTTAGCATTGCAAAGACTTCTTGCACTCAATGGAGGAAATACACCACCACTTATGCTATTCTGTAGATTATGTGGACTAAAACATACAACAAACCAAGAGTATGAACTTTTGATGGCAAAGAAATAATTACAAAAATAAAAAATAAAATAAAAAACTGCTCGTCAACATGCAATTTTACAAAAAATGGCCTTAGAAACAGAAGATCTACTTTGTGGGGCCTATTCTATTAGATCCTTTTTGACAGAGGTCATAGAGCTCTGTCAAACAAGCAATATAAAATAGATTAACCCTTTACCTAATGTAACGGCCAACCGGCTATTCACAAAAATCGCCAATTGATTTTCATTATTTTTTCATTTTTTAACTTAAAAACATAGGTTATGACCCCTCATTGGAACAAGCTCCTTCCAATAAGGGGTCATAACCTATGTTTTTGACACAAAAAATGAAAAAAATTAGTTATTCAGGAATTTTGTTTGCAAGTGTCGTCTGCTTTTCAGGTTAGGTAAAGGGTTAAATACTTACATTGGATGTAATGAGGCCAGATAGGTAGGGAATTTAGTTTAACCTGGATGCAATTAACAGGTCAAATTTGTTTTGGAGGTATAGCAAATTATATCCCACTTGGAAGTCATATGCAGTTAACAGAATTATTCAATTAAGAAATTTCCAATTAAGTAGGCACTACTGTATAACTTTAATTAAAATATAATATATAACAGAGGTTAGCCAAAGATTATTTATTTATTTATTTATTGTGTTTGAGGTCACATATGTCTGCTCAATGGCTGATCGAGACCAGATTTATTATTTAACTTGTTAGTAAACCAACTTAGGCTTACCTCCATCATCTATTATATTTTAACTTGTTAGTACACCATTTTCAAAGGTCATGGCAAACCTATCACCATCGACTTCGTCTAGTAATGTATGGCTGTCAGATGGTAATGTAGCCACATTTTACGGCTCATCATCTGACTCTTCTATTAATGGCCATCAGGTCAATGAAAGAGGAAAACAAACTCGTCAAACCTAAAATCTTGGAGGAACACTGCAAGATTTATCAGAAAGAACACAATATCCAGTGCACTCAAAATACAGTATGTCGGTGAAGCAAAATGTGCATTCCGCATTCGAATCTTGGAACACTTTAGGGATGTCAGAAACAAGCATGACAAACCTGTCAGTAAACACTTTAATAAAACACTTCAATAATCTTCCGACAATATAGACTTCTGAATCACTGACATACTTCAGAGTGACGCTGACATCGATAAAACACATGGAGCAGGAGCGATAAAGAACTACATTGGATCTTTAACCTCCATAACATACATTCCTAAGGTTTGAACAGGCTTAACACTTTACCTAACGTAATGGCCAAAACCGGCCAGCGCTATTCACAAAAATCGGCAATTAATTTTCATTATTTTTTTCATTTTTTTCCCAAAAGCATAGGTTATGCCCCCTCTTTGGAATGAGCTTGTCGAGCTCGTTCCAAAGAGGGGTCATAACCTATGTTTTTGAGACAAAAAATAAAAAAAAATAGTTATTCAAGAATTTTTTTTTACAAGTGTCGTCTGCTTTTCATGTTAGGTAAAGGGTTAACTTTTAGTCCTTTTGATTGTAAGCAGCTGGCAAACTTACCTGACCACTGTTTAGTATAGTAAAGAGATAGGTGAACACCAGTGTACTGTTACTGTCTATTGATAAAAACCCAAAGCTCCATGTAAGGCCCAGTAAGGGCAGTAAAACCATAGCTGCCTTCAATGCCATTCTGAAATCATACAAATAATGTGGCCAATACCATGGTTTTCCATTTTTTCAACAAATTAACACTTCATTACTACATGTATGTCAAGGATAGTCAAATCAGTCTTTCGATTTTGAGGCGTGATGTCACTCTTGTGAGCCATTGCACCTGCAATTTTTACTTTTTGTGAGTAGTCAATAGATGCCTTGGTTCCACCAAGCGATTGATTAACCTTGACCTAACGAATCAGCAGCATCTGCCGCATAATATACAGATTGTGCAGCAGAAAAAATTTCAACACAGCCATATCATGTGAATCCCTCATTGGAATGAGCTCGTTCCAATGAGGGGATCACATGATATAGTTTTGTTGAAATTGTTTTAAGTATTGGTGTAAAAAATTAATGTAACAAATTCTGATACTGTGTGTTTTCTGTAAACAGTTAAAATCTGTGTGTGGTGAAATAGGTCAAATAATAGGCAGCCAAGACTTGCCTGGAAACAACTGCAAAGCAATAGGATGTAGACAGTCAAAGTACAGGCTTTTGATTTTGAGGCAAGCTGTGGCTCTTGATTGCCATCGCACCTGCAATTTTTACTTTTTTGCAAGTTGTTTCTAGGTAAGTCTTGGCTGCCTAAATAGGCAGCCAAGACTTGCCTAGAAACAACTGCAAGGCCATAGGATGTACATGTAGACCGTCAATGCAAGGCTTTTGATTTTAAGGCAAGCTGTTGCTCTTGCATGCCATCACACATGCAAGTAAACAAATTTTGATATCATGTTTTCCATTAAGGGTTAAAGTCTGTTTGTGGGAAAATAGGCCAAATAATACAATGAGTGCACGAAAATGTGAACAAAACATCATGAATTATAAGCTGTAGCATTCCAAAACTTCAAACGAATCAAACTTCACTTTCTTAGAACTGGTACTTAAACAACATAATTTCAAAGGCCAGTAATGCTACTCTACCTGTCTTTTTGCTCATGCATTCATTGTAGAATCATCTGACTGACATTCGATTGCACCATTGAATTTGAATTTCATGTATCATACCAAACTCAAATGAAGTTGATTATCGCAGCAAAAAGGTGTTTTGAAAAATCAGGTAATAACCTCAGAACTCAAATATTGACAATTTTCAAAAAACATTTTCCCAATAAGTTATAAGTGTTGGGCAAGCAATTACACCTTTAAAAAAAACCCTGTCACATGAAAGTAGAAGGAATTCAAATTTTAAATCATTGATTTTTAAAGCATATTAAAGAATTGTTAGTGTCACTGAAATGTACTGCAGTTTTGTATGTACAGTATGGCCCCCTGCAGAATGATCACTTTCTACAGGTACAACCCACCCGTGCTTCATTAACCCTCTGCACACTGATGTCAAAACATTAAAATTTCAATCCACAAATTTTTCCCATAATGCAACTTGAAACTAACCAATTCAATCTTGTTTGACAGAGCTAATGAGCTCTGTCAAACAAGACTGATTTGATTAAAGTCCTAGTTGCATTATGGGAAAATTTGCAATTTGAAATTTCACTATTTTGACATCAGAGTGCAGAAGGTTAATTAAAATTTTGCTGGCAATGATGTTTATTACCTGGTAAATGCATGCATGGAAGTCACTGCCCATGCATGGATTACGACCAGTTCACCGCAGCTGTACTGTAGCAACTCCTGAAAACTGTTTCTGCCCTTTTGAGATAACTTGATCACACAATGTAAAATGGTTGTTTCTGTTATGGAAGAGCAAAAATTTGCATTGGTTTTATAAAAATTCGTTATTTCTCACTTTATACTTCTTGGGTGTCAGAAGATGAATCTTTTCAGCCATTAAATGATTTTTGTAAACAAAAGCAATTATTTGGAATGTTATGAAATCATTTTGGTGCCATATTTATAAAACTTTTTATCACACTGAGAGTGCCAAGTGCTTCTTCACTAAAACAATTGGGCTGTTGTTATTTTTCGGTTGTTTCTTCCAAACAAAAGCTTATGACCTCTCACAGCATGTGAGAGTTCATAAGTTGTAGTTTAGAAGAGAAAATATATGATATTATCAATCATATCTGAGTGACAAATTCATTTTGTATCTCATGCATGAGTATTATTGGGAAAATGCCCCATATCAATTAAAATATAGAAAGTTACTTCCCTTGATTCTCAAAGGCCTTACATTCTCTCTTTGTGTTCCATCATCTTTGCACAATTAGATGTATACTTCTCTTAACCCTTTACCTAACATAATGGCCAAAACCGGCCAGCGTTATTCTAAAAAATCACCAATTAATTTTCATTATTTTTTCATTTTTGTCTCAAAAACATAGGTTATGACCCTTGTTGGAACAAGCTCGTCGAGATCATTCCAATGAGGGGTCATAACCTATGTTTTTGAGACAAAAAATTTAAAAAATTAGTTATTCAAGAATTTTTTTGGAAGTGTCGTCTACTTTTCATGTTAGGTAAAGGGTTAACAAACACCTTTCATATAATTTTTTATCAAGGTTATATTTCATGAAATATAATGTTCATTTTATCTTTTCTGCTGTTGTAATTCATGATAGGGTATGTTATTTCATTACAAGCCTAGACCAAATAAATCACAGGTTAGTAATTAGTAAGTTAGAAAGTCTGACAGAAACTTGCCACCATTTGGTAGTTCTTTCTGGAAACAGTGGCTTCCTACATCTATAAACTGTATGATCTGATTTTGCTGTTCACAGTGTTGTCAGACAAACAAACATGCAGTCAGTGAACCTCATGAAGTGAAGATGAGAAATTAACTAATTTTATTTCTGTTTTGGTGGTGCTGTGTACTATGGCGTACTGCATGTTGGCATTGCCCTTGTCTTCAACCAATGCTAACCCTGCTTGTGTGAAGTTAGTATGTTGGGGAGTCTGACAGTTGCTCACTGCTGCTCAGTGGTTTTCTCTGGGTACTCCACCTTTCTCCACCCATAAAACTGTCTGACATGAGGTGACCTTGGCTGTTGAAAGTGTCATTAAAACCCCCCAAAATAATTTACATTTATGTAGTTTTGATGCCCAATTCCAAGGTGTCTTTTGTTAATAACATGAAACTGTCATTATGAAATTATACTTGGATGACAACATGCTTGACCATTATCCAAAATATTTCAGAAAAATGGTTAAACCTTTGAACCCGAATGGCCGTTTTCCGGGCAGGAACATGATATGTCATAATGTAATTATATAGGATGGCTGTTCAGCAAATGTGTGGGGTAGACCAATCAATTTTTTTTATCGTGCAGCCCAGAGGCTGCAGGTTGAAAATGTTGATTGGTCTACCCCAAATAATGAATATGGACTCTTCTAATTGCTGCCATTGACCTGACATGGAAGATACCGCTAGAGTTCAAAGGGTTAAGTTATGATTAAATATCTCATTATTAGAAATAGAAATTTTTTGGTGTTGATTAGAATATCTGAATTCAAATTTTACTTTCAGATGTATCTTAAATTTAAATCTGGGGATGTGGCATTGTGGAAGAGAAAGATGTAAGTTGTGTGATGTGTGCAGCCCTATCAAAGATTCTGTTCTGGGTCTGGAGAATTATTTTTTTATGAAAAAATTACTGCTAAGAGTCAGAATGAAGGAAATAATATTGTTTTAGACACCCATTTAAAAAAAAAATCCATTTTCAAGTCAAGAGGAATACACCAATTGTAATACTTCCTTTCCACTTTACATCTCACCCCTTCTTCCTCCTTACTCTGGAAAAAGTAATCTGTTGTGTTCATATCTTATGAGAAAATAACCTCCCTTGATCTTCATCATACACCATCTCCATTCAAGTTGATTTTCTTGGGAGGGTAAGTTACCTCCCCTGATTTCCCACAGCCCTGCATTTTCTCTTTTTTGTTCAGTCATCTTCACACAAATGTATTTACATTCCCCATAACCCTTTACCTCACGAATTGGAAAAGTCTGTCAGCATAATATACAAATTCAGCAGTTGACAAAAATATTTTTCTCAA
This sequence comes from Pictodentalium vernedei, assembly GCA_031216915.1. Classification (NCBI taxonomy): domain Eukaryota; kingdom Metazoa; phylum Mollusca; class Scaphopoda; order Dentaliida; family Dentaliidae; genus Pictodentalium; species Pictodentalium vernedei. Next base: position 436,898,444 of record CM062297.1, on the reverse strand, counting down.
AAAACTTCAACAATATCATATGTGACCCCCTAGCCCCCCCCCCCCCCCCCTCCCAGTGGAATAAGCTCGTTGAGCTTGTTCCAATGAGGGGTCACATGATATGGCTTTGTTCATATTTTTTTAAAAATTTGAAAAAAATAATATTTAAAATAAAAGGGTTAACAAACACCTTTGAGAACCTACAGAAAGCATAATGATTTTTTTAAACTTTTCAGCTGTTGTAATTCACAATAGGATGTGTTGGTTATTATTTCAGACCTGACAAAGCAAAATAAAACATAGGCATGCCTGCTAAACAACCCATAAGCTCTCAGCACTCTTAACCCTTTCGAGATTGACTGGCTGATCAGACTTGTGGTATGATACATACCACACATCTGATCAGACATTGGTATGTATCAGGCGTCAAGTACTCAATTAAATATAAATTGAGCCTACAAGAATGAATTGTCTAATGTCAATTTTATCCAATTTTTGTTGGAATGTAACAAATTGAAGTTAGTGCGAGAGATTTTAAAAAATCGAATCTTGAGACTGTTTTGGGATCAATCTCGAAGCAGACGTATGGTATCAATATTGAATCAAATCGAATCTCAAATATTCGCAGACCCTAGTCATGGCAGCTGTGTAGCAGCTAGGACGGACTTTGATGAACAATTCAAACAAATGAAGCCCAGAAATCATTCAAGATCAATTTTGTAACATGTGAGCATGATAATACCTATTCTGGTGACAAGAGTGTTGCTGTCCTTATGAAAATATCTACCAGCAACATGCAAAGAGTTAAGTGTCAACAGCTGAAAAAATACATCATCATAGAAGAGAGATTCAGGAACAGAATGGACAAAGGTTATTTATACCATGATTACCTATTCTATTATATATAAAAAGCCTATGACATAAATTTTAGCTTTACACACCAAACGTGGCAAACACGCCAGCAATGAAATTTCAGTAGTTAAAATTTACACCTACAGAGGAACCACATCCAAGTTGACCTTTGGTGACCTTGACCTGAATGCAAACTTGTCTAAATTTATCGCTCGTCACCTTGCAAAGGGTGACATGTAAGCAGCATTTTTTTAATAGTTCTTCATAAGATATCAAAAATTAACAAACATGCATTGTCTCATGTTAATAAAGCATCCAAAACTCGAAATAGTATGTTATTACGTTATTAAAATGAAAAAGGCCCCGTGATTTGCATGTTTCTTTTTCCATTTCGTTTTGGCGATACAATTGACAGTGGAAGTTCTGCTGACTGGGGCTCATGTAAACAAAAACAGATTTGTGTGTGCGTCTGCAGTGCAGTAAAATTGAGAGAAAAATAATAACAACTCTCAATAATCTGATGATCATGGTATAAATAAAATATACCCAAAGTACCTTGGTGTACCAAATGTTCACCACTCGTGGTGAAGTGGTGTTAACTGCTCACCAAAGGCTCGCAGTTAACACCACATTCCTACTCGTGGTGAACATTTGGTACACCAAGCTACTATGGGTATATTCTATATATAAATCAAAGCTTAACACAATGCCAGGTACTTTTTACAAGTTACAACTACCAGAGGTATTTTACTGATGGAAAAGTAATAATCCAGTTCAGAACCCCAAACCAAACCCACATACTTAACAAATTTGTGTACTTCTAAAACTGCTAACACTTACTTGGCACTTGATCTATCATCCGAAGCCATTTTTCCAGAAAAATTAACAGATTTGGCAATAGTTCGCAGAACAACAGCCAATACAATTGCATTTACCTGTAAATAAAAATAAAAATCTGTAAGTCACTGTCAACTTACCAGCAATGATGAAAAATAGTTTGTTAGCCAAGATGTTGGGAGATGGCAGCCAGAAAATCACTTTCAGATATTTACTTGCTGAAAAGCCAGGCACCTTGCAGTGCTTTCTTACCTTGAGTTTCAGCAACTTGCAAGAGGCACAACACACAGTTGTACAGCATGTCTGCCTTAGCCATACCTTAGCCACACCTTAGCCATACCCTTTCTCGTTAGTGCCCCTTGGCCTTTAATCCTTCCTCCAGCCCTGCCAGAACATTTTGAAAGATAATACACAAACTGTTTTAAACACATAAACTGGTTTACAGGTATCTGATGTACTTATGCCTGAAAACCCAAAGAAGTATTTTGAATATTGACAAGTTGTTCATACTCCCTGTTTCAGGTTGCTTTCTATGAAAGAAATGTTAATAGAGATTATGGCTTAATTAACTATTTTCAATAAGTATGCATAAATGTGCAGATTAAAATTTCCATTTGAAAAAGATGACAATAAATAACAAGGATGAATTGATAAGAAAAACTCATTTCTCACTGACAAAACTGATATTCAATTAACAGAATTCCACTCCACAAACTGTTAGCCTCAAGGTATCTTTTAATCACACATGGTAACATGAATGCAATCAAAATAGCAACCAGGTTCTTAAGTAACAAAAAAAATGCTTTGATTCTCAGGCAATCCATCACTGAAATCGAACACCTAACGGGACATTTTTATTGTCTTGCAGTGCCTTCCAATATTACTACAAAATTGGGAGACTTTAAACTTCTTACATTTCTTAATTGATGTGTATAACTGATATCTGAAGAGCATAATTAAAGGCAGTCTACACCCCACGGCTTTATAGTTGTTTCTCAACAAGTCTTGGCTGCCTACACAGGCAGCCAAGCCTTGCCTAGAAACAATGCCAAGGCACATAGAATGTAACTTGCAAGTTTCCCCAAGACAGCATGGTGGGGCACCTGTTCTGTTGCAATAAAAAAGTTATCACAGCTGGAATTAGGCTCTGAGGATTAAAATTAAATGATTTAATTTATATAATGCACATTCTATATTTGTGTGTGTGTAAAAACACAGTAGAAAGCCTCCTCCAAATCTATGCCCACAATATGCGAGAAAAAAATAAAAATTAAAAATAAAACCTTCCCGCCCTCACTGATTTGAAAAAAATTGCCTGAAAATCAATTCATTTATTTTGTGTGGCCTAATCTTGAATTTTTTCACCAGAGCTTCATTGTTTATTACCTTCTCATTATGCATAACTGAGTTCAACTTAAAATATCATTTTTAAATCAAGCCAATAACATAACATATATTTTGATAAACCCAAAATGGCTACTTAGGCCCCACAAATCAGATCTGTTTCTCAGGCCATTTTTTGTAAACGGGCATGCGGGTGGGCGTTTTTTTATTTTATTCTTTATTTTTGTACGGTAATTATTTCTTTGACATCAAAAGTTCATGTTCTTGGTTTGTTATATGTTTTAGGCTTCATAATCTACAGAATAGCATGGATGGTGGTGTATTCCATCCCATGAGTGTAAGAAGGCTTTGCAATGCTAAAGCATTGCTAAAATATCAGACATGAACCATTTAATTGTTATTTTTTTACAGTTTGCATTCACGCCTGTGTGAATTTTATTCCGGGTTTTCAGGAATACCAGGGAATTCTAGGAGAATAATCAAGACAAAGCTTGGAAACATCAAGAAAAAGAAGTAATTATTTGTGAAAAAATTTTTCCAGAGAATTCCTGTATTTTTCCTGATTTTAAATTCCTGATTTCCCAGAAAAATCAGGATTTCTCATGAGAAGCACCTGAAAACTGTATTTTAAATTCCTGGTTTCCCGGAAAAGTCTGGAATTTATACTCTGTTGGAGTAGAAATATATAATGTATATATAATGTCACATCCTCATTGGATAATTTAAAATTGGAGGGAAAATTTCACATCTCTGCCATGTTGTATTTTTGGTGAAGAGACTATTCTGAAAGGAAATAAACTAATACTTGTGAGTATTCAGTCTTTCAGCTTGATAATACACTTCTGAATTATAAACAATAATCTTTAGAGCCTAATGGACAAAGGTTGGGGAAATGTTAACTGTTCAACAATTTGTTTCATCAAAATCTTAGTTTCTCACCTCAACACATCTCATGGGTGTTTTCATCAGTTGGATTTATAATTCCTGATTCCAGCTTGTTTTCCCAACAATCTTTGATGATTCCCTTTTAAATATTGAATCTTGAATGCATTTATATAATATTGTATGGCTATCTGTATTATTTATGAAATTCCTCTAAGGATAAATTTTTCTCAAATGTGTGGTGTATTAAGTACATGTACCATGACACATCAATATTTGTAGTAATCTCAGTGCAATGAGCTACATATGCTCCTTTCACTGAGAGGGTCATGAGCTATGTTTTTGAAGCAAAAAATGGAAATATCTAGTTATATAACAAAATTTATGGCAAGTGTCATCTTCTGTTAAGATAGGTAAATTTCTCAGTCTGTGAACTTTAATTATATTATTTAATTTGTAACAAATACTGAATTCCAGGAAACCTGGAAAAATCAGGAATTCTGTTCTGACAAAATAAAACTGAAGTTCGGAAATCCGAAAAAATCAGGAATTTTGTAAACAATGAAACTTCAGTTGAATTCCTGGAAATCTGGAAATTCAGGAATTTTTGCTCAGACAGGTTTGTTTAAAACCTGGAATTCTCTGGAATTCTGGGGTGGCCAATACTGCAGAATCCTGGTTTTCCTGATTTTCTTGATTTGATATTCTCTGGAATTCCCTCCGATTCACAGAACCAGCTTCTGGGCAATATGAAGCAACTTTTGGACAATCGTTTGCATTCTTTTCAAGAAAATATTAGTTCTTCTCAGAAGGAAATTTTCAATGTTCAAATGGCATCTATTCAACAACAACTTGGGGGACAATTATAAGTTGAACAAGAAAAGTTGTGAGGATTAATACAAGTGTAACAACAAAATAACTTTCGATGAAGTAACACAAGCAAAATCTGCCTTCCAAGAAGGTATTAAGTTAGTGGAAAATAGACAAAAACTAATCAAAATTGCCGATTCTTCGGAAAACGGTTGGAGAGTAGTTGAGGAATATATATCGCACCCACTAGCTGATGACTCAGACAACAAAAAGAAAATATTTCATGCCCAATCTCGTGCTTCATGAAAAGTTAGGAGTGAGAGAATGAAAAAGTCCAGAAAGGATGGAAGATCAGTGCCTTACAAAATTCCAGATTCATCAAACCTCGTCCAGAAGCAACAACCACTGTTTAAACCAGGAAAATGTTTCACCTGTGGTTTGCCTGGTCATTGGCGGGGAGAATGTCCTAAAATGGGAGGCACGGATAAACAATATAAGATAAGTAGCACTTGTAAACATATATTTGATCGAACAGTTTTGGCTTCACCTGTGCAGCTCATGCGCTGCTCAGACACACCAGTTGAGTACGCATCGTTAGCAAAACTTCTGTTTCTAAAAGAGTGCATGCGTCACATATCACTGACACACAATTAGGTCAAACCAGGGAAAGTTTGTCAAACATTGATAGTGTTTGCTTCAAACAATCATCGCCAACTGGTCATTTGAAAGCTAATATTGATAGATGGAATGTTATTTTGCCAAATCCCAATGTTATTGATATCATCAGTAATGGATATAAAATTCCTTTAAGGATTTGCCTCCACCCATTTTTTTGGATAATAACAGATCCACTCTTGACAACCATTTTTTTGTGGAAGCTGAAATTGTTAAACTCTTGCACCTCCATTGTATAGAACAGGTCAGTGAGCCTTCATACATTGTTAACCCACTAACTGTTGCATACAATCAGGATGGGAAACCTAGATTGGTCCTGGATTGTCGACACATCAATCCATATTTATTTAAATTTTGATTCAAATACGAAGATGCAACCATTTCTTATTAACCTACCTTACAGTTGTTTACTAGAGGGTTGCACTACAGTGGAAGACCCTAACTCGGATAAAATACTCTCTATTTTAACCTTTCCCAAGAGATGTGGGAAAGAAAAGTGGTGTAAAAAACACCACGAAAAAATAAGCCAAAACTGGGTCGAGCGCCATCGGCGCACACCCAGTAAGGGACGCTCTTCCCTTAGTACAAATCCACGACTTCCGTTAACCAATGCACAGTGCGTCAACAATTCAACATTCTTTTTTTATCCGAGACACGTGAAGGATGTGTCTCCGCCATATGCATTATGAAACAGTGATAATTCAACTCACCGATAATGGTTTTCCTGTGACTGGAATTATGGATCTGAAGATTGTATAATAACAGGACTGTGTTTTATATATTCTCGTTAATATTTTCAACCACATTCTCATTGTATATTATTTACTATTCCATTTTCGCAAATGTTTTTTCGACATCGTGTCAACGCGGTTCAACAATGAAATTTTTCAGTTGATAAATTTAATTGTTATTGGAGTTAGGTGTCAATCAGGGACTGTCTGGACAGGATTTCTTCACTCTGTTGAGGGCTGAATTTCTGTTTTTTCGGTCCCTGTCGGCCGTCTGGGTTCTGTCGTGTACCCACCATTTTTTTTTCTGCCACCTTCTCTCGTAGTTGAGGGTGTTCTTCTACTTTCTGTATCTGTTGAGTTCACCTTTTTCTTCTACTGCTCTCACCTCTGTTTTTTTCGGTTGGGGGGGGGGGGGGGCGCTGTCGTTTCAGGGCCTCCCGACTCGACCATGTCTGGTGTGAGTTATACCCCCTCTGTGGGGGATGTGCAGCTCCTCCCACACCCACGGGAGGTGGGGAATGCTGTCATTTTGGGGCCTCCCAACTCGCCCAGGTCTGGTAAGAATTACTCCCCCTCTGTGGGGGATGGGAAGCTCCTCCTGCACCAGCGGGGGGTGGGGAACGCTGTTGTTTTTGGGGCCTCCCGACTCGACCATGTCTGGTGAGAGTTATTCCCCTTCCGTGGGGGATACGCAGTTTTTTTTTACCATGGTGGATACTGTGGGAGCTGTTGGATTTCTGGTGAAGAGATGCCTGGTTCTGGGACTATGCACCCTCTCCAGTTGACATCTGAGGCTGTCACTAGGGTTGTGACTCCTCCTTTGGAGGCCGAGCTAGGTGACTCTCTCCCCTTTTCCGCCGGTTCCAACAGCTCCCGTCGTATCTGCTACTACTGCTGTTCCGTCTACAATGTCATCGGGCACCATTTTTAGCCGGCCTCGGCTTATCCCTGCAAGGGTCTGCAGGGATGTCTGTAGTGTGGTTGTGGGGTATCGGCCTCAGCTTTCCTGACTCGGAAGTAGCTGCCGACTGAACCCCCTACTGTGTCCTCTCTGCCGTTGAGCACAGTAGTTTTATACCTGCAGTGGTCTGCAGTGGTGTCTGGGAGTGTAGACGTGGGGGTATTGGCCTCAGCCTTCCCTGACTTCAACTCAGTGAAGTTGGAAGTGGCTGCCAGCCGGACCCTCTACTGCGGTCTCTGCACCGTCGAGTACCACAGTTTTGTCATTGTTGTTTTCCGTCCACTCATTCTGGTCACACGACCAGTTTTGTGGGACCAATGCCTTCTGTGCAGAGTTGTACCCCTATACACGTCTGCCCTCAGATGTTTCAGCTGCCACCCGTCGCCCCATTTCGGGTGTATTGGAGGACCGTGACCCTTTGTTGGTTAAGAGGGTCAGGTGTGAAACCACTTTGCTGGTTCATTCCCATGTCGAATCGGCTGGTACGGGCAGTGAGCTTAGGGAGGCCCTCTCCTTACTCACTCAGGTTCTATCCAAGAGCCTTCCCGTTGCTTCCAGCGAGGCAGCGAGTGGTTTCCAGGCACCCCCTATGGCGCCACCTCCCGGGATTGGAAACAGGCCGCTTTCTGATCCCCCTGGTGCCTACACCATGGGAGGCGTCGGCTGGTTTGCCCACGATGGGCTATGTGTCTTCCAACTCCGGGGAGGAGTCAGATTTCCTTGATGTTGAGGGCCAGCAGTCTTCTGACTTGGGGGCAGCTCTTGACTTTGTGTTTGGGTTCCTTCCGGATCACAAACCATCAAACCAGCCGACAGTGTTAGGCAGGCCACGATCATCGGTTGCGCGCCTACAGCCTGTGGAGCAAACTGCTTCTGGGCATCTTCGACCGTGCCAGTCAGTACAGGTGGTTGAAGCATTTTCAGCAATGGACTCTAAGCTGAGTTCCAAGGCTATGAAGGCTCCGTTCTTCACCAGGGTTGACACCTTTTTGCCTTCGGTGCATTATCGTTACTACGATTTTGCCAATCCGTCAGTCTGCCAGACTTTGACGGTTTTGGATCAGGACTCCAATTCCCTCAGGCTTTCCAAGCCCAAGTCGGCTGTCATTCCTATGACAACTCTGGAGTCCATGTTGGGCTTATCGAGAGAAATGCTGGGTATGCTTTCTCTCTCCGATCACGTCGCATCTGCCTCCAGATAGGTTTGACGATGTACAGACTCCTTTGCATGTGCTGTCCAAGGTGCACATGCATCTTACTCACATGCATGCCTGTGACACGGCTATTTTGGATCTAGTTTGAAGGGACTCTGTGCTGGACACAGGCCGATCCCTTCCTGGGGGCAGCGCGCTGCTCTTCGATCTGCTTCTTTGGCAGGTCCACTACTGTTCCATGGGTTCCGTGTCGACGGTCCGGGATGACATCCTACGTCATTCCAAAGATCAGCTGCTGCTTCGTCAGCTTGATCAGCCTTCTAGGGGAGGCAGGGACCATTCAAAGCCTAACAAGTACCCTTCTGCTTCCTCTGCGAAGCAAAGGGCTGATCCTTCTGCCACCGCTTCTACTTCTTACTCACGGGGTAAGGGTAAGCACCGGCAGGCTAGAGGGAAGTCTCAGGATTCTTCATTCAGTAGAGGAGGTGGTTTCTCCTCTCGCAGGTCTCTTCAGGGCTCGAACTGAAGGTGCTCACCTCGATTCGTCCAGGTTGGAGGAAGGATAGCAGAGTTTACAGACTGTTGGGCCACCATTACATCTGATCCTTGAGTGTTAGATGTTGTTCGGTCCGGGCTGCGAATATCCTTCCAAAGGCACCCCACTCTGTCCAGAGTGCCTCTTCCAACCACAGTTCCTTCAGACATTTTACGTCGGGAGCTTCTGTCCATGGAGATAGACAATCTCTTGGCCAAGGGGGCGATCGAGGTCATCAAGAACATTCAGTCAGTGGGGTTTTATTCCCACCTGTTCTTGGTGTGGTGCCGAAGAAGGGCGGCCGACTCCGACCGGTTATCGATCTGAGTATACTGAACCAGTCTATCATTGCTCCCAAGTTCAGCATGGAGACTTTCAGGTCGGTCTGTCGTTCCATTCACCAGGGAGATTTCACTTCCAGCATCGACCTGCAAGATGCTTACTTTCACGTTCCAATTCATCGGGTGTCGTGGAAGTATCTCAGGTTCGCTTTTCTGGGGCCAGTTTACCAGTTGAAGGCCATGCCTTTCGGCCTCAACCTGGCTTCTTGGGCCTTCACCCAACTGATGTCACATGTGATAGCCTTCCATCACACACAGTCCAGGGTGACTACTTTGGCATATCTAGATGATATCCTCCAGAGGCATTCCAATGCTGCCTTACTGGAGTTGGATGTCGACACTCTGTTGAGCTTGCTCATGTCGCTAGGATTCAGAGTCAACGAGGAGAAGTCGGATCTGGTCCCTTCTCAGTCGTTTTGTCATCTGGGGATGGCCTTCCACACTCAGTTCAATACGGTGGCGGTTCCCCAGGCCAGGGCTGTGATTCTCTCAGCTTTTGCTCTGACTCTGTTCCCAGTCCACATTCACGACAGCACGGGGTATTCTCCGGCTGCTCAGTCTCTGCGGTTCGGTAACGGATCTCATTCCTTTAGGTCGGCTGCATGTCAGACCTCTCCAACACTTCCTGCTCAATCGTTGGAGGCCGAATGTTGATTCTCTGGATCTGGTGCTTCAGTTACCAGAATCTCTTATCCTTACCTTCTCCACTGGACGAATGTTCAGTGGATCACGCAGGGTGTCCCGTTGGACTTACCCACATCCGATCGCGTTCTGACGGCAGATGTCAGCGATCTCGGATGGGGTGCGACGTTGGATCCTCTAGGTCTTTCCCTTCACGGGATGTGGGACCAGGATCGGGCATCTCTACACTTCAACCAGAAGGAGCTTCTTGCTCTTCTTCTGAGTTTCAGGCAGTGGATCCCTCACCTGTCGAATCGTCAGGTCCTTCTGTTGTTAGACAATTCTACAGTGGTTGCTTACATTCGGAACCAGGGCGGCACGAATTGGCTCGGGATCTTCTACTGCTCGCTCAGGATGTCAATGCCGGTGTGGTTGTTCGTCACATTTCCGGTCGTCTGAACGTCCTAGCCGACTCCCTGTCCCGATGGGGCAGGTTCTTTTCCACCGAGTGGATGCTCCACATGGCGGTGTTCCATCAATCTCTTTGCGACTCGTTGGAACCATCAGGTGAACACTTTTGTGTCCCCATGTCCAGATGCTCTGGCTTTCGCCGTGGATGCTCTGGCCCTCCTTTGGGACGGTCTTGTCGGCTACGCCTTCCTGCCAGTTCCGATTCCGCCTCAGGTTCTCGCCCAGATATGAACCTGCAGTTGTTAAATCCTTTTGATCACACCCCTGTTGCCTCGGTGGGTGTGGATCAATCTGCTCCGCTCTCTGTTAGCGGCGGTTCCGGCATGTCTCCCTCTACGTCGCGACTTTCTTTGCCAAAGTCACCCGAGGAGGTTTCAAGTTGACCCGACTTCATTGTGCCTTCGCACATGTCTTTTATCGGGTCCTGTCTCCTCCGTAGTGGTTTTTCGAGACAAGCAGTGGAGTTGCTTTTCTTCTTCAAGGAGACACTCACTCCACTGGTTTAGCCTCTGTGGCTAAGTAGAAGCTTCTTCTGTCGATGGTGTGTGATCACTCTGTTGCTTCTGTCACTCCTTCGATCACACCGCTTGCAGAGTTTCTGGTATATGTTTGTTTCTGGGGGTCTCCAGCAATGGGTACAAGTCCATGCTTCGGAGACCTTTTTCATATGTGGTACCGCATTGTTTCGACACTCATCCTTGCCTCTCCAAGCTTGTTCAGCTCTTTTCCTTGAAAAGGCCTAGGACTTTGCAGTTTACTCCAAGATGGACACTTTCTTGGGCACTGCTCTGCTTGGGGGTGGGGGGCGTTCATGCCTTTATCCTGGATGGATATGTGTTTTCTCACATGCCAGATCTCTCCTGCATCCATTTCTCGATGGATTTGTCTTGCTATTCGTGCAGCTTCCGCTCGTCTAGCTACTGGTGATTGTATTACCAATTGTTTTTTCTGACACGAGGTGCATGTATTGTCTTCCTCTCAGGGCTTTTACTAACTCATGTTGTCGGATGTTATACTGGCAGCCTACTGGAGAAATGCTACCTTCTCCATTTATCTGAGACAGTTGCAAGAGCCAACAGAGGACCTTTGTCCTATGGGCCCTCTTTCTTCGGCTCAGGCTGTTGTCTATCCCAGCCATTCAGCTTTTTACAGGGTCAGTTCCAGCTCCATGCTGTTACTGCCCTTTCTGTCTGTGCGTCGCACTTCACCATACGCCTCATCTTTCATTGTCTTTTACTAATGTTTGTGATGCTATGGTTTGATAGGCCTAGGGATCTCTTCCTCTGTCCACGGTTCCAGTGCAATTGAGTTATGTGTGGGTTGGTTATGTGATTCCATCCATCCTATTGTCTATTCAGCCTGTAGTAAACAATTGTAAGGTAGGTTGATAAGAAATATAAATTTTATAGTAAATTTCCTTTCTTATTATACCTACCGCAATTGTTTACATGGAGGCCCTCCCGTCTTCTTATTCGGGTAAGGATCCTTCCTCCCCGGTGATCACATAACTCCTATGTTCTCGGAATCAAAAGAATGATGAATTGTTGACGCACTGCACATTGGTTAACGGAAGTCGTGGAGTTGTACTAAGGGAAGAGCATCACTTACTCGCTCGGCCCAGGTTTGGCTTATTTTTTCGTGGTGTTTTTTACACCACTTTTCTTTCCCACATCTCTTGGGAAAGATTAAAATAGAGAGTATTTTATCTGAGTTAGGGTCTTCCACTGTAGTGAAAGCCTGTAGTAAACAACTGTAAGGTAGGTATAATAAGAAAGAAAATTTACGTTAAAATTTATATTTTTCAACAATTTGTAGATATGGAGGATTATCTGTTTAAATTTGATTTAAAATCTGCCTACCATCACATTGAAATTTTTTCAGCTGACAGAAAATACATTGGTTTCTCTTGGAAAAGTGGAAATATTGTGTCATATTATGTTTTCACAGTTCTACCATTTGGAATTTCCACCGCCGGTTGAATTTTTACCAAACTAATGAGAGAGGTGGTTAAATTTTGGAGATCTCAGGATATGCATGTGGTTTTGTTTCTGGATGATGGAATTGGGGCAGTGCATGGTTACGATGAGGCGCAGTGTGTTAGCCTAAAAGTTAAAGCTGATTTGATTAGCTTGGGTTTCTTACTTTCTGAGGAAAAGTGTATATGGGAGCCCTGTAGCAATATTATTTGGCTTGGGTTTGAATGGGACACTGTGGGTGGTATTGTACGAGTTTCCGTCGACAGAATGACCCGGTTGACAAAAAGTCTTGAGAGAGTTCTGCTTCTATTATCGATTTAGGGAGTTATCAAAACTAGGCATTTTGCAAGTGTAGCTGGACAGATTATTTCTACATTGTTGATCTTTGGTGATCCTGTTAGACTCAGGACTAGAGAGTTGTTCTCTTGTATTGCTTCGAGGGTGAGCTGGGATTCGTCAGTTCTTGTTGAGGATAAAGGTTTCAAGGAACTAAAATTCTGGTTTGATAATTGTGAATTTTTGAATTCAAAGGGAACTGACATTCACATGGTAAACAAGTTTGCTAGATGTACGTATGAAATGTACTGTGATGCCTTGGCTGATGGCTTTGGAGGTTTTGTTACCCTGTGTGAAGATGCCCTTGAAAGGGTGTTTTCCAGGAGTGGGGCTCCTGGGGGGGGGGGTTTTGTTGACACAGATTTTTCTGCTGATCTCGCCTTGGGGGTTGGAAGCAAAAATGGTACATATTCTAGATCTGTGGTCCCTGATTGTACAGCTGTCAGAGGATTTAGCAGGTGGAGTGGGGCTCCTGTTTCTAAAGTGTACTGCCATGCAGAATCTGATAGATTGGCTTTCTGGTGTGGAAATTCTTGTCAAGTCTCAGAATTGCATGATCTTTTCGGCAGGAGTGGGCCTGCTGTCTGAGAGTGTTTTGGTAGTAGGACACTGGTCGAAAGGCCATTCAGTTCCACATGGAGGGAGTTAGAGGTGGTGCATCGTGTTCTTAAAAACATGGTTGATGGACAGAGAGTAACTTTATTAACTGATAATAAAAATGTTACCTACATTTTAAATGTGGGCAGTAAGGAACACCATTTGCAGTCTATTGCTATGTCCATTGATGATTTTTGTGGTTTGCATAACATTACTATTATTCCAAAATGGATTCCCAGAACAGAAAATTCCTATGCTGATAAGCTTAGTAGATTTAAAGACTGTGATGACTGGGTGCTGCAGTATTGGGTATTCCATAATTTAGACAAACTCTGGGGTCCCCACACAGTGGATCGATTTGCATGTCATTACAACACAAAATGTACAAGATTCAATTCTAGGGTTTGGTGTCCTGGCATGGAAGGGATTGACACCTTCAAGCAGAGGTGGGGGGTCAATAATAATTGGTTGGTGCCTCCACCAAGCCTAATTTCAACTGTGTTTACTAAGCTTGTGGCTGACAAGAGAAGTGGGACACTGGTTATACCGGAATGTAAATCTGTGCCTTTTTGTCCTTTGATTGACTCTTCTGAAGCTATGTACCAACATTTTCTGCGGGGGCAGGTTGTGTTATCCAGTTTGGGGTTAATTTGTAGAGGTATGGGTAAGAATGGTATATTTGCTGGCAGTATGCTTAAGTTTCCGATGCTTGCTTTTAGATTAGAATGTTGCTGAGACTTGATTACCTGTTTTTGTTTCAGGATTGAGATTAAAGGACAATTTGGAGATTTCTATAGTGAAAAGTGGTATAGCTCCTTCCAGCAGTCTTGCGGGATTGGCTGACAAAATGGTAAACTTGTTAATGAAGTCCAAGAGTCCAGCAACTATTCGGACTTATTATAACAGTTTCAAGAGATGGGATCTTTTCTGCACTAAACATGGTCTGACTTCTTTACCTGCAGGGCCCGTGCATGTGGCTCTTTTTGTCACTCAGTTATTGGATTCTGGTGCATCGCATTCAGTTATTAACTCTGTGATTTATGGCATTAAATGGGCACACAAATTAAATAACTTCAGTGATCCTACTGACAATCATTATGTAACTGAGCTTCAGGAGGTGGCTAAATCTGGGCCTATACATAAAAAACAACCAGTGGCATCAGACAATTTAATTGAGCTCTGTGACATGTTTCGTGATTCTCATGATTTGTTGGTTATTCGTGATCTAATGATGCTAGTATTATCTTTTTCTGGATTTCTCTGATTCAATGAATTAGTCTCCCTTGCTTGTAATGATTTTGTCATCAAGCCTGATTTTCTGTTGTTGTATATCAGGCAGAGCAAAACCGACCAGTACAGACAGGGCAATGAGGTTTTGATTGCCAAAGGCAATATTTCTGCTTGCCCATATGATATGTTTTTGCAATACATTGCATCGGCTGGTACTGAGATTGGCTCTACTCAATATTTGTTTCGGGCTGTATTTAGAGTCCACAATAAGTGCCGCTTGATATACAAGAACAAAAAACTAAATTATACCAGAGTTAGGGAATGCTTGTTGAGTAGGCTCAAAATGGTACTCCCCGGGCTGATCTGAGTCTTCATTCTTTACGGGCTGGTGGTGCCACAGTTGCGGCTAATGCTGGAGTTCAAGAACATTGGTGGAAAAGACATGGGAGGTGGAAAAGTGACACCAGTAAAGATGGTGCATGGTTGATTCTCTGTGTTATTGACTTCAGGTGTCAAAATGTTGTAGTCTATCTTCCCGCACTTTTTCCAATGTTCCCGTTCTTTGTGGTTATTCTAGGCCGTTCACCAAGCTAGAGAGCACATTTGCTGTTGTGTTTTTGGATTAGTTTCGACTTTTACTTGCCCACATTTCATAGAATAGCGGGAAAGTTTGTCTGAACGTTTCATGAATATTCATTGAGGGTGGGATTGGCATATTGTCCAACCCATAAAATGGGATTTTTATGATGTCATTGTCCATAAGAAGGATTTTGTATGTGTGAAAAATCATTTCTAGCCTGCTCAATGTCAGCTTCACTTTCAATTATTTTTCAAGTTTGTGCCATATGGCACAATGCTTTTGTATATAAAATAATTAAGTAAATAATCACAAGCCCAAGTGATTAAACCTTAGATGATGTTGGCATTGCTTTTGGGTACAGGTTTCTAGAGTTTTTTAAGAAAAGAACAATATGATCTTTTTTATCTATAGTTTTTCCTGGGTGGCCAGGGTCATTGGGCATAGGTTTTTTCTTTGAAGTTTGTGTATTTGAAAAGTATTTGATCTTTGTAAAATTTAGTTAATCATCAAAGTGATTGTAAGGATGTAATGACCATTTATTTAAAATCATTAAAATTAGAGGCAGTTCACCAGGCTAGAGAGCACATTTGCTGTTGTGTTTTTCGATTAGTTTAGACTTGATGTTTCTGAAGAACATAGAGTAGATCATCCATGACACTTACTTGGCTTGCATCAGTTTCTCCTTGTTGTCTAGAACAAACACACTCCATAGAACATCACTGACTGGTGTGCCTACCATACTTTTAAAAAAACCCAAAACCTCCAAGTTTTTAATTTGATGTTTGTTTACACCAGCTTTATAGCATATTTACAGAAATTTTACTCATATTTCTTTCATGACACAATACATAGAGATTCCAGGTCTCAGCTCATATACACTCGAAAAAGGTAGAACTATCAGTATAGTTTTTGTAAAAGCTGGACTGCACAAGAATGAGAATAACAGCCTCGAAAAAATGCTCTTTCAAATTGAGATTATCAAAGATGTGAATTAGAAAATAATTGTTGAAGGTCTCACCATATCTTATTTATGGTGTAGAATGCAAGTGCACCAAGCCTGCATCCTAAGTCTTTGTTTTTGCAAAAAACCAGCCGAAATGTAGCAAAATAGGAAATTTTGACACATTTCTCAAACTTGTGTTGTACAATTTCATTGGAGCCTTCAACATATGTAGAGCATAGTGAGTTGCTATAAACTAAATAAGTGGTATTTCCCATGTTAACCCTTACAGATTACAAAATTCCAAACATTTCACATGTAATCTCCCAGCAATGGGACAGTGTATTCTGAAAATGTTGATTATGGCAAGGTTTGAATTAGATTACTGTCTCCTTGTCATCAAAATTCACCAACTTTGCATTCACTTTTCTACCAGTTCAAATGGTAAAAATGAAAATTGTTTTGCATATTCCTGTTTATCATTGACTGCCAAATATAGTTGCAGTCATAAGTTTTGTTATAAAAGTTTACCCAATGCCTGTTGAGACTGCATGAAGATGGGTAGTCAGAAAAAATACTCATTTTCCGAGAATTTAGTACTTTGAAGTACCCATTTTCTTCATTAAGAAACAGGAAAGACCTTAATGTTGTGCATAGCGTTATGCAGCAATATAAGTGAAACAACTTTTCTGTTATAATTTATTATGAAAAGTTTAACTGTTGGCTGTCATAGTATCTTGAATAGTAGGACTGTCAAAAATTTGACATGTTTGGCTTGCATTTCCCATTAGTTCCAAAAGGAAAATCTGAAAACACTATGCATATCTGTTCACCTCATCACCTGTTGAGACTATTTGCTGTGTAACATATGTTGTAAAGCTTTACCCAATGCCTGTCCTGGCTCCATGAAGATCAGTCCAGTCAGCAAAACGCTAGTTTTTTTAGAAGTTTGTAAATTTAAGTACCAATTCTTCTCCACTGATAAATGGGAAAGGACCAAATGTTATGTGTAGCTTTATGCAGCAAAATAAGTGAAGCAACTTTTCTGTCATATGTTATAATGAAAAGTTTAGCTGTGGATCGTCATGGTAGTTTGAATAGTAATACAGTGAAGCCCACTTAATTGGATATCTCTTAACTTAATAACCCTGTTAATTGAATACAATTTCCCAACACAAAACCATTTACCATGCATCCAGTACAAATTTGACCTGTTAATTGAATATAGATTATTGAGTAAACTCCTGTTAATTGAATGAAAAATCTTGTAACTGTCGAAAAATTACCCTGACTCTCTCTAACTTTCCTTTGTGTATAGACCTATTTGGCCTCAGTTCATCCAATACAGATATTTAATCTATTATATCTTGTTTGACAGAGCTCATGTAGCTCTGTCAAACAAGATATAATAGAATAAATGCTATATTTATCTCTAGAATACCGGATAATGACACAATCCCTATTAATTAAATACTCCTGTTAACTGAATAATTTTCATTGGCAAAGTGGCTATTCAATTAACAGGGTTATACTGTACTATCAAACAATGGTTATTTTTTGCACAATTTGCTCATTTTGATTAGTGTTTCCCATCAGTTTAGAATTAAAAATCCGAGAACACTTTGCACATCTGTTTCCATTACTATCTGTTAAGAAGATTTGCAGCAGTAAGTCATCTTGTAAAATTTAATCCAATGCCTGTATTGTGTGCAATAAAATGGGTACTATCAGAAAAAAGCTTGTTTTTTGAGAATATTGCAAGATTAAGTAACTATTTAGTCCATTGACAAATGGGACAGGTCTGAATCGTTTGTATAGCTGCATTCTGCAATCAAAGTGAAGCATCTTTGCTCTTATATGTTATTATAAAAAGTCCAACCCTGGGCTATTAATCCCATTATGGCAGTTTGTATAGGCATACTGTTAAATAAAGGTGATTTTACCAACTTTTGTTAGTTTTTTGTTGGTGTTTCCTCATCAATTGGGATTGCAATATTTCATTCTTCTTCACATATCTATTTGCAGGATCACCTTCTAAAGAATATTTGTTGTTGTAAGCTTTCTTGTAAAGTTTTCAACTCAATGCCTGTTGTGGCTGCATAAAGATTGGTAATGTCAGAAAAGCACTCATTTTTTCAGATTTTTGTTGGTTTAAAAAGTTTTGTGAAGCTCTTTCTATAAGTGTTTGATGGTACCACATCTTTAAGGGTTTTTTTATTGTACCATTGACTTTGGACACTTAACCCTACACCATTTATGCATGCATGAATAACACAAACATACTGTTAAAAATGGTATTAGGTACGGTTTTCTGTCAGATGTCAATGGACTAACATGGAAGCTTTTCCAGCTCGGTTTTCTGGCTGATGGTGCCAGTGCTAAAAATTGGAGTGAAATAGGTGAATCTCTCAATTTCTTGAAATCGAAAATTCTAGTCTTAAATTAATTTTGAACATGAAAAACTAATATGAAAACAGAGCTGCGTGCTTATAGCACATACAGCTAACAACTGAATACCTCAAGTGTTCCATGCACCCATGCAGCTGACAGGAATCATTCCTTTATTGTGCATAATTCTTTATGCCTACTAATAATACAAATGGTATTTATGGTAAGATATTATTTAACCAGATTGTAAGAGGTAGACCAGCATGCTCTAGTTCGCTTCGTGACATGGTGTGTATGATTTGTGGAATGCATGTGGAAAAAATACCCCCCAAACAAACAGAGAAAAAGCTAAAATTGAAATACTTGAGGTTGGGTCCTTTGTTTAGTATGTAAAAAATTCAAGATATAAGTACTAACCAATATGACAATTACTACAGGTGGTACAAACACTTCAAGCATCATCTCATGATCAAGCCAACATCTAAAATATCAATAAAATTAATGACAAACATAATGTTAGTATTTACAATAGGAATCCTATCACAAAACCAGTAAGAGACAAACATGAAATCAGTAATTAGGAACATGTCAACCAGATGTATATCAAAGAAGTGGTAGCAGTCCAGGACCAGGCCTGAAAATAAGCAATCTGACATTTGCAGAATGAGGTCCCCAGATGGTGAATTTGATAATGCTATCCCATGCAGTGGGCCTATTTATCCTCTGGGTACCTCTTTCTGTTTTGTTTTGATTCCCTGATTCAGACTGAGGTTCACAGAGGGTAAATTTAGTGATGCTCTGCAGGGTAGCATTACTAAATTCACCCTCTGGGGACCTCATTTTGCAGATGACAGTCTGCTTATTTTCTGGCTTGTCCAGGGCTTATATTTTAACGAGGATCTGAGCATCAATTCACACAAAGATTCACGCAACAAAACCAGCAAGAATCTGTGAAAAGAATTGAGTCAATTTAACCCTTTTTCTAACATAATGGCAGCAAATTAACCAATACAAGGCTATCATGACCTGAAATACCCTAACACTTTGTCAATAAATTGTACAAATATGGCTAATTTTGGCTATGGTTGCTATGGACGGTAAGTGTTTCTCAACGTGAGATGTTCAGACTAGCAGTGTAGAGACGGTTAGTATAGGTGTACAGGTGGGAGCAGTGGTTGAGAACAGCGCAGGGGGGGGGGGGGGGGGGCTAGTGAGATATCAACAGATGGCCAGCAGTCGGATGTGTGTAAGCACTGTGATATGGTGTATATAGATGGGTGTGAGCTGGGGGAGTTGGGGATGTGCACTATCTGCGTAGAGTTAATGCAGCTGTTAGAGGCCTATGTAAAGTTTATGGAAGAGGTGCAGGAGGTGAGGGGGAAACTGGGGAAGGCAGGAAAGTCTGGTGTGACCCCAGTTAGGGTGGCATTCGATGGGGGATGGAAGATGGTGGGTAGCAGGAAGCGGACTTTTGATGTTGATAGTGGGTCTTTTGGGAATAGGAAGGTGCGTCGGTTTAGGGTAGGGGAGAGGTAGAGGCTAGAGTGTCAAATCCCCAGGCCAGTAGTCTGAGTCGGGGGCCAAAAGGAGTATTCGTTTAGAGTCGGATAGTGAGAGGGATAGCGAGGACCACGTGGCGTCTGACAGGGCAGGAGTCCGAGGGAAGGTTAGGAAGGTGGTAAACAAGGCCAAGGAGGCTTGTAGTGGGAGTGGGCCAAAAGCAGAGTGCAGTGTCCAAAATAGATTCAGTGTGTTAGGTAGTTTCGAGAATTCTGAGGAGCAGGTGAGGTCTGAAGAGGTGAAGGTAGGCATGGAGGTTAGTGTGGCAGAGTGCAAGACTGCGAGCCGGTTCAGTGGGAACATAGGTGGTAACAGGGGTAGTAGGACAGGAAAGAGGCAGTTGGTGGTTGCAGGGAGTAGTATAGTGCGGGGGTTGGATAGGGTGGTGTGTGGGCCCGACCGTGTCAACAGGACCAATTTGTGCTTTCCGGGGGCTAGGGTGGAGGACCTAAGGGACAGAGTGGGTGGATTAGTAAAGGGATCAGGCCCAGACCCAATGTTTGTTGTACACATGGGGACCAACAACATCAGGGAGAGGAAATCAGTTCAGCTTATTGAGACTTACAAGGACTTAATAACTCATCTGAATGCTAAGAATGCACAGGTAGTGGTTTCAGGGCTTCTCTCAGTACTAGGTGGTGGGGGCAAGGGTAATTTGTGGATCATTGGGATCAATGAGGAATTGGGGGAGTATTGTAAGGAACTTGGGATACCTTTTGTAGACAATTGGGGATCATTTGGGGGGAGAAAGGACCTATATGGAAGGGATGGTCTCCATCTTAGCCCAAGGGGTACAGAGGTGTTAGGAAGAAATATGTTGCAGGTGGTGGAGCCTTTTTTAGCTCACCTGAGCAAAGCTCAGGATGAGCTTTACTGATCACTTTCCGTCCGTCGTCGTCGTCCGTCGTCCGTCGTCGTTGGGCGTCAACAATCATCTCCTCCCAAACCACTAGGCCAATTTTAATAAAATTTTGTGGGATTGATCATTGGGTGGAACACTCGAAGAATTATGTTCGAAATCTCCGTCGCCCATCTAATATGGCTGCCTTGGCTGCTGAGTGGCAAAAACACATTAAAATCTTCTTCTTCAGAACCGCTGGATCAATTTGAATAAAATTTGCTGGGGATAACCAGTGGGTGGTCCTCTCTCAGAATTGTGTTCGGTTTGTCCGCCCGCCATCCAACATGGCTGCCACAGCTTCTGATTGGCTGACGCTCCACCCCTAAATTTCTATTTTTTGAATCAAGAGATCGATTTGAACCAAATTTTTTTTGAGGACTTATTGGGTCATAAGTATCTAATTTATGCTGAAAAAAATTTTCACGTAGCCCCATGGGAACCTCAGGAGCTAAAAATAGAAAAAATTAAAATTGCTCATATCTCCAAAACTGCACGGCTCAGAAACTTTTTATTTGCTGTGCAGCTTGCTTATGAGCAATGGAAAGGAATGGTAGAAAAAAATCGCTAACGTTTTTTTTTCTAAGGTACTTTCTTGGGACTCTGAAAAAGTGCTGACTCGGCACTTTTTAACACTGAAGGTAATGCAAAAACATTAAAAACTCTTATTCTCGCGTCAACAATCATCTCCTCCCAAACCACTAGGCCAATTTTAATAAAATTTTGTGGGATTGATCATTAGGTGGAACACTCGAAGAATTGTGTTCGAAATCTCCGTCGCCCATCTAATATGGCTGCCTTGTTTGTACTCAACTTCTATACGGCTCTGGCTAGAGGCCGTATTTATGAACCGATCTTTACGAAACTTCTTGGGTGCCTTTGTTATCACTGTGGGACGAGAACGAGTGTTTTTTTGGGTGCAGTCCAAATTCAAGATGGCCACCAGCAGCCTTTTTGTACCAAAATTAGTGCAATCAGTTTTTTGTACAGAACTTCTGTACCAAGGTTTTGATTTGAATAAATTTTTGTAGGAATGTTTAGTAACACGGAATACATCACATGTAATACAGGTTTTTTTCTCGTGCAGAAATTATGCAAATTAGATAAACTTTGATTTGTTCAGTGCTACTTATACACAGTAAGTGCACATGTCAATACAGCTCGGGCTAGAGTCTGTATTTATGAACTGATCTTCACGAAACTTCTTGGGGTACCTTTGTTATCACCTTGTGACAGGAACGAGTGTTTTTTGGGTGCCTTTGTTATCACTGTGCTATGAGAACAAATATTTTGGGGTTCAGTCAGACCCACTCTGGGACTCAAAGATTTATTTTCTAGTTTAGCAACTGACTGTCGCCCACCTTTACAATACTTTACCTATACATTTGTTACAGGCTACGGTCAGTATTTATGTACAGACCATTACAATACTTTACATGTACCTTTGTATCAGGTCATTACCTAGATGTTTGTCATTGCTGTGTCACACACTATACATGTACATGTCTTAAACAAGTTGAGCTACAGTGTAACTGACACTTCCGTTCTCTTTGGTCCAGTGTAAACAGTCTTGGTTTCTCAACTCTTTGAAATTTCTATGTTTTCATGGCCTCAAACAGTGGCTCAAGGAGGAGAATAATGCTTCAGAAGATACAACATCAGCAAGGAGACAGACTGTGATTCATTTAGGATTGTGCTTTCAAAATTATGATTTAATAATTTAAATCTTGTGTCACCCAATTTCAGGTCAATGCATATTCTTCCCTTTCCCAACTCCCCAGCCATTTCAACGTATTTTGGCTTTTTTTTTTTTTAGAATATTTTCTTCTGTAAATTATGCGCTTTTTTTACGTTGGAAGTGGCTACCCAAGGACACCATTCTTTTTTAGAATATTTCTTCTGTAAATTATGGGTTTTTTTTATGTTGCAAATGGCTACCCAAGGACACCATTCTTTGGGTACCCACTCAAACTGGGCCCTGCTCTAGCATGTCAAGCTTTTGCTTGTTTGGTTATACTAATGGAATTCACTGGAGCAGATTTCATGCAGATGTGGTATGCTTTCAATTAATTTATAAATTGTCTTTGTTAATGTACTTGGATTCCGTGTTTGATTTTTGTAGCCTGTATATCAGTCAATAATTAAGATATTGTCAACTGTTTTAGTTGATGATATCTTTATTCCATCTCTTACAGTCCCACAATCTGTGTCACTGATAAGTTGGATTTGAAAGTATTGCTTGTTCTTTTCCATAGTTTCACTATGGGCTGGCCTTAATTAGGCTTAACCCTTAAAGAAGATTGGCCTGAATTCACACCTGACCACAGCCTGTACATGTCCTGTTGTACAGCAGTGATTTCTAGTCAAGTCTTGGCAGCCAGTTAAGGCAGCCAAGACTTGACTAGAAACCCCTGCCAACGTAATGTCTATTCTCAGCGGCACCTTATGATGGCAGGTTAAGGGCATCTGGTCAGAGGATGTAAAAGTCCGATATAGGCCTTTAAGGGTTTAGAGGTCTATACCTCTCATTTCTTATTTATCATCCTATTATTGCATCATTGTAGTCAATTGCAGTTATATTTAGTGTGCTTTTGTCCTGTATTTTTTCAACTTTAACTCTAGATGCCGTCATTGTTCAAATATCCGGTTTTCCCATCCGGGACATCCCACGTTGTGACCTTTGGCAAGGCACTTTATCCTGGTTGTCCACATGGGGGCATGATGATGCAGTGTACAAAGGCATACTGCACATCGATGGTGTATATGTCTTCAACCACGCTAACCCAGCTTGTGCGGAGCTTGAACAGAGTTAGAATGTTGAGGAGCTGACAGATGCTCAGAGGTTCTCTCCGGGTACTCCGGCTTCCTCCACTCATAAAACTGTCACGGTCACGATTAGCCATTGTGCATAAGTATGTGACCTTAAACACCAATAAATAAATAAATATCTGGTTTTAGACGTATCAAATCATGTCTATAGCCATTTATTGCTTCCTCAGGCATCATATTTCAAGGTAAATTATACACTTTATACCTTGCCTAGGTTATTTATGAAATTTGTTATGTTTGAACGACATTCATCATCTTGGGTTATACAGCGGAGCCCACTTAATTGTATATCTCTTAATTGAATAACCCTGTTAATTGAATATAATTTCCAAACACCAAACCATTTACCATACTTTCAGCACAAATTTGACCTCTTAATTGAATATGGGTTATACTCCTGTTAATTGACTAAAAAAATCCTGTAATGTGTCGAGAAATTATCCTGACAATCACCAAATACCCAATGTTTAGAGACCTATTTCACATAAGTGCATCTAATATAGACATTTATTTTATTATATCTTGTTGACAGAGCTCATTGAGCTCTGTCAAAGTAGATATAATAGAATAAATGCTCAGTTTATCTCTAAAATACAGGAAAGTGACAAAATCCCTGTTAATTGGATACTCGGGGGGCACGGTGGCTCAGTTGGTAGAGGTGCAGGCTGCAAGCCGTGAGGTCCTGGGTTCGAATCCCACCTGCGGCAATTGCGTTGTGTCCTTGGGCAAGACACTTCACCCCCATTGCCCACGTGGGGGCACGGTGACACTGTGTACTAAGGCGTACTGCACGTCGATGGTGCACCTGTCTTCAACCAATGCTAACCCTGCTTCTGTGGAGTTGGTATGCTGGGGAGCTGACAGTTGCTCGCCATTGCTCAGTGGTTCTCTCCGGGTACTCTGGCTTCCTCCACCCTTAAAACTGTCATGGTCATGGTTAGCCATTGTGCAGAAATATTTGACCTTAAACACCAATAAATAAATAAATAATTGAATACTCCTGTTAATTGAATAATTCTCACTGGCAGAGTGGCTATTCAATTAACAGGGTTCCACTGTACCCCAACGTGGTGAGATTCAAGTTTGTTCAAGCCATGTCCCTAGGTCCATATTTGGACTCACTGTGGGAGCTCGAATTGTAACTTAGTTCAAAATGAGGAATTTTCTTTAAAAAACTTCTTCTTTAGATCCAGCAGTCGGAATGTTTTGATATTTGGTGTGCAGCATCCTTAGGGGGGTGAGATTCAAGTTTGTTAAAGCCAAGTCCCTGGGTTCATATATGGGCTCCCTGTGGGAATCTTTGGATATTTGGTATAAGCTTTTCTTAGGAGGAGCAGATGCAATTTGTTGAAATCAATTCTCTGGGTTGATATTTAGGCTACCATGTCAGGTGAGCGCCCTCAGGCCCCTTGGGGCCTCTTGTTGGTATAGGGATGGGAGAGGGAACAGAGAAGGGGGGAATGAACACAGGAAATGTATTATGAACCATAGTTGTAAAAAATGGGTTAAGGGGGATAAGCAAAAGGGACCAAAAATTCACTTCAATAGGAATAGCATCCTAAGGAAAGCCCAGGTATACAAAATAGGATATACAAACATACAGGGACTAGATAACAATGGGACCAGTAGGAAGCCAATGAATCTCGGTACCCTGAAAGTGGGTGAAAGCAACATCCAGGGTATCCACCGGAAAGTAAGTGAAATTGCTACATTGATCGAGGCAGAGGAGTTTGATGTCATGGGCTTAAGCAAGATGTGGGTAAGACACGAGGAACAGGTAGACTAAGTAAGGGGGTGTGTGTGGATAGGTGTAGGGCGAACGGAAGGCCAGAAAAAGGGGGGAGGGGTAGGCATGTACATTAAAGAGGATTTTAAACCGTCGCTGATCACAGACCTGGAAGATGTCAGCACCTTGGCTGAGGTATCAAAAGAAATTGGATGGGTAAAGATCAATCTGAGAAACAAAAGTATTGCCCTTGGGATTGTGTACTGTGCGGTGGAGGGAAGCAAACCCGAGTGGAATGATTCGATATTCTCAACACTAAGGTCCAATATCGCAGAACTAGAAAGCAGGGAGCTTGGTATAATTCTGATGGGTGACTTTAATGGCCACATAGGTGATAAGGAAGAAGACATAGAGGGTGGAGACAAGAAAGTCAACAGGAATGGAAGGAAGCTGTTGAACTTCACAAATGAGCTTGGTCTGAAGATTCTGAACAGGGACACGAGGTGTAAGGGGAAATGGACCTGGAAGAGGAACGACAGAAAATCAATAATCGACTACATTCTCACAGATATTAATTTATGGAGGGAGGTGATAGGGGTAGAAGTAGATGATGAGGGTAAAATGGAGGTGGATAGTGATCACAACTTGATTACAGAGACGATCAGGGCCAAAAACCTAGTAAAAAGCAAAGGAAGCTTCAAGGAGATTTGGGAACTCAAAAAGGATGCTGACTGGGTGAAGTTCGAACTGAAACCAAAGCTTACAACCATACACAAGGGGGGCAGAAGATGGCCGACGCCATAGTTGCAAGCCTAGTGGAGGCAGGGAAGGAAATTGTAGGAAAGATCAATGTCAACATGGAAACTTGGGTACAGAGTGAACGAAGAACTGAAAAGGTCCATAAAGGGTAGAAAAGCTAAATTTGCTGCATACAGGATAAGTAGAAAACTTAAGGGGGCGGAAAGCAATGAGGTCACAGTAGCAAAGGAAGAATACCAACAAGCACGAAATAAAGTAAATAAGATTAAAGACAATAATCAGATAGTGCGAAATAGAAGTCTTATTAGGACAATAAGAATGACAAGGGGGTCGAGTTCGAACGTATTTTGAAAATGGGTGAATAATCGTAACAAAGGAAGTAACCCACAGAGTATTAGAGTAGATGACAGAGTTACAGATGAGCAAGATCAAATCACATCAGAACTAGTCAAGCACTTGGAAAAGGTAAATGATAAGAGATGGGGCATGGGGAGCCCACCGGAGTGTCCAAACCAGGTCGAGGAAAATCTATCGAACTTCGTGTGCAGCGAAATTAAACTTAAAACGGAGGAGGTGCAAAAGGTGATCTCAAAATTAAGGGATGGAAAAGCGGGAGGGGTGGATGAAATTCCTGACGAGTTCATCAAAAAAGGGGGAGAGGAATTCGTGGAAAGCCTAACTGCCCTATTCAATTTATTCATAGAAAACCAATAGGTCCCAAAGGAGTGGAGAGAAAGCAAAGTGACATTTATTCACAAAAAGGGGGAAAAAGACTTTTTGGATAACTAACGAGGGATCTCCGTCAGTAGCAACATTGGAAAAGTTTTTCATAAAGTTCTGATTGGGAGACTAGAGGAGGTGATTGAAGAGAAGGGTTTTTTGGGAGAAATCCAGAATGGCTTCAGGAAGGGAAGGAGAGTTACTGACCATCTTTTCACGCTATCCCAAATGATAGAATCCATGAAAGCGAAAAAGAAAAAGATGTTTATGGCCTTTTTGGATGTTAAAAAGGCATATGATAGAGTATGGAGGGAGGGTATGTGGCACAAGCTGGAGGCTCTGGGCTTGGGAGGTGAGTTTGTTGGAATTATGAAAGCATTATATAAAGACATACAGAGTGAACTTAGCCTGGGAAACATTACAACAAAATGTGTGCCTATGGAGATAGGCCTAAAACAGGGGCGTATTCTTTCGCCAATTCTTTTTGCATTGTACATCAAAGGTTTAGGAGATGAACTCCTACATAGCGACGAGGGTGTAGCAGTTGGGGAGTTGAAGATCCCAGGGCTATTTTTTGCAGACGATATGGTGCTAGTGTCAGAAAGCTAAGAGGGGCTAGCGAAAATGCTGGGAATTGTTGGGAAATATGGGAGCAAATGGAGATTCAAACTTAATGAAAGCAAGAGCAAAGTTATACCTGTGGGCCGCAAAGTGGACCCCACTCGAAGGTGGAGAGTGGGGGAGTTCTGCATTCCAGAAGGTAGCAGGAAACTTCTTAGTGTAGGAGAGACAGGTGACTACAAGTATTTGGGGGTAAATATAAACATCACAGGAAGAGGAATCTTCTGAAATCACACAAATAAATTGATTCTGAAGTTGAAGCGAATCCTTAACCAAATGAAACTGATAGGGAGAAACCATTTCAATAAGGTTTTCGTGGGGAAAACCATTTGGGAAATGGTGGGTCTGCCAAGTATAACATACGGTACGGAAGTGGTACCCCTAAACCAGACGTCCATAAAGAGCTTGGAAATCCTGCAGAACGATGCAGGCCGATGGATAACGGGGTCGAGTAATGCCACAGCACTAGAAGCAATCAGGGGTGAGCTTGGGTGGATGAGGATCAAGGACAGGATAGCCCTACTGAAACTCGGTTATCTTAACTATTTGGTAAATCTCCCCGACGGCTGATGGTGTAAAGTAATGTTCCTGAGAATTTTCAACTCAATTATCAAGACGGGGTGGATGGTCGAAGTGAGGGAGCTAGTAGAGAACTACTTATTGGAGATCTCAGACCTAGACGCTGGGGCAAACCAGGGTAAAAAAAATCGTCAGAGAAAGGGTCATGGAGGATTGTAACTGTAATTGGCGAGAGGGGGTCAAATCAAAGAGGTCTTTGGATGGCCTGCGTGATAAAGAGAAGCCTGGTTTTGAAGAGTACCTTGATGGCACCTTTGGGGGGGGGGGCACTGTTGTTCAAGCTGAGGTCGCGGTCCCTGGAGCTGAGGGGAAAAATTGGGAAAAACAGAGAAAAGGAGTGCCAGATGTGTAATTTGGGCGTGGTGGAGACCCTGGAACACTTTCTTCTAGAATGCCCAAAATACAAGTCTTACAGATTAAGATTCACTAGGCGTATAATGGGGAAGTGTGATGGGAGAATGAAGGACATGTGGTTAGTGGGAGACTCAAAGGAGAGGGTTAATGTGCTAATCGGAGAGATTGGGAAGAATGGGGCAAGGGATGTCATCAAGCAGTTCGTCTCCAATTGTTGGGAAGAGAGAAGAAGAGTGGGAATAGGGAAGCAGTTGGGAGTAGAGGGGTAACCAAGGCCTTCTCATCAGAGAACCACGACAAATCAGCGGCCAGCCAAAGTGTTATTATTATGGCTGTCATTGGAACTGGCTCAAGAGCCAGTTCCATTGACATCCATATTTGTAAGATTTTATTGGTAAATATTGATTATTTTTTAAACAATTATCAAATTCAGTTTTTGTTTTAAAAATTAAAAAAGCTGTGTTGGTTAAAGGGTTCACATGTGTTATTAGTATACAAAAGTGGTTCAGCCATGGTGACAAATGGGATCCTGGAACACTCAAAGCAGGTATGGATTCTCGCAACCATTTTTGCGAGAATCCATATGGATCCACCCAAATTTAGATAAAATATAAGCCCTGCAGTCATTTCCGAAGAAGTAGTGAAATATTTCAGCAGTAGTTGAAGCTTAATTATTATTTCACAAGAATTGGCAAACAAGTTCCATAACTGATATTAAATTCTTTCAGGACTGAAGATTTCCTTGTAACCAAAGTTCTGTTTCTGTATTGCTTCCATATGTGCAGAACCATTAAGTCCTTTTTTTAGTGTTATTAATATCATGTCTACCGAACTGGACATTTCTTACAACAAATGGATTAAGTTTTTACTGAACATGACTAGCAGACAAGATGAGACAACCATTTTTTGAATAACTGAAAACTTTCATATTGTAACAAAAGTCACTTTAATAGAATTTTTTTGGTTGTTTTCAATTATAAAATCGTAGGCTTAATGCTGATTCGAAAATTCAAGAGATGGGCTATTAATTAAATATGTATTCATTTCTGATCGCTTTATTTGGATGTTTACACCTCAGTGGGATTTATTGGCCTCGAATATTTAAGTACTTACAGTTCCGAAATGGGCTTATTGCAAGATCGAAATCCGCTATTTTGGAACAGCTTTATTTGACAT
Organism: Pictodentalium vernedei; assembly: GCA_031216915.1. NCBI lineage: Eukaryota > Metazoa > Mollusca > Scaphopoda > Dentaliida > Dentaliidae > Pictodentalium > Pictodentalium vernedei. The sequence goes on along the minus strand of CM062297.1, from coordinate 436,868,982 downwards.
ATCAAAAAGTAATACTTATATTGGGTGTTTTGGTTAGGAAGGCAAACTGCCGCCATGCTGTCAGTATTCAGATAGCTTTATTTCTTTCTAAATTGTTGTAATAATTCCGATAAATGTTTTGCATGTTGTACAGGTAATCAGCATTGTTCGATTTAATAGAGTGTAATCGCTTACATTTGAAGATGTGTGCAAGTGTCTTTCATGGATACTGATTTAATTGTTGTCTGAATGTGACAAATTACAAAAGGTATATTTGATACGAGATAGAAAGTCAGGAAATACTTGTCAAAAGTTGGTGTAAGAGAATCTTTCACTTGATTAAAATCCCATAAAAACAGTGGGGTCCCAAAACATGATAAATCGGTTCGGCTGATTCCGCAGTGTGTGTTTGGGCCAGCAGACCTCGAGCACTGACAAGGTCACATGCCCTTGCAGCCACTGCAGAATAAGGAATTCTACTATAAAAACCCCCGCCTGGAACTGTCTGGGGGATTTTGCAATCTTGGCTTTTGTCGATTTGTGAATTTCTGTTCAAGCGTTCACAGCTCCTGCCTTCACAGGGACCATTGACTCAGCATTTATTAGGACTTGGACACGTTTGGTGAGCATTTAGTTCTGACAGAAAATTTATTTCTTTGGCATTTAATTTACTAAACTTCTTAGAATGTGGACTGGATGATCCCTGTGAAGTGCAGAAGGCTGCAGGCATTTTATTTCTTCTGCTATTCTGTGCCCACAGGCATTCTGCAGCCTACAGCTGTAGCTTATTTCTATAAGCTCTTTCCAGTAAAGAGTACTAAAAGTATTTTTCAAATTATACCTGATGGGTTCTTTCACTTAAAAGTTGTGATTCGACTAGGAGTGATAATTTTTCATCTAAGATAATTTGCATTTTGTGCGCTCTTTCCAGTAAAGTGCACTGAAAGTATTTTTCAAATTATACCTGATGAGTTCTTTCACTTAAAAGTTGTGATTCAACTTGGAGTAATAATTTCTCATCTAAGATAATTTGCATTTTATTTTATTTTTATGAGCTCTTTCCAGTAAAGAGTACTAAAAGTATTTTTCAAATTATACCTGATGAGTTCTTTCACTTGAAAGTTGTGATTCGACTAGGAGTGATAATTTTTCATCTTAGATAATTTGCATTTTGTGTGCTCTTTCCAGTAAAGTGTACTGAAAGTATTTTTCAAATTATACCTAATGAGTTCTTTCACTTAAAAGTTGTGATTCAAGTTGTGATTCAACTAGGAGTAATAATTTCTCATCTAAGATAATTTGCATTTTATTTGATTTTTGTGAGCTCTTTCCAGTAAAGAGTACTAAAAGTATTTTTCAAATTATACCTGATGAGTTCTTTCACTTAAAAGTTGTGATTCGACTAGGAGTGATAATTTCTCATCTAAGATAATTTGCATTTTATTTTTGTGAGCTCTTTCCAGTAAAGTGTACTGAAAGTATTTTTCAAATTATACCTGATGAGTTCTTTCACTTAAAAGTTGTGATTCGACTAGGAGTGATAATTTCTCATCTAAGATAATTTGCATTTTATTTTTGTGAGCTCTTTCCAGTAAAGTGTACTGAAAGTATTTTTCAAATTATACCTGATGAGTTCTTTCACTTAAAAGTTGTGATTCAACTAGGAGTGATAATTTTTCATCTAAGATAATTTGCATTTTTGTGAGCTCTTTCCAGTAAAGTGTCCTGAAAGTATTTTTTTTAAATTACACCTGATGAGTTCTTTCACTCAATTGTTGTCATTCAACTAGAGTGATTATTTAGAGAGATTGTATTTCTGTTGATTGTACCTTGAGGCTAAATATTAGGAAAAGGGGGAAAGTAATCTTGTATTTGTTGCACAGAGGTTTTTACTTGTGGGGAAAATACAGGCAGACATATTTATTGTCTGATAAGTTGGTTCAGACCAAATTCTGGAAAGTCCTGAGATTGTTGCTTTGGTTCAAGTGAAACCCACTGAATTAGTTGACGAGTTGAAACGTGAAAGTAGCTGGACAACAGTTGTATTTGATGGTTAGAGAAAGAAGATGATGTACCCAAAAATTCTTTAATGTACAAAGATTAATTGTCTGTAGGAATAAATAATTGTTATTATAAATTGAGTGGTTTATTCGTTAGGTTATCTTACTGCTTGTGATATCCTTAAGGGTAAGTTTTAGAAGGAAGTTAGCCCAGATTGTTTGTGCCCATGATTGAGCCCGGATTAGCTGATCTCTGTTGCTCGAGCATTGACACAGGAAGTCTGAGGAAGTTTTAGGCATTGTAATTTGTAAATTGCATGTTTGCCCACAACATAAAGTGGGCTGGTGTAGCTATCCTGACAAATAGAGGTGTTGATTGCCCCTGGGATTGAGGTAATCATCCCTCACCTATAGTGTGAAGGTGCCCCTTCCCTCCTCTTTCATGTTTGTTTGTAGAGAAAACTGGGTAGATAGCAGGTGTTGGGGAGATAGGGAGTGCTTTCCTGTTACAATATTTTATGTCCAAAACATAGCTTATGGCCCCTCATTGAAATGACCTCATTGTGCTCGTCCTACTGAAGGACCAAAATCTATATTTTGGAGGAAAACAGTTTTAAAATAGTAAAATTTATTTGGTGATCTTCATGCACAGAGCTGGTCAGATGGACCTGATGTGTTATGTAGGGTTTATATTCCACAGGGTTCCCAATGTAGAAGTCAATAGACCCAAACACTGCATACCTGTTACTTCTGAAATCTACTGAATGCCTCAACTTAGCTCCTTCTCAAATACAATGTAGGGTTTATTAGTCTACATAGTCTGAGTGTGTCTCATTCCACAGAATGTGCAGCCAATTTGTGTCTTCACCCAGTAAGATGATATACTCTGACAGTATTAACTCAAAAATCAGATACAGCCTGAGAGTGAGCAGACTCCACAAAAAATCTTTCAAAACCAAGGACCAATCTCAGCATGGGTGAAAAATCATTCACACTGTTCTCTTAATTCTTAACTCAAATCATATTTTGTTCTACGCCCATCATTTTAGGGGGCGCGGTGGCTCAGTAGGTAGAAGTGCAGGCTGCAAGCCAAGAGGTCTTCAGTTCGAATCCCACTTGTGGCAAACACCTTGTGTCCTTGGGCAAGACACTTCATCCCTATTGCCCACGTGGGGGCATGGTGGCATTGTGTACTAAGGTGTACTGCACGTCGATGGTGCATCTGTCTTCAACCAATGCTAACCCTTCTTGTGTGGAGTTGGTATCTTGGGGAGCTGACAGTTGCTTGTCATTGCTCAGATGTTCTCTCCAGGTACTCCGGCTTCCTCCACCTGTAAAACTCTCATGTCATGATTAGCCATAGTGCAGAAATATAAGACCTTAAGCACCAAAAAATAAATAAATAAATAAATAAATAAATAAATAAATAAATAAATAAATAAACTCACATTATTTGGGTATTTTTTCCAAATAATTATTGTAGTTATGAGAAAGGGCATGGGTAAAAAGGGGTAATATTTAACTGGTAGAGTGCTGAATTATTTTTGGTCATCCTTGTTGCACGCAAGAGACAAATTTATCAATTTTATTAACTTGGGTAAAATATCAGACATAAAAGATTTAATTTTTTTTTTTAAGTTTGCATTGGTTATAAAAAGGAGCATATGGCAGCCAAAAGGATCATGTGGGAGGGTCTGATAAATGGATTTGTAACTTTTTTAGGCCATAATAAATGGGAACAAAATGTAGCATCCAGTTCAAGGCAGCAATAATTCACTGTGTGTATTTTAATATTAGTCTCTGTAACACTAAGCCTCACCTCATGTTTATCTGTTTTCATGCTCGTAAAATAACTGAAATGGGACAGATCTAATAACTACTAGGCCACACCCCAGGCCTATGAGACCACCAAGCCTGGGATGTGGCACAGAAATTATTAGATATATCCTTCTGTTGATATTTTAGGAGCCTGTGAAAAAGGGTTCCTCAGGTGTCAATGAGGTGCATTTTAGGTTTGAAAGTGTGATAGCTCACTTCAGAATGAGGCAATGTATGACAACTAAACAAACATACTAATTAAGTCATCCAACGAAGTTGGTGACTATAGTGATCGTCAGCCTTTTTTTTTTTTTTCATCTAGGCAACATTTCAGGTACTTCCCCTTAACTCCCTATAATGAAATTTGGCACATTTATTGATGAATATTGTGGCTCAACATTGTTACTCTTACTTTTTTAATTTCAACCTTTTGACAAAACAATACCCAATTAATGCATTTTTCTTAATCCTTTAATAACTACGTCTGTTTCAAGCCTCCCTATTTCAACTTTTGTCAATCTTTTCTCTGACAAAAACCATATCTAAAAATATTGTATGGACTCAGGAAATAATCAATGGTTATGGCTTATTTTTTGGATGACCCTTTTCACTCAGTCACAAAAAATTAAATTTAGTCCGAATTTCATGAAATTTTAGTATGTTGTACAGCTCAAAAACTAAAAAATATATGTGTTTTTAAACTTTTTAAATTACGTCACTTTCAATGTTCAGCGTCATTTCATTTTTTTGCCTACTCCACCCATCTGGTGACAGCCCTACATCCCAAACTACATAACACACAACTATAATAATATTACACATGGACAGAGGAACAGTTATGTTGTGTGCAGTTTTCATCTAAATTGTCAAAAAATTGTTAAAGCTTTGATGGCATCAGCGATCGAGGTTGGAAAATGTCAAAATTAAATTTCACTGCATAAAGCTGAAATCACAGGAACTTTTAGTACCTGTGGTCCTGATTAACAAGTTGAAAACATTATCAAAATCTGACTTCAACATCCAGAGATATGACGTCAATACCGACATGTGTTACCTCCTCCCTTTTGGTGACAGTCCTTGCCCCCAAACTACATCACACAGCACTAATATCACAGACTCACAGTCAGCAAAAAGAGTACTTGAAGTCATGTTGTGTGCAGTTTCATCTAATTTGTCAGAAAATTCTTAATGCTACGACATTATTGCCGATCGACAATCATGGCTCCATTGAAAAGTGCTGGAAGCCACTTTAGTGGCTTTGCACTGTATGAATTAGCCTGATGATTGCTCAGCAGTAGAAGAAAAAAAATTTATATAAAATTATTTGTTCGCAATTTATTGGAGAGTGCCAATTGGCAATCTCCAATAAATTGTAACAAAACAATTATTTATGAACAAAATTTTGCTAAACTAAGACTACTCTTGCTAGTAGCATGGTATCTTTAAAAAATAAAATACCCGGGTTTCAAATCACTTTTCAAAAATAAGTTAACACTCAAACAATTAATGAATATAAAGCAATATTTTTCCATTAATCCTTTACTTTATAAATGAAGAAGCCAACTCTGACCAGCACCACAAAAATCGCCATTCATGTTTAGTAAATTACCCAATTTTCTGTTTCCAAAATATAGCATGCTCACTGAGAGGTCATAAAGTATGTTATGGACAAGAAAAATAAAACTGTTTAATTAGGCCCTACAAAGTAGGTCTTCTTCTTTTCCGGGCATTTTTTGTAAAATTGCATGTGGGCAGATGGGCAGGCATTTTTTTTTATTTTATTTTTTATTTTTATAATTATTTTGTTGCCATCAAAAGTTCATGTTTTTGGTTTGTTTTATGTTTTAGGCCTCATTATCTACAGAACAGCATGGGTGTTGGTGTATTTGTCCCTTGAGTGCAAGAAGGCTTCACAAAGCTAGCATTACAAAGCCTTGCTGTACTCAAGGGACAAATTTATCAATTTTTATTAACTTGGGTAAAATATCAGATATAAACCATTTAATTTTTATTTTTTTAAGTTTGCATTGGTTATAAAAAGAGAGCATGTGGCAGCCAAAATGACCGTGCAGGAGGGCCTGAGAAACAGATTTTTAATCTTTTTAGGATTTATTCAAGAAATTTTGTTTCAAGTGACATCTTCAAGTCATGTTAGTATAAAGCTTGAACAACAGCTGAAAATAAAATTGGTTGTCAACTGGAAACATGCTCCCCCACACCCTATGTGGCTCTCTTGCTACTGTCAGATAGTTATTTGTGACCTTTTATTACTTCTGAGATTGGGTGCCTGGTTGGAGGAATTTTGTTCAGTATTCCATGCCTTAACCTGAGGTTTTCAATAAACATGGCAATTTAGCTCACCCATTCAAATCATATCATCATAATCTTATTCCCTACTACATATGTGATAAAGAAAGTTACTTACACATGTCCTGTTCCATATTTATCATGAAAGATTCCAGCTGATAAACATACTATAAGTAGAGGTAAACCTGAAAGAGAAGATATTTTCTGTATGAATAAAATGTTCGTCACTAAATCCATTTATGCAATGTTTCCATATTCTAAACTTGAGACAACACACACAGCACACAACACAGAGTCAATCGCAGGACTGCACTCTTCAGGAAAATAGTGTTTATTTCATGTTGAGAACCATTTCCATATACGTTAACGAGTCATGACATAACTGAAAGTACTCCGCGTGAGATTCTGACAATGAGCCAGAAAATAAAAAAGTACAGAAAGGCTCCACAAAGTAGATTTTCTGTTTCTCAGGCCATTTTTTGTAAAATTGTATGTGTGTGGCTGGTCATTTATTTTATTTTTTATTTTTGTAATTATTTTTTTGCCATCAAAAGTTCATATTCTTGGTTTGCTTTATGTTTTAGGCCTCATAATCTACAGAATAGCATGGATGGTGGTGTATTTCGTCCCTTGAGTGCAAGAAGGCTTTGCAATGCTAAAGCATTGCAAAGCCGTGTTGCACTCAATGGACAAATTTATCAATTTTATTAACTTGGGTAAAATATCAGATGTAAACCATTTATTTTTTATTTTTTTAAGTTTGCATTGGTTATAAAAAGAGAGCATGCAGTAGCCAAAATGACCATGTAGGAGGACCTGAGAAACAGATTTGTAACTTTTTTCGGCCTAAAATATGAGACTTTTTCACCATTGAACATTTCACTGGCGAGAAGCCCAGATGTTTATCCTGCACAGCTTTGATATCCTGGGGTGGAAAGAATACTAAAGCATATACAACTTCAAATCTATGGAACCACCTAGTGAAGGGATGTCACCCGAAAGAATATAAAATTCTGCAAACAAGAAAAACAAAAAAAAAGAAAGCTCACAGACTCATGTTAAGAACTTTTGCGTCCATTTGGATAATGCTTGGTACTTGTTGGGATGTTTGAACTTGTTTCTGGAAATTCTGGTCAGTCCGATACCCACTTCCCTCCCACACACACACACAAGGGTATAATCTAATTTTTCAATAAAATATGAGAATTGTATTATAAGATGAAATGTTTCAGGGCTGAGACATCGAAGTGCTGTAGTTTCTTTATTTAAATAGCAACTTTCAAGTATTTATTTCACGAAAAATACAATTCTTTTTTTAACATACCTTGTAAAATCGAAAATTGGAATCTGCTCCCCAACCCCCCCGAACCCCCCCCCCCCCATCCCCCCCCCCCCCCCCCCCCCCCCCCTGCTCCACACACACAAACAATTTATTCCAAATTACCATAACTCATTTGAATCAGTATTTCATCTGCCAATATTATCTTTTGTCAGATATGAAAACAGGCTGAAATGTTTGTGGTTTTGCTTGCACACTCTGACTGTACAATATTAGTAATGTGTAATTTATTACCAAACACTAATGTCATTTTAAACAAAGAAAGGTTATTTTTGATATATTATCACAAGAGATGGGCAATATACTGAAAATCTGAACCGATACTGACATCACAGGGATACCGAAAAACCAAACTGAACCAATCATTGCATACCGGAACTATTTACATTTTCCTACATTTGCTATTTATAAGACCTTGTTGAGGTTTGATAGCCAGTGAAAGAAATGACTGATTTTATTTTCAGTTTTGTTAACCGTTAAAGGCCTAGGCAATTGTCCTGCATTCCCGCTAGACTACAACTGATGTCCAGTTGCTAAGCAGTGATTTCTAGTCAAGTCATTGCCTCCTGTTAAGGCAGCCAAGACTTGACTAGAAATCACTGCCCAGATGATTTGTCTATTGTCAGCATGACCTCCTATTTGCAGCACGTAAAGGACTCTGAGATCACAAATTCCTGAAATAGGCTTTTAAAGGTTGAGGTGTGTTTTGAATAAGTCACAAAATTACAGTATATATGATTTGTGTTGGCAAAAAAATTCCAATGTTCAGATCTTTGGAAGAGAAATGTGTGGCGCTGTGGTAGAATGGCAGAAGAACAACTTATTCTGTATTTTCTTGGTGTGAATTCCAGTTTGGTACCATCGATAAATCTCAGTCATGTCAGATACTGAATATAGAACCAATACTGCAGTATAGACTCCTAAAAATATTGAAATCGATACCAGAATCAAAATTCCAATACCATCTATCTCTAATTATCACTTCCAACAAATATCCTACATCCCCAACCCATGTATTTTGATAACTTTGGAAGCTTAAACAATTTAGAAATAAAACACCAAAAAAAGTTGAAATTTTGGGATTCTGTGCAGAATATGCAGCTTGTCGCATGAATTTCAGGTGCAAGTTAATAGTTCAAAAAGAATTGTGACATAATTAAACTACTGAGCCATTTTTCTGTCCTAAAATGTCTTATTTGTTATTTCTGTCCAAGAACAGCATGTGTAAGTTCAATAAATCGAAGCATAGCAGCATGACAATGGTAACTTTTCTTGTTGACAATCGATGTTTGCTGATGTTTACCCCATCTTCTGTTAAGCGAGATAATGGTCTGATATTGACCAATGGCCAGTTAATCACCTCATCACTAACCATGATGAACAATGAACCAAACCTCTGTACCATTATTCAGTAACACTATCTTCAGTTATTACATCTCTTAAATGCCAAGGAGCCCCGCATTTGAATGCAGACACCCTTACAGCAATAAAGCAGATGCTCTGACACTATGTTCTGCCACTAACGATTTGATTAATGGCGAAGAAAAACTGTTTTACAGCCTGAGTTGTTTCCAGTCAAGTATGGTCTGCCTATTGACACTTGACTAGAATTCAAATCTTGGCTATACATCTTTATTACTTTAACAGTAAATAATAAATCCACTTTTATTTTTCAGCAGGGGGGATGTACTCCCCCCTTCACCCAATAGGGGAGGATTAGCACACCCCACCCTCTCACCGCAGAAATCTGCCAAATTCGTCAGGGAGATAAAATTATGCAAACACAATGAAGATAGAGATAATACTCCCAAAGGCCTGATACACATGCACAACAGGAATAATCATGATGGGTATATAATCACTGTGGCATAGGTAAAGTTAATTACACAGCGAGGGTTCTATTTTAGTCCATACCAGAAACTTTCTACACAATCAATGGTTGACACACATCAAGTCACTGTTGTGAGTTATATTGTACTTATTAAATTTGTGGCTTGTGGAACTAGGGTATCAAAAAAAGGTGTCAATACAAATCGCCATGACACCTGTTTTTGATATCCTAGTTTCACAAGCCACAATTTTTTTCTGCATTTCATTTTGACTCTATCAAAGCCTCTAGAGTCAAGGATATTGCAACTTTTTCCTAACTGAAACAAAAATTTATCCCACCTGGCTGAGTATGGTTAATGGAAGCATGATCGGCCCAGTGACTTTCTAGCCCCCATCGGGGGCAACCATGACACCTGTTTTTGATATTCTAGCTCCACAGGCGTCAACTTTTTGTTTATGTTTTGTTTTGACTCTATCAAAGCCTTTAGAGTCATGGATATTGCGACTTTTTCCCAACTGAAACAAAAATTTATCTCACCGTGCCAATTATGGTTAATGGAACCATGATTGGCCCAGTGGGTTCAGTGACTCTCTAGCCTCCATTGAGGATATGAGACTGATATTCAGAAACAACAACTCAGCAACTTACCCCATCCAAGTCCTATATATTTCTTGAAATGACTACTGGTTTTAAAAACTTTCACCAGAACTATATAGATGTGTATTCCTTCTGCGAGCATCCAACAAAATAATGCCAGAAGAAAGTAGTGCAAGAGGATCGCAACAACTTTACATCCATCCTGAAATTTAATAGTGAAAAATAAAAAAAATTTGTCAAAACATTCTATATAATGGTATAATGAGTAAGCATTTTGAGTGATTTCCCACTGCCAAATTAGTGGTATTTATTCATATGCATCAGGAATGGAAAGAGAAAAAAAAGAGCACTTTCGTCACTTTACTAATGGTAAACTATATTCCAATAAAAAATACCGATTTTCTACATACTAATTAATAGTAAGTTTCACAGGGAGGGTGGGGGGGGGGGGAGGGGTGGGAGGGGTGCATTTTCAAATTCAAAAGAAATTGGATTCTTCAATGATAATTTTTGCCTATACACAGTTTATGACCACCTATTGGAAAGAGTTCAATGAACCATTCTAATAACAGGTATGAACTAAGTTTTTGAGGCAAAAAATAAAAATTTAAGTGCTGTTAACTAGGAATGAAGAATCATCGCTGCATAACCGTTGTAATGTGTTTGATGCGATATCAATTTAAGCAGATGTATAAAGGTTATTAACACCATGTGGGTTTCCGAGATAGTGTAACAGACTCATCACAAAAATCGATGAGTCCATTAGGATGAGTCAATATATGATCCAGAGGTGAGGTCGGAAACCCACTTGGAGGTAATAACCAATTTATCTCACAATATTCCTCCCTTTATTGACTTGCTCACATATATTTTGACAATCATTCAGTGTCAAGGATTTTTTATAAATGAAGATCTTGATGTCATGGTATTACGTTCTTGGCTTGTACATGATGCAATCCCCATTCATTGTTCCTCTTCTGCCAGAACTGCCAAAGTTTATAGTAGTGTTTCAGCAGTGTGTTTCTTTGTTTTATTTTCAGGCTGAATGCATGGCTGGCCTATATAAAAGTATCATCATGGCAAAAAATTATATAGTCTAATTTATTTCAATGAGTTGATGATTTATTTATAATTTAATTACTGTTATCAACATGTTTAATCAGTTTTTCACTGAGTGCAGGTAAAAAAAATGTTGTCTTTCTGAATCGAATGTTCACATATGCAGTTGCTACCCTCAATACAAATTTGTGTTTTGACTAGATGTTTTTACTTGTATTAAAATAAATATTGATACTTATAATTTTTGGGGAACTGATAACAATTCATTATTAAAAACACACAATGTGATATGACACTGGCCACACAGTGGATTGATAGCAATGTATACCCTTACTTTCTCTTCCCGTAGAAACTAGAGAACTCAACAAGCAAATCAACAGTTCATGAATCATCCTGTAGCAGTCTTTGAATTTTGAAATGAGAGGCACCCTGTATACTACTTGCTACCATTTGAAGTGAAGGGTGCTATTGTTGAGTCTGGGCACTGGAAAAATGTTTTCAAGAAAAACATCAATGAACATCTGCACTCCACTGGTGCACAGTAAATAGGGATATTAAATATATTAACTGATTTTTTCGAATAAGCTTTTCTCAGCAATGATCATATTTATTTGAGTTTGATATAATACAAGAAATGCAACTTCAGTGGAGAAATCGTAAGTCAATCAGATGATACTCTACAGAAAGCATGAGTGAAAAGACAGTGAGTAGCATTACTGGCCTTTGAAGTTGAAAAAATTTCAACAAAACCATACGATGTGACCACTCATTGGAAATAGCAAGTTCAAATGGGGAGTCATAAACTGTTTATAGGGGGGGGGGGAGGGTGTGGGGGGGTGTGGGGGGGGTTCACATGATATGGTTTTGTTGAAGTTTTTCTTAGGTAAAGGGTTAAGACAGAACACAATGAGGGTGAAGTATGGGGTACTGGAATCAATGACTCTTGGTGGAGTTGCCATCAGCGTGTGTAAAATACAAGAAAAGACACTACCAAAGGTTGTTCATTCCTCTACCAAGCCTGAAAATAAGCAGTCTGTCATTTGCATGAGGGTGAATTTGCTGATGCTATCCCGTACAGTGGGCCAATTTATCCTCTGGGTTCCTCTTTTTGTTTAGGTTTGAGACTCAGATCCAGATTGAGGTTCACAGAGGGCAAATTTAGTGATGCTACCCTAGCATCATTAAATTCACCCTTTGGGGACCTAATTTTGCAGATGACAGTCTGCTTATTTTCTGATTTGCACTCTATCAATGTTGTGTTTTGTATTTACAACTCAATTAAACTGGATTTAAGGGAATGAAGAGCTCAGATGTTTGAAAAAAATATCATTATGGCAGTCTAATAACGTTCTTGCTTTCCACTATTTTGTGTTAAAGCATTTCATTCATGTCATAACATTACCTAGATGCATAACATCCATTCAGAAGCATTCTTACATGAAGTTCTTACGCATAATCCAGATTCCACACGTGGTGTACCAAGAACATTTCCCAATGTCTGTATTGTATTGCATGATGTTGAATTTGTGTAGCAATCATGGAATAATGTATTTCTTGCAATTGTAAATATTTCCAATCTCCACTCAAATAATTTATGCAATAGTGATGCATCTGTTTGGGCAAATCGACAAAATGGAATCACTTCTTCAACTCTTGGTCTTGAATCATCAGGACGATTTGAAATTGAATCAAATTTCGAAGCTTTGTATGGCCCTATGTGATTATGTATTGAATTATAACCCTACCTCATTACTACACTCATATTCTTTAAACTAGTGAAGAGATGTATTGCTAATTGTATAGTGATAGGAGGTGTAAAGACCACTTACCAACCAGATTGGTTGGTCAGAATCTCACAGTTTTGTGGTAAATAGGTCACTCTGTGTATTGACGTAATGGGTTTAGAGGTGGGGTGGCTCAAAAATCAGATTAGGAAAGTTATACATTGACCTTCTGGATGTTAACAGATGTATATAAATGTAATTTTCTCTAAACCTCTCATAACATAGAAAGCGTATTTGTTCCTCTGATTCACTGCAAAGGAGAAAAGGAGATATTTTATCAAAATATTTTATGGCAAAGTTTCATATAAAACTGAAAGTGCTCGAATGACATGTCCATCAAATGATTGTTCAAGAAACGGGATCTGTAAACTTTTCTTCCTCAGCAACATTTGCAACACTTATCCTATAAGTGGTCCAATATATGGTGAACAATGTCATAAATTCACACAAATACAAGTGTGAAAGAATAACTCCAAACGTATGAGTTGGTGCCATTTGATGTATTCATTTAACCCTTTACCCAACGTAACGGCCAAAACCGGCCAGCGATATTCTCAAAAATCGGCAATTAATTTTCAAAATATTTTCATTTTTTGTCTCAAAAACATAGGTTATGACCCCTCATTGGAACGAGCTCGTCGAGCTCGTTCCAACGAGGGGTCATAACCTATGTTTTTGAGACAAAAAATGAAAAAAATTAGTTATTCAAGAATTTTTTTTGCAAGTGTCGTCTGCTTTTCATGTTAGGTAAAGGGTTAAAAGAGTTGCTGAGATAAAATCTGGCCTCGTTATTTTCATTGTGATCAGGCACACATAACATCTCTGTGTAAATAATACATGAAAGAATAAAGTTACCCTGTTCTCTGTTCTATCTGTGCCAAAAAGAAACAGACACTGCACTCCAATGATGGATGCTGCCAACTGCTGATGTATTCGAATTCTCTCACTTTTTAATCTACAAGTAAAATAAAGTTGATTACCTTCTCATTACCGTGATTAACTCAAGCAGCTTCGAACACTAGACCTCATTTTGAGAGTTTTGCCAACTACTTCAGTGCTCCACCTGAATGGTTGCAGCAAATTATTTCAGAATATCATATCATATCAGTTTTTCCAAGAGAATTATAATATTTACGAGATGCTCTCATGTGATACTTTGTTGGAAATGGCTCCAAGAGTCTTTTTCAGTAGTATTTCACATAAGGTAAAAAAAAAAGAAGGAATTGGTTCCAGTTACATTCCCAGAAAAAAATCGGGTAAGTCAGTCAAAATTTAAAAGAAAAAAAAATGTTTGTTTTGTATCCATGCTGTTTAGTCAAGACTGAACAACAAACTTTGGAAATGTATGCACACACACAACATGTCCCAGGTAAATATGCATGTTTTATAGGGTACAGGATTCAAGGAACTAATGGAAATACTTATAATAGATTAAGGAAATTATTTTAATGTGAATTCCAAAAATGAAAACACATTCCATTTTCAATTAATAGCTTGTTTTTGTTCTTTACTCACCTTAGAAATTCATATATAACTATGGTCAGAATGCAGACAAGTATGGATAATCCACCTCCTATATAACTTATATATGAAAGAACTGCTTCATTATTTCCATCAATTGTTTCCTGAAATACACATGATAACCAGATTAACTGACAATAACTGTTAACCTTCTGAGTATTTTGAAAAATATTTTTAATCAAATCTAGTTATGTCAACTGTGAAGCAGCTGTTCATGCAAGGAGCTGAACATGATTTATTTGCAAACAAGTTTTGTGTATCGTGGTTTTTCACTTTCAGTAACTTTGAAATTGACATTAATTTTTAGTTTCACTTGCAGCTGCTTTGTATACACAGGGATAGAATTTTGCGAGAATCAGAGAATCTGATTCTCAGAATGATTCTTGCCAATTTCTTTCTGAACAGTAGAATATAATGGGAATAATTTCATTTTAATTCTCGCAAAACTTTCTGAAATTCTGCCCCAAGCTGATATATTATATCTCAGTGGTTTCTTTTCTCTTTCAATCTATTGTAAATTTTAGGGGGCATGTTTTACTTTATAATCCATAGTCAAATAATAATGGACCAAACATTATAATATAAGAATGTTATCTCCCTTGATGGGGGTCATCATGAAAGCATACACACTAATTTTATAATAAAATGTCGGTGAACAAATGTTTTGCTTGTTTGTCTGTTTAAAAAAGTATTATTGTCACTCAAAATTGTGAAACATTTCCTAAAATTCTTTTGTTAACTTTTATCTAAGGAATAAAACAAAGTGATCAGCAGTGTCTTTTTCCAAATTGATAAAAACAGTAATAAGTATACACATGTGTTTGATAAACTTATGGTTATGCAGTTTGACCTCAGGCCTGGCATTCTTAAAAATGCAGGAGGGCTAAAAATTGCTCCCCTCGCATGGCCTAGGGGAGCGATTAGCTCTCCTCAAGGTTACAAAAGCTAAAAGTGACAAAATGAAGTTTTACTATTAACGAATGGTGCCTAGTGGGCTTTGACATTTTATTTGGTGTTGCTAACAGGGTAGTCTGTGAGATGGCTACACTGCCCCTCCCACACCTCTGGGCCTCGGCAAGGCCCAGAGGTGTGGGTGGGTCAGAGTGGCCATCTTACAGAGACCATTAACATAGCAGAGATCTGAAAAGAGGTGGGTTTTAGGAATAGGCTATTATGTTAATCATTATTATTTTCTAAGGCCAGGAGGGCTAGTTTTTGCCGCCTTAATTTTTTTAAGATGAGCAGTAGACGAGCACATAAATCGCTCTCCTGAAAATGCCAGGCCTGTGACCTTGAGAGAAGGGGGCATTGGTAAAATATATCAAATACCACATGAGGATGTGAGTGATATAGCTCGCAACCTCATGCAATATTTAGAGGTTATTACTTGGTTAGTTTCATATTGGTCGAGATATCAGCTCAAGTTAACTTCATATCATCCTGAGACCGATGGTCGAAGGTTGATGTGAAGTTAACGAGGGCTGATATCTGAGCCAATATGAAACTAACCAAGTAATAACATCATTATTTATTAAACCAAAATATATAATTACCAAAATTCTCAGATTTGTTACAGTTTTTGGAGAGTTTTTCTCATTCTTTCTATAAAACCTGATGTTTTCTTTTCTCCTTATTCCAAGTTCAGCTATCTGAATGTGAGTAGGAAAGCCGAGACATTCGGATAGCTAACCTACCTCTTCTTCCACTTCATTGAATCTCTGTTCATGACTCTAAATTTTGGTTTGCGATGAATTTTCTATACAGCTCTCTTCTTTCTTCTCTTAATTCATCCAACTAATCATTTTTTATTGCCATCATTAATTCCTCATCATACTAAACTCTGCTTCAAACTGCTCCACTGCCTGGTAATGCCAATTTCCCCCGACTGAATTCGATGAATAACTATGAACATTTCCATGTGCATAAATTGGTTGCACCTAGTAATGCATCAGGGGGACAAGTCTGGCTTGCTTCATATCAACCAAGATTGGCATTATAACAGCCAGGTTTGAAGCCATATCAGGCAAGTTTGATAATGGGCAATTCTGGGAAAGACAACTGTATCTAATAAACAAAGTTAAAGTGCCTGTTTTGCACAAGAGGAAAGTTAATTTGTTAATTTTGTTGCCAATCTTGACTCAATACTCTACCTGTAATCTCAGGTGGAAGGACCATTAAATATGGTGATGGTAGCTTAGTGGATAAGGACATTGTTCTCTGAGCTAGAGGTTCAAAACTTAATCCCAGATGGGAAAAATCACAGTGTGACCAAACACTCTCAGGTTTCAAGAATTATGGGCACTGCTGTTATCGCTGCACTCCATCCTATCACCAGGTGTGGACATAAACAGGCTCTTCCATTGTGCACTGCAACACAATTTGTGTAATGGAATGATTCCTTCTTACTATCTGAGAAGAGCAGGCCACACAGTTGCTGATGCTGACTTTTCCAACAAAATCTGTACCATAGAGCCAGGGAGAAATGTTAATACAGTGGAACCCTGTGAACTGAACAGCCACTTTGTGGGTGAAAAATATTCAATTACCAAGACTACTGAATTAAAAAGGAATTTGGTAATTTTCCTGTATTTTAGAGTCCTAAACTGAGCTTTTATTATATTATATATTGTCTGACACAGCTGACAGAACTCTGTCAAACAAGTTATAATAGATTAACTCCTTAATGCTGCTGGTGTATAATCTTGCACAAGATAGAGTTTCTCTTGGCATTCAAATAAGGATACTTTAGGCTCATTTAACCCTTAGGTCCCCATACAACCACAAACTGCCCCTTTTTATATTGCTCTGAAAAAGTTTTTCCCAAGTGTATTCTTCCTTGTGAACTCTACTGGTAGGATGCATTGATCTTGGCATTGCTTTTACATCATTATTGGCTTGAGGGTTAATCAAATTGTCCTCTGATAAATTGAATCAAATTTTTCCCCAATGATTTCTTGGGTTAAACAGCTTTGATGAGATTTGATGAAAAATATCTTTAAAAATACTCAGCAAGTTAAGATATAAATGCTTATATTGGATGAATTGAGACCAAATATGTCTATATACAGGGGTAATTCACTAATTATCAAGAGTAATTTCCATGATAGATCACAAGAGCTTTATTCAATTAAATGAGTTTCCAGAAAATTATTCTTTAACTACGGTATGTGCAATTTAGAGGTTAAGTTTGAATTGAAGGTAAGGTAAATGGTTTTGTACTCAGAAGTTATATGCAATTAACAAAGTTATTCAAGTAAGCATTATCCAATTAAGTGAACTTAGTTGTATAAATTGTCGAACTTATTAAAATGAATAAGCTTGAACTGAGATACAACATCAGGTACTTCAACTGAAGATTATTCTCTCTTGATGGTTTACTAGATGAACTTTTTGTTCAGCCAAAATATGAGGTAAAGGGCTATTAACCCTTTAATTAACAAATCGGCTGTATCCGCCCACATAATTTACAATTTCAGCAGTTGAAAAAAGAATATTTTTCAAAATATTTCAATTCAACAAAATCATTGAAATAAAGATTATTTTTAAAAAAAAACCCATCATCTGCAACCCTCCCCCTCCCCCCCTCATTGAAACAATCTCATCGAGCTCCTTCCAATGAGGGGGCACATGATATGGTTTCATTGAAATTTTTTTAAAAAATAATATTTAAAAAAATAAATTTTGATAACATCTGCATTGGGTAAAGAATTAATGAATGTAACTTACCACAGCACCATAAACATCCATTAACAAGGCAAAATTAGTCATGTGATAGCAGTGACATTCAGCATGGGTGTCATTGGCAAATATAAGTTTGCAACCTTCTGTTGACCAAAGGTCAGGAAGTTCACTGAAAAATAAAAGTGAGCTAATTTTGGCGATGTACAAAGGGCTTTTGAACATAAAATGATTTAATGGTTCTTGGGTGACTTGAGGTGAGAAAAAAACAGTCAGAAAAAAATACTCTGTTTTAATAATTTTCTTGCTTTTTCAAACTACTTTTCATTTTAGCAAAATGGAACCACATTTAAAAATTAATGCCTGTGGTAATAGTCATGAATGCCAAATTAATTGTGTACGGGTATGTTCAGTTTAGAGTGCACCTACATTTTTCAAATCCAATGGATTGCTCGAATACACTTTATTGTCCACTGTTCGTATTTAAGTGGAATACCAAGCAAGCTAAAAGTGGGTAATTTATAATTCTTTAAAAACCCTTCACTTAATTTCATAATATTTATTATAGAACACATGAATATACAGCAGACTTTTATGAAGTTTTTATTACCATTTTCTTTTCACTTTGTTTATTAATCAATTAGGCTTAAACACACCTCAAAGAAATGTAATTTTATTTTCTGTTATAATGTTTTATTGCAATGTTTGTGGAAACAGAAATATCAAATCACAAAACAAAATTTATCTAAAGATTAAGGTTTTGTTTCTCAAGAGGCTTATGAATGAGATGAGCATGACCTCTTGAGGATAAAATATTGCAACTGCTATGTGCAATCTGTGGTTAGTTTTAAAAATCAAAAACCCTTTTACAGCCTGATGCATAACTTTATTTAACTGGTAGAGTGCAGAATTATTTTTGGTCATCAAAATTTGTTCATATACCTTTGCCTTGCTACAATTTATGGGAGAGTGCCAAAAGGCACTCTCCCAAAAATTGTAACAAGGCAAATCCTAACAGACTAAATAATTTCACTTCAAAGGTGATATGAAGAACATCCACAGAATAAGAAGCCTTTAAGATGTGGTACCGACACTTCAGAATAAAGCCCAGATATGGGCTTCCAGTACTCTATCAGTTCAGATCAATCTTAACCCTTAACCCTTTACCCAATGTAATGGCCAAAACCGGCCAGCACTATTCACAAAAGTCACCAATTAATTTTCATTATTTTTTTCACTTTTTGTCTCAAAACCATAGTTTATGACCCCTCTTTGGAACAAGCTCATCTCCAATGAGGGGGTCATAACCTATGTTTTTGAGACAAAAAATGAAGAAAATTACTTATTCAAAAATTTTGTTTTTTGTTTGCAAGTGTCGTCTTTTTTTCATGTTAGGTAAAGGGTTAAGAACTAAAAATAAGCCAGCAATTTTTTTAATACAATGTGGTCACTTGTTTGCCATTCTTATGTATATGTTGTTGAGCTATTTTGTTTTCCTCACACTAAATGCATTTTGTAATAATTTTAACCCCGATCTGAATTTTTCACATTATGGATCATTTCACAGAACGAAAAATATTCTTCACATTTTAAGCAACAGTTTATATGAAGGTAAGCTACTTACGTAAGTGACATGTTTATAAAACCACAAGTTTCTGTCATGGTATCCAAATTAGAAGTATTCTACAAAAACATAAAGTTTTCATAATTACAATTATCATTGTTCAAGAAACATGCATATGCCACGAGATGTTAAATATCTTGCCCGCAAAGAAAGAAGGGGATCTGAATACAAAATAGAAACAAGATCTTCTCACAAAATAATTATGCTCATACAAAGTTTTGTGAAAATCGATTTACATTTCTTTAAGTTGTCGCATTTACAAAGGCATTAGACAAACACTAATTTTCAACAAAAAGGGGCGTAACTCCTATGAAAACCAAAGCAATTTTCGAATATCAAACTTGACCAAGATCTTACCACAATGTATGCTTATAACAAGTTTCATGAAAATTTGATTAAATTTATTCAAGTTATTGCATTCACAATGTCATTTTATAAAACGCCTGTTCTATGAAATCCTCATCTACAGCAAAACTAAACAATGCAGAAAATGAAAATCCATTCTGCACACGTGTGGAACGGAAATCGTTGACAGACTATTTTTATAAAGGAGCGAAATTTCACTGAAATTTTCTACAAATCATGCACGGCTATTACAATTTGAATCGCTAGCGATAGCTAAAAATTGTCGTCTGAGTACCAATGTGATCTATGTGCCAGTAGGCACATAGAACACATTGGAACTCAGGGGACAAAATAGTAACCTGGGTTCTCCTCGCAAATTTGGTTTGATTCTTTTTGTTGATCGTTCTGTGTATATCAAACACTGTCATAACAAGTACAAAAGAGTAGGAAATTTAGTGAATATCAAACTCGATCAAGATTTTCTCACAATGGATGCCTATAGCAAGTTTTGTGAAAACCTGATTACATTTGTTCAAGTGATTGCATTCACAGCCATTGACAGGTAAACACCAAATTTCCCACAAAAAGAGGCATAGCATAACTCCTACAAAATCTGCCAAAAATTGGTGAAAATCAAACTTTACCAAGATCTTCTAACAATGTATGCCCACAGCAAGTTCCATTTGTTAAAGGTATCATGTTCACAAAGTCATTATAAGACAAACAACAAATTTCCAACAAAAAGGAGCATAACACCTATAAAAGACGAGTAACTTAGTGAATATCAAACTCGATCATAATTTTCTCACAATGTATGCATGCCCATAGCAGGTTTCGTGAAAGCCTGACTACATTTGTTCAAGTGACTGCATTCACAGTCATTAACAGACAAACACCGAATTTTCAACAAAAATGGGCATATCATATTACAAAATTCAAGAAAATTTGGAGAATATCAAACCTGACTGAGATCTTCTCACAATGTATGCCCACAGTAAGTTACATTAATTTTTTCTTCAAATTATCATGTTCACAAGGTCATTATCACAGAAACACTGAATTTCCAACAAAAAGAGGCATAACATGTACGAATGGCTGGACAATTTTGTGAATACTGAAAGTGACTGAGGTATTGTCACAATGTAATGCCCATAGCAAATTTCATGAAAATCTGAATTCACTTATTCAAGTTATCGTGTTCACAAAATCATCAGACAAACATCGTAATTTCCAACAAAAATGGGCAAACCTCCTACAAAATCTGAAACAATATCAGGAATACTGAACTTGATCAAGATTTTCATCTATGCCTGTCGTAAGTTTCAAGAAAATCTGATTATATTTGTTTAAGTTGTCGTGTCCACAAAGCCATTTATACACAAACACCATAATTCCAATAAAAAGGGGCATAACTCCTACATAAGATGATGAAATTTGGTATCAAACTTGATAGAGATCTTCTCACAATGTATGCCCATAGCATGTTTCGTGAAAATCTAAAAAAAAAGTCAAATTTCAAAACAAACGGGGAGATAACTCCCACAAAATCCAAGGAAAGTTGGTGAATATCAAATTTGACCAAGACCATGTCACATTGTATGCCAATATCAAGTTTTATGAAAATCTGATTACATTTGTTTAGGTTATCGCATTCACAAAATCATTATCACAGAAACGCCAAATACCAACAAAAAGGGGCATAACTCCTAAAATGTCAAGGAAATTTGGTAAATATTGAACTTGACCAAAATCTTCTCAAAATGTATACCCATAGCAAGTTTCGTAAAATTGGATTAAATTTGTTCAAGTTATTGCACTCACCAAATGGGTGGATGTACACACAGACTGATACACAAATGAATGGACAGATGAGACTCATTTTAATATCTCCTGCCAAACTTTCCTTGGGCATGTGATAACAACATAAAATGATTAACCCTTTTGCGACTCAGCCAAACTGACCCCCCAGACTTGGGATATTGGGGTTAATTTCGGGATCATCTCATCCGTTAGATAAAGGTATAAAACGTTCCATTCATTTGGATTGTCAGGTAAGTCAAGATTTATCTTCCCATCTTCAGAATATGAGATATCTGGTGGAACAAAATCTGTGCATTTTTCCCATTGAAAAATTGGACCAATTCCACGACCACACCAGCTCCCTCGTATTCTGCCATGTCCCTGACCAGCACTTCTTTTTCTGCCGCGTCCCCTCCCATGGGTCAGTCCTATTCCACTCCATCATCTGGATTATTACTGGCAACATCATCTGAACGTCAGGCACTCATAGTAGTGTCATATGTGTCAGCTTGATTTGAGCCAGACTGTACCGCAGAATCCTTATTCCACGTTGCTATCAATTGTCATCTTCGGAATTACTGTGAGGTGCAATATGCGCTAAAACTGAAGCCAATCAACTAAAGGGAAACAACTCTAAATTCATTCAGGCATGAAATTACTTCTGTGGACTGATAGAGATAGCACACGTGGACTGAGGTGAGAGTAGATGCATTACTATGCCATCAGCACGCAGTGTGCCAATGGGTTTGTAGTGTCAGTTTACCAGTGGCGTGACGCACGCCGGTGAGGCACGAAAGGGTTAAAATCACATGCAATAAAAATGAAAACAATGTTGCATTATTTCCACATCAATTAATAGTTTCCAAAGGCACTGTGGGTATTGGTGAAATTCCAATCAATTTGTTCTAATTTTGCATCATAATAAATGTTTTGTCAAAAAACAGATATTTCAAGAGCAATAATATATTGTCCAGTTTTCAATATCTTTATACTGAAGGATTTTGCTATTCAGTGAATAAATAATTAAGCCATTTTGTCAAAAAACTTATCAGAAATAACATATAGAAGATCTCAGAGTCCCTCAGTTTATATCAAAATTTACAAAGCAAGTTATGTAAATTATGTCTGGACCTAGCTTTAGTGAGGTCCAGCCCTAATTTACTGGATGAGTTCTGGAAATTTCGATACAAACTGGGGAGGAGTTGAAGATTCTATTTATTATATGATCCAAAACCCTACAAAAAAAACACTTCAATGCATTAAAGTACTCCCAGTGCTATTTCTGGTGATCCATGGCCATGCATTTATGGGATTAATAACCGGAAGCAGGGTCAGATCATATAATATAAGATACTAAAGCATTCCTAAAATACAACTTCAGTCCTGTACTAAATGGGTGCACAATCGTTTCATTCATCTCAAAAGGAAAAATATGAGTAATTTTTTATTTGATTTAATTACTTTATGACTTATGACCACCTCCCCCCCCCCCCCTCCAATTTTTGCTGGAAGCCCTGAAACATTGGGCCAATAAAGCCTTCACATAACATAGATCCCTAAAAGGTCTCCAATATAGGGCTACACACACTATAAATACACTGAATTTTGCAAAATTCATAACAGCCATCCAAATATTATGTTTGCCCCCTCCACCCCACCCCCCCCCCCCAAAAAAAAAACCCAACTGCCTAGGGCACTCCCTATTATAGAATCCTCGCTTTGTACCTGGTTGGAAAGGGCTTGAGCTCTCAACTGTGTACTGCATCACAATTCATCACCAATTCAATGAAAGAATTCAAGAAATATGCTTCAGTATTAAAGGTTGCTTATTTCACCTTTTATGATAATACTTCATGGTAAATGTATCAGTATTTATGGTTAATACTTGTATTTTGCAAAAACAAAATACAAGAAAAACAGTTACCTAAAAAGGCTGCCTGAGAAGAATTTTTGCAATAAGGAATTTATCCACTTCCTAGTTTGTCAAACAACACTGAGTTGCTTGGGGTCAATTATAGTCTCTGCATGAACAAGACATTAGCACAAAAAAGCTAATTATTTTAAATTACCTTCATTGCAAAGGTCAGAATTATAGGATCCTTTAAATTCTGGAAAATATCATCAGGTGTGAGAAGGAATTTCCCAGTAACGACATCTGACCATAATAATTTACCATTTGTAAGGTTAATATTTCTGAAAACAAAAGTAATAACTTTATTTTGATGACTTGATTAAAATCTGTTAGGCCTAAAAAAGTTAAAAATCTGTCTCTGGTCATTGTGGCTGCCACATGCTCTCTTTTTATAACCAATGCAAACTTAAAAAAATTAAAATTAAAATTGTTTATGTCTGATATTTTACCCAAGTTAATAAAATTGATAACTTTGTCCCTTAATTGCAACAAGGCTTTGCAATGCTTTAGCATTGCAAAGCCTTGTTGCACTCAGGGAACGAAATACACCATCACCCATGCTATTCTGTAGATTATGAGGCCTAAAACATAAAACAAACAAAAAATATGAATTTTTGAGGGCAAAGAAATAATTATAGAAATAAAAAATAAAATAAACAAATGCCTGAACATGCAATTTTGCAAAAAAATGGCTTGAGAGACAGATCTACTTCGTGGGGCCTTAATTACAAGAAATTATCTGATGATATGAACCTTTCAATGAACTCATAAATTAAAAATGGTAATACACAATAATTTAATAACATTCCAGAAGCAGCACCAGGTGTTTGCAGACATATTCTTGCATAGGGCCTAAACCCGGCCCTCTGATCATCTGTTTACATTCCATATCCTCCGACAAACTCTCAGGATACCAGTCAAATTCTCTAAGGAGTCCGATGCTGTTATGAGCTATTTGTTTACCCACTTTTCATGGAGTTGCAGACTGACTACTGTTGATTTAATGTGATGCCCCTCCACTCATAAAAACATATATTCCTTCATGATTCAGTTATAAGTATTTCAATCAATAAGTATTTAATGTATCTTGAAAACATCAAGATATTAACACAATTTGTGGAACTACATGTGTATGTGGCATAATCATAAAACTTCAACTGCAATGAGTCTTATTTAGTAAACAAATATGTATAATAGTGTTGGTAAAGTCATTAAAGATTTGGACAAATCAAATCTAAATTGAGAAACCTTTCTTGCATTGTTTTAATAAATTTAATGTTTATGGTATTTTTGAGATTCAAATTGGTTGGAATATTTCAGTTGGTCAGAAAAGCAGACCATAGGTTCACTTTTCCAACCAACTGAAATATTTCATCTGATTGAATCTAATAATAGGCGATAAACTTTGTAAGGGTTAGACTTGTTTCAGGGCATGACAATGTCTGATTTTCAAACAAAATTTGACCAAGGACTCGAGAGCTTGACTCTGCATATAAAAAAGTATGCCTGCATTCTGCCAGTATCTTTGCAACAAATTCGGAAGTATAAACTGGTGATGAAGAGGGGCTGCTGGTCCTCCATAAATGATTTTGTCAGATATTTATTTATTTATTGGTGTTTAAGGTCACATACTTATGCACAATGGCTAATCGTGACCGTGACAGTTTTACGGGTGGAGGAAGCCGGAGTACCCGGAGAGAACCACCGAGCAACGACGAGCAGCTGTCAGCTCTCCAACATCGTAACTCTGAACGCTGCACCGCAGCACAGGCAGGGTTAGATTGGTTGAAGACATGCGCACCATCGACGTGCAGTATGCCTCAGTACACAGCGTCATCGTGCCCCCATGTAGGCAATCGGGGTGAAGTGTCTTGCCCAAGGACACAACGCGGTTGCCGCAGGTGGGATTCGAACCGAGGACCTCTCGGCTTGCAGCCTGCACCTCTACCAACTGAGCCACCGCGCCCCCCGGTCAGAAAAATAATTCTGTTGGACCTTTTTATCACATGATGGCCTATTTTTGCCAAAATATAATTGCCATTTACACAAGGGGTGCATGAAGACAATGAAACAAAAATGAGTGAAATTTATTTCTGTTGGATATTTCACAAGCTTTACCCCATCTTTCCACCAGTGTTCATGAACACTAGCTCATTATTTTAATGTGCCAAAGCTGAATATTTTTTGTACCAAATGAGAACTTTTAAGTGTCAAATGAGATTTTTTTTGTGCCATGGGTATTTTGTGTGGGGGAACTACAGTGCAGCCGCCATGGATTTGTCACTATTTCCACAGACGCAATAATATTAGATTCCAAACAATAATTATAGGAATACTTATCAAACATTTAATTAATGAAGCACCGGGCACAACCAGTCTATTTAACCTTTTACCCTCACCCTGGGAAGTGAAGCAGTGGTTGTTTACTGTGGTAAACAAGCTCTGTTACACTAGAAATAGGACCCAGTAACCAATACCTGGAGTGAAAGTCCTCTAAAATAGGCAACATGGGTATAAATGATTAGCTGAGGGAATTTACTTTATATCCATGTTGCAGTCATGATTAGCCATTAAGCAGAAATGTTATAAGTTATCTCTGCCAACATGTATGGTTTTGGGAGATTTAATACTTGGATGTCGGTTTTTAAACACCGAGCCACATACATGTCGGCGGAAATAATGTTTTTGTCCCATTTGAAACAAAACAGAATCATAGTGGAAATAAATTTGTGGATGCATTTCTCATGCTCCATAATCAGTTGGATCAAATTCATGAATAATTATTTTGTTTTTACAAACACAGAAGACAACAGATTGAGTTACATCCCTTGGGTTGTTAAGGAAACGAGTAAACAGTATTTTGTTGACAGATTTGCTCTTATTTTATTTTTCTCAAGTTGTTTGATTTAATTATTCGACTATTTAATTTATAACAGCAAAATATGATTGAATTGTCAGAAAGCTGATGATATTTGAGACTATTTTCCGGTTTTGGGGTTCTAGTTTTATCTCAAGGCGAGCAAAAGTGAAAAACTTTCATTTAAACCACATACCCCAATGTTTTGCGTGCCCTTATACCCTGGATGTTGCACGCTCTCATATACCTTGGATGTTGGGTGCACCTTTTGCTATGGCTATTTGTCCAAGACATTCTGACCAATTAGAAGACAGAATTTATTGGGATATAGGGACAAGTGACCTTAAACACCAATAAATAAATAATAAATAAATATAACCCTTTACAAAATGCATCCGATATCAAAATTCTTTATTTTATTGATATTTTTCAAATTTTATAAAAAGAAATAATATGTGACCTCTCACTGGAACAAGCACAATGAGCTCATGCCAATGACACTTCACATGATGAGATTTTGTTGAAAATTTTTGATAAATAATTTTTTTCAAGTGCTCAATTTGTAAATCATGTGGCAGGTGTAGCCAAAGCAGTAAGAAAAGGGTCAATAGAGTGATGATGGCAGCTTCCAGCACTGGGAAGGTTAACCCTTTACCTAACATAATGACCATATCTGGCCAGCACTATTCATAAAAATCGCCATTCAGATTTTATTATTTTTTGGACTTTTCCTCCAGAAAATAAATTATGACCCCTTGAGCACATCAAAATATATTCAAATGAGGGGACAGAAGCTATTTTGTTTAGGTAAAAAGTGAAAACTTGATGGATATTCGACAAATTGTTTTGCTTGCACAGTCTTCTAGTCAGGTTAGGTAAAGGGTTATTAAATTTAGTGGCCTGATGTTTGAACAAGCAATTTACATCAGCCTACATGTATATTCTTCAATATAGCATTCTGCATAAAACTGATGAAAGCAAATGACAATGGACATTTGAAATTTTTTTTTCAAAATGCTGTAGACAAGAAAAGTAAACAAGTTGAGGTGGGCAAGAGTTCCTGATGCACATATGTGATAGAAATTTTGGAAAACTATAGCCCTTGTGATTAACACATTAACTTTCAGCAAATGTTTATTGCAAAAAGTCCACAACTAGTTGAGTGTCAAGTTACAGTAAACCCTTTACCTGACGAATCGAATGCATCTACCCACGTAATATACAAATTCAGCAGTTGAAAAAGAAAATTCAGAATATTTCAACAAAATCATATCAGGCCACATGTCAATGGAATGAGCTATATGTCACATGAAAATGGTTTTAAAAATAAAAAAAAAAATTGAAAAACAATATTTAAAATAATGAATTGTCTGCATTGGGTAAAGGGTTATATTATTTTGGGGTGTAAAAATTTGTTTTTGCCCTTTCACTCTCCCATAAATTGTAGCAAGGCAAATCCATACATATGAAATTGTTTCACAACAAAATTAGACTGGAGGCTAGGGAGCTCATCAGGCAAATTCATGTCGTGGTCTAGCAAACATGGTTCACTCCCCTACCACCACCCAATTTGTGAAGATTATAGTTACAATCCTGATCCCAGACGATGATGACCAGATGACCTAAGAATCCTCTAAAAATTAAGAATGCAATGAAAAAGAAAATAAAAGGGAAAAGTTGCTCTGGGATATAAATAAAAGGATTTCAAAAGAGACGTGATCTTATGGGAAGTCTTTGAAATGAGTTCACTGAATCTGTCATCTTCCCATAATGATGAGAGCTTTCATGGACAAAATATTTTTGTATTCAAATTCATTTGCAACCTTTTTTTTTTCAGGATGCTGAATTATTTTTGGTTGTTATCTTATTATAATTTATGGAAGAGTGCCAACAGATACTCCTCTCCCATAAACTGCAGCAAGGCAAATCCTTTGAGATTAAATAATTTCCCTTCAAACATAATAGAAGCACATCCACAGAATATGAAGCCTTTACATTACAGTGCCTGCACTTCAGAATAGAGACCAACTTTGGGCTTCCAACACTCAACTAGTTAACCCTTTACCAAATGTAATGGTCAAAACTGGCCAGCGTTATTCTCAAAAATCGTCTGTTAATTTTCAGTATTTTTTCATTTTTTGTCTCAAAAACATAGGTTATGACCCCTCATTGGAACAAGCTCATTGAGCTTGTTCCTATGCGGGTCATAACCTATGTTTTTGAGACAAAAAATGAAAAAAAATTAGTTGTTCAAGTATTTTTTTTGTAAGTGCCGTCTGCTTTTCATGTTAGGTGAAGGGTTAATGAATGTTTGTCCATTATGTTTATATATATTACAAAAAAAGAGAAGATCTACCTTGCATCTTCTGATGCGAGCAAATGAGATAGGGAATTGAATCTGCCTCTGTATAATACTATCTTTTCATCTGAAAAAAATGTCATAATGTTTAATTCCTGTAAAACAAATATCTTGTTTCCCCGACAATTAATGTTCAATTTTATGAGGGAGGGAACCTTTTTTTTTGGTTTATTCACAAAACAGTTCTGAAAATAGTTGGAATCAGAAATTTAACAACTTACACTATTATGTGACAAACCAATGTTTTCAGCAGTGAAAATGTCCCATAATGTTACTCAGTTGAAATTTAACCAACTATATCTTGTATGACAGAGGTCTGTGAGGTACCTGACAAACAAGAATTCTTTTTTTAATAGACTTATCTGAACATTCTTCCATAGTGCATCCTCAAATCTGAATATTTTACCAAACCAAACCAATGAGCCAAATGTATCTAGTACTATAGTACTGTGATTACAAAATTAACGCGAATTAGTTTTGGCCAGATCATGACTGGGCTTCAAGCTGATCATATTTCTCTTCCCACTTACTTCTCACAGATAATACTGTAGAATCACATCTGTCAAACAAGAGAGAATATTGAATCTCAGCTGGTATTTTTTAATTTTTTATTTCGGTATTGTTTTCATAATCTATTGTATCTTATAACAAGAACGTGTTTCCCCCAATATAAGTAAAAATGTCTAGACAAAATTAAAATCTGTATTGAGGGTAGCAACAGCACATGTGATCATTCGATTTGGAAAGAGAATGTTGTTTACCTGCACTCAGTTGGCATTGAGTTATATTCTTGAGGTCAACCTGAACAAAATAAATTCAACAAGATCCCTTTTTCCCCATCATGATATTTTTATATAGGCCTACCATGTGTTAATTGTGAAAAATAAAACAAAGAAACACACAGCTGAAACATTACTACTATAAACTTCAGCAGTTTTAGTACAAGTTGAACAATGCACAGGGATTATGTCATGCACAGCAGAAAAATGCGATACCATGACATCATGATCTTCATTCATAAAAAAATCAATTCATAGATGCTGAATAATTGTAAAAATAACTGCCATTAAAAACTTGATCCAATCCCTTCATTATGCAAACAAGTCAGGAAATGGGGGGGGGGGGGGGGGGGGATACTGTAACATAAATTGGTTATTACCACCTGTAGATTTTCAGAGATAGTACTGAAGTTACGACCTTGCCTCAGGGTCATATATTGACTCATCCTATCAGACTTGTCAATAAATGCCCAGAGACGATATCTCGACTTCAATACATCATCTCGGAAACCCAGATGATGGTAATAACCTATATATTTATTTTTGAAATCTTGATCTACCATGACTGGTGTGAGTGTGTCGTGACCAGATCTCAATCCGACTGAGTGAAAAGAAAAGACTGCTTTTGCAATCACTGTACTGTAAAAACCAAACTTGCTACTCAAACATTGTCAGTTCAGCAGTTTATCATTCCAAAATGAAGTCAACTCACTGAGCTTGTCTCAAATGAGGACTTAAAAGCTATGGGAGCACAGTGGCTCATTGGTAACAACATTGGACTTGTCTTCAATCAATGCTAATCTTGCTTGTGCAGAGATAGTATGTTGAGGAGTCTGGCAGTTGCTCGCCATTGGTCAGTGGTTCACTCCAGCTTCCTCCACCCATAAAACTGTCCAACATAAGGTGACCCTGACTGTCAAAAGTGTCATTAAACTCCAATAAATAAACAAATGAATAAAAAATAAAGCTATATGGTTTGAAGAAAAATTAACCCTCCAGGAATTCTCTGCTTTTTTGGAGGAAAGGGTCCAGGCCCATGTTAATGGGAAAATTCATGTCCTGATGGTCCCAACTGGGAATTCTTTTAGGGCAAATGAACATGAAACACACAAAGAATAAGAAATGTTACTGTTGAATTCAACTGAGAACCAGGGGTATAGCTAGGATTCTATAATTGGAGGTGCCCTAGCCAGTTTTATTTTTTGGGGGTACGGGAGCAAACATGATATTTAGAAGGCTGTGGTGGTGGGGGGGGGGGGGGGGGGAGAGGGTTGAGGAGCCTCACCTCCTACTCTTAACTAGGGCTATCTGGTCATTACTCCATCCTCCCACTTTGAAGCTTTGAGGGCCCTAATGGGGAAATTCGGGATCGCACTATTGGACCCTTCAGTCTGAAAACTGCATTCAAGGGCCATAATTACTTTTTCACTTGAAAATGTAACTTGGCCTTTATAATGACATCGGAAGGAAAGCTTCAAAATTTTAAATTATTATGGCAAAAGTTACTGTGTGGAAACAAAAGTAACAGAGATTTTTATGCAAACAAGGGCTATAATTATGGAATTACAATACCAGAAATCTGAAAATTCTAACATTTGTTTTATTACAAATTACTGGAGAGTGCCCACATGCTCTCTCCAAAAAATTGTAACAGAACAAATTTGTATAAACAGAATATTATTTGCATTTGACTGAATATAAGACAAGAGCAAGAAAAACATACACTTTTGCACTGGTACCCTCATTTTTTTTAAAGCCCTGATAGTGGCTTCTAGCACTCAACCAGTTACCAGTAATGCCTCCTTTGAATAAATGTAGTGGGAGCATAAAGACAGTTTTTGTGGCAAAAATCATGAGAGCCCACTTACACTCATGGTTCACTTCATACCTGGGTTATCAAATCCAAGATCTGGCTCGATAACTGAGGATATTAAACAACTGGAAAGGAAAAGGAACAGTAAACAAACTATTATTGAAAATAGAATATGTTTTCACTTTTGGAATTCACTAAAATAAAGCTTTCCCTAATCCATTCCCATGAAACTGAGACTGAAAGCTATTTTTGAGAATAGTACTGGCTTGTTTTGGCCATTACTCACTGTGGGTAAAGAGTTGATGTAGATGAGATTTACATTAACCCTTTACCCAATGTAACGGCCAAAATCGGCCAGCGCTATTCTCAAAAATCACCAATTAATTTTCATTATTTTTTCATTTTTTGTCTCAAAAACATAGGTTATGACCCCTCATTGGAACGAGCTCATTCCAGTGTGGGGTCATAACCTATGTTTTTGAGACAAAAAATGAAAAAAATTAGTTATTCAAGAATTTTTTTTGCAAGTGTCGTCTGCTTTTCATGTTGGGTAAAGGGTTAAGGCAGTACAGTGCACAGGTTTGTAATCAGTTAATAATGAAAATTTTTTATAACCAGAATGCACAGGGTTTAATCTCATTTTCTGGTTACAAAAATGGTAACCGCCATATAACACACAATATGAAAAACACTCACTAAAGCCGTAGAATGCGAAGGATTAGTTGCATAATAGAGATGATGTTATTTATAACCAGAAAAAAAGAGTTACTGACCTTCTGTGTTGCACAGAGTTAGTTGGTTAGCTAACACACATGAACTAGCCATAGGCATTGCACAGGATTAGTTGATAGGCTGTCACATCCCACACTACATGAAAATATACACTAAATAAGGCTGTAAAAATGCACTGGGTTAGTTGGTTACATGTTACAATGGGTGCAGGATTCAATGAACTAATGGAAATACTTATACTGGATTGTGGAAACTTTCTTTAAAGTGAATTCCAAAAATGAAAACATATTCTATTTTCAGATAGTAGCTTGATAGTAATCTCTATTCATTATGAGATTCAGATTAACAGAATATCCTTGTTCATTGCATATTTTTTCCAGCACCAATCCATTTACCAAATATTCAACATTATATTTGCATATTGTATTGGTTAACTCTTTACCTGACACACATAGGGACAACAGGCTAGGGACAACAGGCTAAATGAGTTTGTTCCAATGAGGGGGTCATAAGCTATCTGTTTCAGGCAAAAAATTGAAAAATTAAAAATATACCTTAAATGGTGATTTTTAGATGAAATCTCAGTAAATGACCACAATATGTTGTGTGTTTGTAAACTCATGGAAGAAATAAAAAAATTTCTAAGCTTCACAATTCACCATGAAAGTAAAATAATTTTATAATTTAATTAATTTTATCTAGTTTTACAGATCTCTCAGAGGTCTTTCAAACAAGACATACAGAATTAGGCCAAACAAAATGAAATAATTGATTCTCAGGCAATTTTTTTTTAAAACGAACGAGGGAGGATTGTTTTTATTTTTTATTCCTGATGGAATCGTCATCGATTGATGGCTAAAATTCAGCTGTGAGCCCCTAAAATTAAATACTAGAGTTTCGATGTTGATTTCACTGATAGTTTTTTTTGTAACAGTGATCATACAACACAAAATCTATATAGAACAACTGAAGTGGTGATAAAAAATAATAAGGAGTTTTTTAACTGGTTGAGTAATAGAAGCCAAAATCAGGCCTTTCGAAAAAATGAGGGTTCCTGTGCAAAAGCCAACATTTTCCTTGCCCATGTTTTGTATTCAGTCAAATGTAAATAATAGTTTGTTTATACACATTTGTTCTATTACAAATTATTGGAGAGTGCCTGTTGGCATTCTCCAATAATTTGTAATAAAACAATTTTTGACTATTTTTGATGAACTAATTCAGACCACCAAATATAATCTAGCCCTCAACCAGTTGAATCAATATTTATTTTGTACACACATATGAGAATCGTGTCGCATTTCGTGAAGAGAATGAATGACAACAATGTATCAATGTATATGACATATTGCATCGCAAATCACGATGCGATACCACTAAAATCACATCCTGTGATAGTTTTATACATTTTGAATTTTGCCTCCGAAATAAATATGACAATTGCGGGCCAAAAAAATTAATGCATCGCTGCCTGAGAATCAAAAGATCAATATTGTTTAGCCTTATATTCTCAACTTGTTAGCAAAACTCATAGAATATGAATGGAGAGTTTTGTGTTGTCTGCTGTTTTAGGTAAAGGGTTAATAAATCAAGAGGCCTCTCAGCCTGTAAAGCTCCGCTCAAGGTCACTGCTTTTAGGGGAAGCTAAATAAAGGATAAATATAATACAGAGAGAGAAAATAAGAGTCATGGTTACATTGCATTCTCACCTATTACAAGAAGACTCTAAATGGATGATATTAAAATCACTGATACTTCTCATGAATTTACATTCAAATGCCACTAAGAAACAAATTTTTAGCATTTGACACTCATCTATGACCTTGGGATATACAATGAAAATGTGGTGCATGACTCATGATATGATATATATGTGAAGAAGTTTCATCAATTTATGTCCAGCTCTGGAGAAGTTATGGTCCAGCAAAAGATGTCACTGAGAAATGACATCATTAACATTTGATGCATAATTGTAACGTTGACCTTGGGGTATGGAATGTAAATATGTTGTGTGATATATAAGTGTAAGAAGTTTCATCAAGTTGCGTCGAGTGGTAAGGAAATTATTGTCTGGACAAACAAAATGCTGATGATGGACAGACAGATGCCAGAGATGCATAGCTGTGACATTGTTCTTGGAGTATGAAAGGTAAAATTGATGTGTAATACATCAAAAAACTAATGATATGAATGAGCAAGAAGGTTTGTCCAGTTATATTAAGAAGGAAATTATGGCCCAGTCACTGAATGTTACCAAGAAAGATATTAGCATTTGACACTGATCTATGACTATGACCTTAGGATGTAAAATGTAGATATAGATGTGGTGCATGGCACTGTGTACTGATGATATATATGTGTAATACATTTCATCATTTTATGTCATGTAGTGAAGAAATTATGATCCAGGCAAGAAATGCTGCTAAGAAATGACATTGCGAATATTTGATGCATAATTGGGACCTTGACCTTGGTGTGCAGAATGTAAATGCAGTGTGCTACACATAGCCTACTAATGATATACATGTATAATATATATGTATAAGAAGTTTGATCAAGTTGTGTCAAGTAGTACGGAAAATATGGTCTGGTCAGTTAAATGTCACTAAGAAAGATATTTTTAACATTTGACATTCAACTTTGACCTTGACCTTGGGATGTAAAATATAAATGTGGTGTGAAACACATCATCTACCTATGATATACATATGGAAGAGGTTTCATCAATTTTATCAAGTAATGCTCAAGCCTGGAAATGAGCAGACTGTTATCTGCAGAATGAGGTCCCCAGAGGGTGAATTTGGTGATGCTACCCTCTGTGAACCGCAATCTCAATCAAGGTCTCAAGCCTAAACAGAAAGAGGAACCTGGAGGATAAATTGACCTTCTGTATGGGATAGCATCATCAAATTCACCCTCTGGAGATCTCATTCTGCAAATGACAGATTGCTTATTTCCAGGCTTAATAATGATCAAAGAAGACAAGAAATGTCACCAAGAAATTACATTATTAACATTTGATGCATAACTGTGACATTCACATTGGGGGTACAGAATGTAAAATGACATGTGACACACTGTCTACTTATGATATCTGCCGGTGTGTGCAGGAAGTTTCATCAAGTGGTGCCAAGTAGTAAGGAAATTATAGTCTAGACAAATATGGTCCAGTCAGTTAAATGTCACTAAGAAAAGTACTTTTAGCACTTGACACTCAACTGTGAACTTGCCAATGGGGTGTAGAATATATATGTGGTGTGCTATACAATGCCTACTGATGATATATATGTGTAAGAAGTTTCATCAATTTATGTCATGTAATGATCGAAGTCATGGTCCCGACAAGAAATGTCACCATTAATATTTGATGCAAAACTGTGACCTTGACCTTGGGGTATGACCTTATGATATATATGTGTAAGAGGTTTCATCAAGTTGTGTTAAGTAGTAAGGAAATTATGGTCTGGACAAATATGGTCTGGTCAGTTAAATGTCACTAAGAAAGGTATTCTGGGCATTTGACACTCAACTGTGACCTTGATCTTGGGATGTAGAATATAAATGTGGTGCATGACACACCCTCTACCACCAATGATATATTGGCCTATATGTAAGAAGGATTATCAGTTTATGTCATATAATGAAGAAGTTATGGTCCAGACAAAAAATGTCACTAAGAAATGGCATTATAAACCTTGACCTTGGGGTGTGGAATGTAAACGTGGAGTGTGACACACTGTCTACTGATGATATTTTTATGTAATAAGTTGCATCACATTGTGTGAAGTATAAAGGGAATTATGGTCTGGACAAACAAAATATTCTTGGATGGAGGCAAGCCTGGAAATAAGCAGACTGTCATTTGCAGAATGAAGTCCCCAGAGGGTGAATTTGGTGATGCTACCCTGCAAAGCAGGGTAGAATCACTAAATTTACCCTCTGTGAACATCACACCCAAACAGAAAGAGGTACCTGGAGATTAAACTGGCCCCCTGTATGGGATAGCATCATCAAATTCACCTTCTGGGATCCTCATTCTGCAAATGACAGATTGCTTATTTCCAGGCTTGGATGGAGGGATGACTGGACAACAGATGACAGACAATTTTACTTGTTATATACACCATTTATTACCACCTTTGCTACCTGTAGAGTATTCTCTTGCTTTATTTATCAGAGATGATGGTATTTTAATTGCACTGCTTTTTCCTAAACCATAATCTGAATAGACTGAATCTTTGATATCTTTTTCTACAATGGAAAAACTAATCTCTGAAATAAAAAAATATCATTGTTTTTACCCAAATTATTAACGAAGGACAAAAATGAATTGTTTAAGGCCTAAAAAAGTAAAATATCTGTTTCTCAGGCCCTCCTGCAAGGTCACATGCTTTCTTTTTATAACCCATGCACACTCAAAAAAATATAATTTAAATGGTTTATGTCTGATATTTTGCCCAAGTTAATAAAATGGATAATGTCCCTTGAGTGCAACACAGCTTTGCAATGCTTTAGCATTGTAAAGCCTTGTTGCACTCAAGGGATGAAACACACCACCATCCATGCTATTCTGTAGATTATGAGGCCTAAAACATAAAACAAACCAAGAAGATGAACTTTTGATGGCAAAGAAATAATTCCAAAAATGAAAAATAAAATAAAAAACCGCCTGCTTGCATACAATTTTACAAAAAATGGCATGAGAAACACAAGATCTACTTTTTTTGGGCCTAATGACATAGTCTTAATTCTAACTTCATTCCTCACTAACACAATCAATGCAAGACAGTTACACAAATGATATTACTTATGGCACTCACATTCTCTCATGTCATATCAAAGACTGAAGCCAAGGTTTGTAGCTTTGCTTTTCCTCCTTTTTATGTAATTATTATGCCTTGAAAGACCTTAGAGGGAGCCTTCCAGCATGATGTGATATGAAGACTTTTTAGAGGAAAAGTAAAAATATGGTTGTCACATCACCACATAGAGGAAAAGTAAAAATATGGTTGTCACATCACCACATATCATTGATATCAGGAATATTAACTCCACCGAAAATGGTCTTGTCTCCACCCAAAATGATTAGTGAAAGGAACACTGCACCCAACAACTTCTTCCGTCTTGAATAATTTTAATCACTGGGGTGGGTGAGGAGTATTATTCCCAGGAATGGTGTGAAGGAGAAAGGGGCATGGAATTCAAAGGACACATGACCTTTCTGTCCAAGGAAAACTTAAAACACATCAAAAAGAATCTGTACAGAAAGGGTATCCATAATGGTTAACCTTTTAGGTAATGTAACAGCTACAACTGGTCAGCACTATTCACAAAGCTCACCATTAAATAACATTATTTTTTTTCAATTTTTCACTCCTCAATGGAACATGTAAGTTCTCTGACTTTTGTTTCTGTAATGATATTTATTTATTTCAGTGTTAAATTAACTCTAATACTGCTATTTACACTTTTACCATTTACATGTAGAAGGGCCAAAAAATGTGCCTGTATGGGAGTAAATTCAATAAAATTTATGACACAATTTTTATTCTGTAATTAAATATTAATCAGATGATTAAAAGTGCTACTTTGCACTTGCCAGAAAGTGCAAAACATCATAATAAAATGTGGGACAATAGTTGTAGTTGGCCATGTATGGGTTAATTCTTTGCATGCTGTTGATAGATATTCCTGCCCAGGACACAAAATCTCTTGCCACTGGAATAAGCTTAATTTGGGCACATTTAACCCCTTTAAATTGAATCGACTTTTTGACCAATTATGTCCCGAGTTAATTTTAGATGAATTTTTCATCAAATCTAGTCAAGGCTGCTTTAAAGCAACCATGACTAGATTTGATGAAAATATTTTAAAAGTACGCAGTGGGTTAAGAGTTAATTAAGACGGAGTAATGTTCCAGCCAGAAGACCTCCAAGTTCAATCCTGAGGTCCAAGCCTTGTCCATGCTTCTTATGCTTTTTCATATAATAAGAATTATTGCCCTAGTGATAACTACACTCTGCAGATGATTTAATGATAATCCATCCTCCATGAGCTGCAGATGAGAGTTAACCCTTTATCTAATACAACTAGGGGAAAGTTTCATTTTTTGCTTTCAAAACATAGGTTAACTAGAGCTGAAATGGTTAGCCGATTAATCAATTAACCAATGATCAGCATCTTGATAGATCAAAAAGTAATTGATTGATTAAACATTACTTTTGAACTACTGTATTATATGGGTTAACAAAGGAACAAACTTGCTCCAAAACAGGCAAACATTGTCTTATTGACTCACATCAATTATATGAGATAGACTAAAGCATGTTATGTGCTGACATACTTTTTCACTTGCACGATCATTATATTGTATTAGAAGCTGGAAATGGTCATTCTTAACCCTTTGACGATACTTGCAAAATAAATTCTTAAAAATTTTTGATTTTTGTCTAAAAAACAAAGCTAATAACCCCTCATTGGAACGATCTCAGTGAGCTCACTCCAATGAGGGGTTATAAGCTATGTTTTTGAGACAAAAATTTCAAAACATAATAAAATTTCAATGGAAATTTTGGTATATAGCACTGGCTGGATTTATCCATTATGTTGAGTAATG
Organism: Pictodentalium vernedei; assembly: GCA_031216915.1. Lineage (NCBI taxonomy): Eukaryota > Metazoa > Mollusca > Scaphopoda > Dentaliida > Dentaliidae > Pictodentalium > Pictodentalium vernedei. Next base: position 436,830,232 of record CM062297.1, on the reverse strand, counting down.
GGTTAATGCTGTAAATCATCAACGATATGGCAGTTAGCCAGCTACCTATTAGGGCAAGTGACTAATCAGTTAACCAAGATTGCTGCATGTGATTAATCAACCAAGAAAACCCTATAGCTGTTTCAGCTCTACTTATGACCCTTCATTAGACAAACTTGGCCCAGTGAGAGGTCATACAGTACGTTTTAGAGGCAGGAATTGAAAAATAAAATTTGAATGGGAGATTTTGTGGGCAGTGCTGGCTGAATATGGCTGTTATGTTAGTTAACAGATTAAATAAATATGCTCACCAATATTTCTTGTTGAAAAAGAAAAATCCTCCAAAGTATTTTGTTTTTGTACAGGTGCTGTGGCTCGCTTTCTCCTCATAATTCTAGTTGCTACATGTATCAAATTGCTAGCAAACTGTTCTGTGGAGTTCAACAAGGAAACAACATTTCCCAGTGTAACATTCTGAAAAAAAAACAACATCATAGTTGAATACATTAAATATTATGAATCACGGGTGTGAGATGTCAGCAAGAAAAAAGTTGTGAAATTATAGTGTGTCTCCTAATATATAAATTCAAGTATTGTCTATTGGGATAATTCAGTTAACTGCATATAACTTCCAAATACAAAACCATATACCATTCCTTCAGTACAAATTTGACATGTTAATTATTGCATGTAGATTATAAAGTGAATCCCTGTTAAATAAATATAAAATATGTTGTAATTAGGCATATAAGAAAATTCTTATTTCTCAAACAATTTTTCTTGCATTTTTTTATGAGGACACATGGGGGGATGGGTGGGTAGGGGTGTTCTCTTCTTTAATCCATTCCAAAACATAGGACATCTCTTAGAAATTTTAAATGTTTACTTTCCCAGGAACCATCAGTTATTCAACAGATGTTTTCTTGCATATCAAAGTATAACCCTTTGAACCCTAGTAGTTTCTTCCATGTCAGTTCAATTACAGCTCCTGAAAATCCATATTCATTATTTGGGGGTTTGCCAATTAATATTTTCAACATGCAGCCCCAAGGCTGCATGTTGAAAATATTGAATGGTTTATTCCACACATTCACTCAGCAGCCATCCCACTTAATGAAATTATGAAGTATCATGTTCCTGGGACGGAAAAAAGGCTCATGGGTTTAACCCTTTACCTAACATGAAAAGCAGACGACACTTGCAAAAATAATTCTTGAAAAACTATTTTTTTTCATTTTTTGTCTCAAAAACATAGGTTATGACCCCTCGTTGGAACGAGCTCGACGAGCTCGTTCCAACGAGGGGTCATAACCTATGTTTTTGAGACAAAAAATGAAAAAAATAATGAAAATTAATTGGCGATTTTTGAGAATAGCGCTGGCCGGTTTTGGCCGTTACGTTAGGTAAAGGGTTAAAGGGTTACAGTTCAAGTTCGCATCATATTGATTATACACAACATCAAAGTTGTGAAAGAAATGGGTTTAGTCAATGTACATGTATATGCTGATTGCTTATAAATACAATTTTTATCCAAAATTTTAATGATCATAATGAGGGAAGTGCCTGAGAAAAAAAAAGAATTAAATAGCCTTTTTTTTACAACTCCCAAAGTACCTGTCTCTCCCACGGCTTGCCAGCACATCCCAGAACAGAGAACTCCCCAACTCTCCACCTTCGAGTAGGTTTCACCTTATGGCCCAGAGTTACAACCTTGCTTTTATTTTCACACAGTTCAAGTCTCCATTTCTTTCCATATCTCCCAACAATTCCCAGCATTTTCTTTTACCATTCACTAGTACAAAGTCTGAGATATGAATTAAAACAGGTCTTAAAATTTGTTCCACTTCAAGAGAATCGGTTCTGATTCTCTCGAACCTCTGCCGCGAGAATCGATTTTCAGTCCTTAAATTCGAGAGTTTTGTTATAACTTTGTGAGTGTAACCAGCACATATTCCATAGTGATACTCAAACCTCATATCTATATATTTACTTGAGGTTAACTCTTGTTGCCCTAGTTCCAATTTTGTGAGTTTCTTGTCTTACCTGTACATGTCCCTACATACAGGCTTTTGGTGGTCTTGCTGGTGGATTTTACAGTAACTTGGCAGTGGTTTCTAGTGAAGTCTTGGCTGCCTGCATAGGCAGCCAAGACTTTACTAGACACTAATGTTAAGTCAAAATGTTACCTTATTATGAGGGTACAAAAGATAAGTAGAATTCTCCAGGCCTTTAAAGATATTTTTTGAATCCACGACAAGAATGAAATGAACATTTTGCAAGAATCAAAGTTGATCCTCATCGTTTCCCTTGCAAGAATCATTTCCGTGAATCGATTCTGATTCTTGCATGCATTTTATACCCTGTAATATTACATTTCATACAGTTGAATCCAGATGAATGAAGTCAAACTGTCAGCAAGAAATGTTCATTAGAAAGGAATATGTCATTCTTCAGGCTTTGAGAGAGAGAGAGAGAGAGAGAGAGAGAGAGATGAGAGAGAGAGAGAGGGAGAGAGAGTCATTATGTATTAAATCAAATATTTAATGCTTTACTTTTGATGCTAATTTGTACTTACATCACAAGGAAAAGTTAATATTTTCTCCATACATTTGTATTATTATGAACAAATTATTATATTTCTTCAACAGTGATTTTTCCTATGACAACATTCAACAGCCAGGGAATTTTCTAAAGGATGGATTGTTATGGGGAAACAATATGCATATTAATAATAAAATCCTAAGTTATTAGTATAAAATTAAGCCAACTATATAAATGTAGTAAATGGACAAATATATAAGAATTAAAATGAATTATCTATTGCTTTATTGGAGTATGAATTGGAATGAGCGTGTTAAGTTGTATGAAGTGAGTAGAACTTCATACAAAACTTAACACAACCATTCCCCATTCATACTCCGATAAAGCGAGAGATAATTCATTTCGATTCTTATAATTTAATTCAGGATGTTTACTTGTGTCTCTCCAAAAATAGCACAAATTATGGAAAAACTTTGGATCAATATTGTTTTGCCATTTTTGGCATTTCAGTAATTGCAATTAAAATAGGTTTTATTTGCAGTTAAAAAATCTCAAGGCACAAAATAAGAATAATTCCTACCATTTTTGAGTTGGCACCAGGATTATCTCATTCATGACTGTAAAGAAATCTAAGTTTTCTCTTGTGGCTGTCAGCCACTCATCATGAAAACTTACAGGTATATTTCCTGGCATCTTTCACGAGATAATTCTGTAACCCACTCAAAAACAGCAGGTCATTTGGTATTCTCTATAGATTTAAAATAAATATTAACCATCTATAACATACTACGGGAGTGCAATGCCTCAGTGGTTATGACATTGGACTTCAAACTGAAAGGTCCATGATTAAATGATCCCCGCCAGGAGTAACTACGTTGTGTCCTTGAGCAAGGCACTTAATCCCGAGTGCCCATGTGGGGGCATGGTACCACTGTGTTCTAAGGCATACTGCATGTCAAAGGTGCTCTTGTCTTCAACCAATGGTAACCCTGCTTGTGTGGAGTTTAGTAAATTAGTACGCTTGGGAGTCTAACAGTTTCTTGCCGATGCTCAGTGGCTCTCTCTGGGTACTCCAGCTTCCACCATCTGTAAAACTGTCTGACATGAGGTGATCCTGGCTGTTGAAAGTGTTGGTAACCCTTTACCCAACGAATCTCCCGCATCTGCCCACGTAATATGCAAATTCTGCAGCTGAAAAAAATTTTTTTTTCCAAAAATTTCAACAAAACCATATCATGTGACCCCTCTTTGAGCTCGTTCCAAAGAGGGGTCACATGATATGGTTTTGTTGAATTTTTTTGAAAAAAATTAAAAAATGATATTTAAAATAATAAATTTTGATATCGTCTGCGTTGGGTAAAGGGTTAAGTCCCATTTACAGAAATAACCCTCTGCATACTGATGTCAATGTATCAAACTATCAAGCAAATTTATCCAATAATACAACTGGGGATTTAGCCGACTCAATCTTGTTTGACAGAGCTCATTGAGATCTGTCAAACAAGATTGAATTGTTTAAATTCCTAGTTGAATTAGCTGAAAAAATGCTTCCTAATATTTTGATATTTTGACATCAATGTGGTGAGGGTTAATTCCTGTACAGTATTCTTTTACATAATATTATGTAATATTTTGTAATGTATTACTTCAAACTCACTGGTTGTGTTATTTTCCAGACAGGTGCTGTATTCTCGTCAACTAAATTTCCAACTATTTCTCCATAACCCTGAAACGTATTTGAAAGTGCAATAAAATAAGGCCTGAATAGATAGGAGTGTCTCCAATTACAAATCTATCGTAATTTTGACCATAATTTTTTCAGGCAATCCATTTTTCAAGTAACCCCATTTTCAGATAGAGCAAGAGAAATAGCAAAGTAGGCCTCATACTCACAAAACACTCAAAGAGTGGAGTTTTCATATAGGTAATTACCCTACTTAATTTGACATCTCTTAATTCAATAAGCCTGTTAAATGAATGTGAATTCCAAAGACAAAACCATTTATCATACCTTTAGTACAAATTTGAGCTGTTAACTCCCTGCACTCTGGTGTCAAAACACCTAAATGTCAAGTCACCATTTTTCCCATAATGCAACTAGGAATTTAACCAATTCAGACTTGTTTGACAGAGCTCAATGAGCTCTGTCAAACAAGGCTGAATTGATTAAATTTCTAATTGCATGATGGGAAACATTTGCAGCCTGAAATTTAGATAGTTTGACATCAGTGTGCAGGAGGTTAATTCCACATAGATTACAGAGTAAACTCCCAGTATTAATTGAATAAAAAATATTGTAATATGTCAAGAAATGACCCTGACAAACACCAAATTCCTCTTGTTTATAGACCTATTTGGCTCCAGTAATCCAATACAGTCATTTAATCTATTATATCTTGTTTAGCAGAGCGCCATGGGCTCTATCAAATAAGATGGAAAAGAATAAATACTCATTTTATCTCCAGAATACAGGAAACCCACCAAATCCCTGTTAATTAAATTCTCCTGTTAATTGAATATACTCTTCACAGGCAAAACGTGGCTATTACCAAGGTTTCATTTAATACAAACAAGGCATATATATCAATTGGGGAACAGTAAAAGAAGATGCAATGACAAGGTTTTAGGCTAAGTGTCAAGGATATTAACGTTTGAAAAATTCAGACAGACTTGGGGAAGAGGGTGCTGTAAAACTGATTGGTTCCGACAGTGATGGCTCAAGTCCCGACTGATAAAATATTCCGTCGAAGGCATGCTTGGTGATGCAGTTGGAATATTACCCAGTAAGAATTACAGTTTAAAAACAGAAACGGGTGCGAGAATCATCGGTACTTCCGCTCCACGGGGCTAGCTGCTTGCAACAGCTCTCCGTTGGTATTGCCTGGAAACTGTAAATTTTCTTTCAACAGTGGTAGTATCTAGTGAGAGTGGAATTACCATGGCTGGTGGCATGGGGAGATGTTGTTTTTGTTCAGATAGCACAAACCATACTCGGTCTTTATTTTCAGTATTATTTATGGACAATTTCCACCAGAACTATTGTTATTGTGAGACGACGAAGATGACCAATGCCAAGCTATATTCCAGTGAAAAGATTCGAAGGGAAACGAATCGTGTAGCCGAGTCGAGTCGACCTGAATAGCAACTTAGGATTCAAAATCGAATCGAATATCGAAGCTTTGCAGGGCCCAACTTGGACTTAAGTCACACAAACAATCACTCATACAAATGGAGGTTTGTAGTACTCGATGCGGGCTGTTAGTGGTCGACTATTGCCCATCTGGACTACGGTACATGATCAGTAATTTAAGAAGCTTGACAGCCACATCACGCCCAACACTTGTATTTATTCTAGAATAAACTTCCAATAACTCTGATTTTTTAAAACTGTAAGCCCGACGGATTTATTTTCCAATATTTGTCGAAGGCATGCCTTGGTGTAGTTGAAATATTTTAGCAGTCGAGAGATGAATCACTATGGTTGTGTCAAATCAGGTTTATCCTTCCCCTCCAAATCGGTTATGTTCACTGGCAACGATCGAACCTACAAGTACATAAAATAATATACCTGAGCCTTTTGCTGCACATCCACTGAATAATCTTCCAAATTTATGATAAGATCCGACAGCATCTTCATTGTCTGAGATGCAACGGTAATATCACCAGGGTACAACTTATTTGCAGAAGGGGAATCACCTGTGTGAGTGAAGTTCCCCAATGCACTGGTAACTCCATTCCAGTCGTCTGTTGTTATACTCTTAACTGCTAAAAGCACTTTTGTCTGTAAAAATAATAAAAGTAAACAAGCAATACTAGATTTTGTTATCTCACAGTAATACAAATTATACAACAGAGAGATCAAATTTAACCTCTGACTTAACTCAACTACGAGGAGAGGAAGGACACTTTAACTGGTTGAGGACTACTAGTAGATTATTTTTGGTGTTAGAATTTGTTCATCAAAATTTATTTTATTACAAATAATTGGAGAGTGCCCACAGGCACTCTCCAATAATTTGTAATTAAACAAATTTCTATAAACAAAATATTTTTTTGCGTTTGACTAAAAATGAAAAATGAGCAGGGTAAAATGTTGGCTTTTGTTTTGGCGCCCTTATTTTTGAAAGCCCTAATAGTGGCTTCCAGCACTCAGCCATTTAATAACTTAAGAAAAATCATTTTTGCAAAAGCAATTGACGCTGCATTGGAACAAGCCCGACAAGATAATAATTGGGGATTTCCAGTTTCACGGACTACTTTGATATAGCCTGCAAGCTATATCACGGGCTCCCGATGAATAGCTGAATGACTTTAATATCATGGCCACTGTGACAATGGGATAACAGTGATTTGGTTAATGTCGAAGATACTGTTTATAAATTGGAAATGGCCCATATTAATGCATTTGTGCAACTGCAATTCGGTCAGAAAACTTTAAAAAGTTGGATAATAATGATAATTAAGCTTGCGTTTTCTCTTCTGTCAGTCAGAGATAAGTTTTATGAACGAAGTGGCGATATAGGTCAGGTATCTCGATTTCGACATACCTTCTAACACACACACCACCACTCGTTTATACTGACTGGGTCAGAAAGAAGGCGGTCAATCTGGCCATGCTGTCTTGCAACGGAATATCGTTGTTTCTTTAAGTATCAGTTATTGTATGAATTCTGTCGAAAAATTGTTTTTTCTACTTACTTACTCCTTTGTTTAAATGCAAACTTTATTTTCAATCACATTTTATAAAAAAGGAGGGAAATAACTACCTACCTAAAGCACGGCCTTCCATATCTCAGGCTCGTAACCGAAATGTAACCCATTGGCAGTTTTCATGATATGACATTCAATTTGGGGGAGAAACAGACACGCATTATCACTAAGAAAAAAAAGCACCGAGGAAATCAGTTTGTCAACAAGTTTAGCCCTGTTTTGTATTGATTTTATTTACAATCGATTAATCAAAAATGGTTGATTCAGAGACAAATCACAGGAAAATGGCAAGTACAACTAGAATAAAAAATATTTCATTATGCATCCTCTTTAGTTCTGGTGTGAAAGGGGTCCACTAAAGTTCGCCTACACTGCCGTGCTATGAAACCTTTGACGAATGCGTCCAAGACTGCACTGATCACAGGGATAAAAAGTGATTTTTTGAAAAACAGATTTGTCACACAATTTAACAAACATGACTATGACAGGAAAATGGATATGGTGAAATCAGTTTTTATGCCTAAATGACCCATCGCCCTTGTCGTGGAAGCCTAATTCCAATGAAGGACGATTTATAGCAGATAAATCTGAAAAAATCACAGGACCTCGTGAACTCCTGTTCGTATGGACAGAACTCTAGGTTCGTACATCTCGAAATCATACCAGCTCCGGCTCTTCGTCTGGGAAACCATTTGTAATTTTCGCTGCTGAAACGACTTACTGTAACAACAATCACAAAATTGGCCAGCTGTTTACGGATCTGATATTATTCGCTTTTTGACTGACTATCAATATGTACCATAAACTCCGGTGAATAGTGATCCAGGGGAGAAATGTGCCCAAATCAAAAAAGCGTTTTCAAGATTTTAAAGTATGTCTTAAAATCTTGTGATATTTTTGCTTCTTTGTTTTCAGTGAGGGGCAGTACTGGTTTAAACTTTGCACTATAAAAAGGTTGATTACCTCAACTTGGAAAACAAAAGAGTATAAAACGCTCAGGTGCGGCTTATGCGCAAATTTCATACTTTGTCAAAACTTTCGCTGTGGAGGTCAGGTGAGTAAAGGTATAGATTTTTCTTTGTCAGTACACTTTTACACATGTGTGTTACAAGTGTCACTGGGATATCAGCAACTTCAGAAACTGTATTGCAGTAAAGTGTAAAACAACATTTTCAGCCTTCTGATCGGATGATTCATACCAATTAAAGATGGTCAGTTTTTGATCACATCGTAAATCCACATTTGCGGATTAATTGTGTTCCCGCTGTTCACGGCACCATTTCATTGAGAACAGGAATAAATACTTTCTGAGAAACAGCCCCCCCCCCTTCCAGTCTCAAACAGGGTGTGGCTTTGCTACCCTGTCAGGAGCATCGCGAAGATGACCGTTTGGGGGTGGGGTGTAAACCTGATTTGTTCTGATTGTGATAGCTCGAGTCCCGGTTGACCAATATCCCAACTACATTATCAAGGCATGCCTTCGTCGAAGGCATGTCTTGATGATGTAATTGGAATATTAGTCAGTCAAGATTATAGTTAAAAAACACTAGAACCTTTTTAAAAATTTATTGAGGAAGAATAGAGGATATCTAGTGTTCTTGAGTGGATATCGAAAAATTATCTCATGAGTGACAGGGACAAATGTTTATTTTTCGCGAGCGCTTTCCACAAAACACTATATTTTTTTTATTATACGCTTTTAAAAGGAATCTGATCATTTCTATCGATAACTCCACTAGGTTCAGCCTTGAATTGATGCATGAAAGTAAACAGCGCATTGATATGCGGAAGTGATTTGATTGATACTCGGAAGAGGTAGCGTCTTGCGATCTGATTCAGCTGGCGGGTTTCATGCATCAATTCAAGGTGAATACGTGTTAAATTATTGCTGGAAATTATCGGTATCCACTCAAAAACACTAGATTTTCTTTTTATTATACGTTTTTAGAACAAATTGATCATTTCCAGTGATAATTTGACTCGTATTCACCTTGAAGTGGTGCTTGGAAAGTCGCCATTTCGAATGATACGGTGAAAGTAAAAATTCCTATATCTTTTCAGTCGGGGATACGATTTCCATCTTTGCGCAATTTTTTCGATAATCTATTGTTTAACGTATAATAAAATAAATAATACACGTAGTAGCCGTGATGAATTAACGCGTATTGTACCGGTACTCCAAATTGGTCAAGTCTAGCCCCAGCAGCCCGAATCGGGTACTACAGACCACCTTTTGTATGGCCGACTGTGTGCATGACACAAGTCCAAGTATCAAATCTAGTCTTTTAAGAACCTAAATGGTCACCAGCAAGAGACAATTGATATATTCGATTCCAGTCCTGACGAAAATGTCCCGGCTGAAAAATTATTGGTGGGGGGGGGGGGGCACACCCCTTAGTTACTACTCCGCACCTAGTACCCATTAGACTGAAATCCCAGTCATATCCCCCACAGGGCCAGTCAAAATCTACAAAAATGTTTGAATGATCTACTGATGTACTCGTTTTCTGCTTGATATATATTGATGTATATGTATAATGATACAGTTGTCCCTCCAAAATCCAGGTCTCTTTGGACAGTTATCAAATTTATGGTGACTTCACCAATCCTGGCAAGCTGACCTGCATGTAGTACTCAAATTTAGCTCGTCGATTGGTCTACAGGTTACGCATTTCTGAATTAAAGTTCATCGATCATGAACATTCATAAACAAAATAATCCGAGGTAATGAACATTTTGGTGTATCTGTATGCATGTAGCATAACTAACATTGCCACATCACCCGGCCATCCAAATATTACGTGCTAACCTAACACGCGTACACGTATTTTCGGATGGGTAATTCCAGGCTACTATTTAATCTAATCGAAAACTAGATATCTTTACCACAGTGCTACTGATACAATCAACGATGGGGTACAATAGAAAGGGTTCCTCTCGTTCTGATGTTGTTATATTGATCATGGTGATATTAACGAGGAGAATTGGAATGATAAGAGTGGCAAAACGCGGGGAACCTGATTATAGGTTTATGATTCTACCTTAGGTAACTTTGTACACATCAATCCTGTGGCGGTGATACGAGGGAGGGGGCGTAGGGAGGCATTTCCCCCTAAACACAGACTTTGACAGACCCATCCACACCCTCCCTCACCCACCCACCCACCCACACACACTGCACATTTCTTCATTTTAAACTCTAATCCAGATGTTGGTTTATACCACAGAGTGAAATGTACAGCTTGACGTCCATAGACGCCATTGGTAGGGGATATGACATTCCTACAAGAAGATGACCATGTCGTATACTAAAGGAAGGCTTAACGGCTAGTGAATTATCTCTGAAGCCGGTGCATTAAAGAGTTATCCAGAATGCAATGGCGCAGATTTATGAACAGAAAAGAAATTTCCATTGTTGACGGGGAAACTTCCACAAGCCCACAGGGCCCACTTGGATCCCTGCTGTACTTCACACCCTCAGACAGATCTTCACGCGAACGTTGCCTGATTGTACTAGTGCCTTTTGATTTTCGATGTCCAAAAAGTGGAGATTTACCCCCCCCCCCCCCAAAAAAAAATAAAAAAAAAAAAAAAAATACAAAAACAAAACAAAACAAAACAAAAAAACACCAGAAGGCTTCATTTGAAGTCATAATTAATTTTTTTCTGGGAGACTAAATTTGGAGGTCTCGGTTGAAGGGCGTTCTTCCACACACATGTCTGAAGGTGTGCTCTTTCGATATTTTCCCCGAAAGCTGCTATTGTAGGAGGCAAAGAACAAAGTTTAGGCAGTGGCGACAATTCGTAAGAGAAAAGTCCCTTAATATCGAAGTTGCGAGAGCTTGATAGTAATCCGATTACCCTGGTGTATATGTGGCTCGTATGATAAACTTAACATCACCAAACGTCACAGCTTTTCTTGACACAGCCATAGTTTGGACCGGCATTGGAATAGAGTCGTAGAATCCTCCAGGAAGGTTCTGTTCGAACTTGATCATCAGTGCTGAACCTAACTGTAGGACCTTGCCCACGTTGATAGACCCAGGACTTACCTTTCCAGTTACAGTATTGGCAATGGTTTCAGGGTGCTGGGACGGATCCATAGGATCAAAACACATCTCAAGTTTGGAGCGAAGACTTTTGCGGTCAACAATATCGGACGCAATTCGCTCTTTGCAACATCTTTGTGGAAAATGTGAGATTTTTTTGTGTTCTTGTCCTCGCGTGTCTTTTAAATGCTAAGAGCTAAGGATCCACAGGCATGCAGACTTAGAGTCCATACCTTCAGGGCTTCTGATTTGAGCGTAATGCCTATAATACCCGACTTACCGTGGCCATATCTTATAAATGTAGTCTCTAGTCACTCCATAGCCCATCAGAAAGGCCCGATATGTGTCTCATGACATGTTCACCTCTCATGAAATGGGTCAAAACATTTGGCTCAAAATTATCCATTTGATGGAGGTAGTAGAGACCATACCTAGTGTAATTCGTATGACCGGATGCGAAAAAGTATGGCAATATACTTCGCACAACATGAAGGTGAAGCGGCCAGTCACCTTCGCGGTCAGCACGAAAATACAACATCGTGAAGAAAACCGACTTCAGAAAAGCATCCACTCACGTTTTCGTTGACCTACTTTCATCACTTAAATCTTTCAAATAACGAGAACAGATCTCCCCGGCAGTCAAAGTTGTTTTTCCCGAATAAGTTATGGAGAAGGTCTGCCAATAAACACATAGCTCTCATATTCAAAGATTTTTTTTTCAATTAGAAATCCCCCCCCCCCCCCCATCCAAACCTCGATTGCAGCACATAAGCCAAACATGATTCAGCCATCAGCTTTCCTACGGCACCGATGAAGATCATAATCAGATGCATACCACTCAAACGGGGAATTGACTTATTTATAGAAAATGTTCAGAAAACGATGACGTAGCTCAAAAGTTCATGGACATCCAAAATCAAAAGCTATACATGGAATTCAAAATTCCGAATAAGATGATCATCACACAAGAACAAGAGAATGATTTTTTAGGACTACGGGATGTCACATCTGTAAACAATGCTTCACCCAAACTCGAAACCCGAACATGAGAAAGTGAGAGATCACAATCACTGCACCGGCAAATTTCGAGGTGCTATATATGGTGTCTAACATGATTGGTAAATCTACGTTGCTCTACGATGCTGCAGCCTGACAAAATATCTGGATGAAAAGAGTCGATCGTGGGCTGCATGCCACCACTGACGCACCATCCAGAGATGATGTCCACCTTCACTGAACGGCTCTTGACGGTGAGAAATTCGACAGTGTTTTCGGATAGTGTTGATATACATTTTGGTCAAATACCAACAATCTTCTAAAAGTATCGTGCACCTTAAAATACACTCGACAACTAGCTCCCGTTTCTAGTATCATTCGTAAAGTATTGGCATTGGCAGACATCTTAATGGACCCATGGCCATTTATCTTCACTCTCTGTATATATGAAATCATTGAGATCGATTGTATCTTAACCCCCATTCCGAATGCAAATCCTGAACCACCATATTCCATTGCCAGGAGAATATTTGAACATATTGTGCATCTTCGTAATATTGGAAGGATGAATAGTCCATTTCGAGACTCACCAATGCCGTTTTGTGTCTCTTCTCTTTTTTTTAATTCGAGCGGCGGATTAAAATTCGTAGTTAAACGAGTCTTGTTATCACTTGCTATGATTTAAAAAGAAATTTTCAGAGATGTGTTCTCAGCTTTTTAGTTTTTTTCTATTTTTTTTTTATTTTATCGGAATAAATTGTCGAATCTGTTCCTATGTTTTCCATCGCATTTGTGACTCATGAGATGAATGACCACATGAGATCCATCGCAGTCTTTTTCTGACATTCACCGTCATCAAAGCGATCTGTTTTGCGCCTCCACTGGCGAAGAACAACATTAAAAATTACATCATGCCTGATCAATTCGAGAGATTGTCGAATCGTCTGTCTCCTCTCTCTTCTTAGAATCCTTGATTTTTAGAAATGACGTTTATACAGTTAACATTTTATTTAATTAATTTGACGATTTCAAAAAAAATCATTTCTTTTTTTTAATATATTTTATTGTATCTGAATAAAAAACGTTTATATGCAAATGTAATCAAAATTTATTTTCTTCTTTCTTCTCCGACATATGTCTCGCTTCTGCATTTTTTGTTTTTGTTTCAGCACCGCCCAAAAAACAATCATTGTCTCTTCAAATTTCCTATTCGCTTTATGTGGACGAAATCTACGACATTTATCACCGCCATTTTTCCCTGTCGACGATTGTTTATAAACAGGAGATCTGAAAGTGTTTCCTTTTGACAAAGCGAGAGAACCAACTAAAATGGACATACATATTTAGTGGCTCCGCAAATGCGAAATTGACTGAAATTAGGTCCGAATTGGCGCGAAGTTTACTTGACGCTTCAATATTACAATAAAAATTGTGTATCATTACACGTGCTGTCGCCGCATAATTATCCGAGTCACTTTTCCCACACATTTCGACGCCGCCATATTTTGGACGCCGAATGCCCATTTCACTACTGCAGTAGTGTACATCAACAAACGCATTTACTTATCGACATTAAATTTCAAATTCCCGTTAAACAAATATCTTTACACACTGCTGACTCCGTCTGCAAAATCCGATTCAGGGACGCATGGAGAACTTAATTGGCTTTAAACATTCTACTTACGTGATGTTTAGACCTCTGTGATATCCCACATACATGCAAATAATACCACAATGCACCCCAAGGAAGCGATAATCAAAAGAAAATGCACATTTAAAAGGCAATTATTGTGTGGGTGTGAAGTTAAGTTATAAACGGAAATAACAATAAGATTAATCCGATTAAACTGTCGATAAAACTTACCTTTCCTCCATATTTCAAACCCTTCTCTTCGAGCATCCTCTTAAAAAATCGGATCGCACCGGAACTCGATCAAAACGAGACGGGGCTAAACGTGTCGACGAACTAACTTCCACAAAGCTTATTTTCCCCAGTGACTAAGACGCGTAGTCACCCTTTTCTAGTCAGTGACCAAAGCTTTAAAAGTTTGTTGTTTACAAGCGTTACAACTGACAGAACTCCAATTTCCGATGAAAATCCATGTCACAGTTTGGTTACAATCAATAATATTCAAGGGCATAACTATAAACCTTTTACAATTGTATTTCCAAGAACTTTTCATTTGTGAATATAAAAAGACGAAACTGAATGATTAGCAATTTCGAATACGTGGCAGTTTACCTGCTGGTAAATTGCCCCGTCCTTAAAATTGTAATGGTTTATTTCAGCCCCTTTATAGTGTTATTTTATTTACTTATTTATATAGGGCAGATATAAATGTGTGAAATGTGAATTGAAACGAAACCTTCGATTCCGTTTTCTTTTCTTCAATAAAATTTAAAAAAATCAAAGTTCCACAATTCGATTTGTACCTTCTTGCAATTCTATAATAAATATGGTACCTGATTAGCGATTTCCAGAAATACTGGATTAACACAGTTTGTCAAATCTGGTCGATCCCAAACACCTCGAGTTTCGGCGAGATTGTCCGCTTTGCATATTCTTGTTGCAAAACCTAAAAGGAGAACAATATTACCATCACAGACTGATTGACGGATTCTTTATTTCACCGTAAAACATATACACAATACTAAACAATAACAATAATGATAAAATTACACGAAAGCACACATGTATACTGTGTGGAATAACATAGCTACATTGGCTGTCTTCCTGATATCCCCAATTTAAATTCCATTGCAACATTGTACTGGGCATTACAGAATTCTAAACAGAGTACAAGTACTACTGAATATTACTTGGACCACTTTGAAACATACAAATAGAACAGGACTAATATGGGGCTTGATGGCTGCTTTGTAATTTAGACCCCCACCACACCCCCGCCTCCACCATTGACCAGAGATTCCGTGCACAGAGAAAAAAAAACCATAACGTCCAACATTAATATCTAACATTCAACACGAGTAATTTATTGCTAATTGTCAAACGTGACCAAAACCTACACCATTCTCTTCCAAGACAGTTACATAAGCAGACCTAGTGGGGTGGAGGAGGGGCTGCAGCCATGGTATCTCACGATTTCAGACTATATATTTTGTACCCCCATTTTATAATCAACAATTATCATTTTACCATTTGTCTACTAAGTCCAGAAGATGACACTTCCCTCCAAAGTCTGAAATAACTAAATATTTTTATTTTTCGCCTATAAAACAAGCTATTTCTCAGGCGAACATTTAAGAACAAGGCACCAGTGGCCCTCTCGCATTCATATTAGTTCCACTGCCATTGTCCCCATCCGGGTTGTGTTATCCCACTACCTTGTGTACATTTACTGGATTAAAAGTTGATGTACCACCCACTATCAAAAATACGCACCAATATCATATAAAAAGTTACCCTTTGCAGTTGGAGTTACTGGTGTGCAATATAATTTGCCCTATCGTCGTTTCCGTTGTGCATGCCCATGAATACTGTCAATACCAACTGGGTCTCATTCGGCGAATAGGTATTCGTTGAGAGACCCATTTCCATCTAAAATAGCACTAAAACAGTGTCCCTTTTTTCTCAGAGTTCATTGGCCAATCCGGGAAAATGGGCGCTTAATAATGAGATGTTTGGTAATAAAAAAACAATTTTATCACTAAACTGCAAGATTTGACACGAAATGCCACAAAACTTTAGTGTTTCTGTGTGAATGAAACTGTTTAGTTCTGTGATAACCTACAACGCGATGTCTCTCCTGTGACAATTTAGTATCGATGCGAAATAATGGAGAGAACATCACACTTCACAGCGCAGAAAGGAAAAAGCACTTGCAAGATTTCTCGAAACAACAAACTCTCAGAATTAGTCTTCAAGTATGGGACCCACCCCATGCATATTTTGCGCGAATGTCTTAAATTTAATGCGAATTTGATAATCTTCATGTGGAAATAGAAAATTTACTAGGACAGTTCCATGAAGATGTTCTGTGTTTTTCTGACTTCTGATTTTCGCTGTACTTTGAGAAGAACCCATCAATAGAAAATGGCATGTACTGCCAGTATTCCCCCACCCGAAGGGTCCCCTTTGTCACAGCATAAATCATTGCACAAGTAACAAAAAATGTTATAAAATGCAAACTGTAAAAGTTTAATCTCTATTTTTGTAATAAATGGTTATAAACAAGAATATCGTTGCTTGCTTTGTATAAATGCCACATGGAAATGAGTTTTTTGTTATAGGAGATACACATAAAACCTGACCTTTGTTGATGATCAACTTACTAAGAATTGCAGCGTTTGAACGCAGGTGCACCACCGACATGAGTAGAGTATAAATTGGCATTCCAATTCAAACAAATATGCTCAGACCTTAAAAATATTTAGATTTTGACTTGAATTGAAAAATGTCTATGAAACTTTCAGTGTTAAATCTCATTCACACTTTCCAATTTCGTGTTCATTTTAAATTTCAAATGGACTTTTCCCTGTTCCCAAAATGTCTCAATGTGTAACTTCCTGTGTAAAATTCCGTGTCAATTTCCAAATCGCCTAAAAAGTATGTGGCATGGGAGTTTTCAGTGTTAGTTTTTACACGTTTGTAACATCCAGTGTGTCTACCTTTATTGTGGAAAATCCCATTGACATTTTCCAATTCACATAACCTTACAGATTTCAAAAATATTCCAATTAATTGGGAAATTAACATTAAAATTTCCATACGGAAAAACATTTGTTAAAAAAATTGTATTTTGAGCGTCTGCATTAAATTTTTTTATGTAATTTGAATTTAAATTTTTTTTGAAACATCGACAAAGAACTGAATTTGAAAAAAAATTCGTGTCGTTTCAATGTTTTTTTTCTTATTAATTCAAATTTCTGGTTTTTAAAAAAAAAAATGACAAAAAAGTGAGAGGGAAAAACAGGTGTCGTTTTAACGTTTTTCTCTTTATTTTCCTCGGGGTCGGTTCACTGAGGATGACCAATGGTCAATTTACTATTTCAAAAAAGAGAAAAATGTGTATTTTGAAAAATAGAGAAAAAAAAGAAGAATATGTATTTCGAAGAAATAAAAAAAAATAGAAGATATATATTGCGAAAAAAAAAATATAGAATCATTTTTTTATGTATGGTGAAGTGGTGTTAACTGCGAGCATTCGGCGCGCGATTAACACCATTTCACCACGAACATTTGGTACACGAAGCTACTATGGGTAATTTTATTTATACCATGATCGTCAGATATTAAGAGTCGCTATTATTTTTTCTCAATTTTACTGGGCAGCAGACGTACATACGTACGAATCTGTTTTTGTTTACATGAGCATCGGTGGGCGGTACTTCCACTGTCAATTTTATCACCGAAACGAAATAGAAAAAGAAACGGGGCCTTTTTCATTTTAATAACACAATAACATACTATTTTGAGTTATGGATGCTAGTAGGTAATAATTGCGGATTCACTATCACTTTGTACATGTACGTGTACACGATGGATTTACCAACGTGGGATTCGGTGTTAAATCGCACGCTTGTTCACAAAAATGTTCAGTGATCTTGAATCTCCCATGTTTTTTTGTGACTCCTAGATCGCACTTTTAACGTTCAAATACTCGTGGTGAACAGTGAATGTCATGCGTTTTAAAAAAAAAGGTGAAATTGTACATTTTCCCTTTTTTTTTTACTTTAAAATTTTTTGTCAACGTTCCCATCGCAGATCAGACCATCGATCCATCGTTGGTGAACGCAAGTAAAAATTCTAGTCTAGCATCAAAAAAACGGTTTGCGGATTCTGGATCAGTGATCCAGAATCCGCAAGTGTTTTGAGGTGGTGGGTTTTTCCCATTTATGACGTCATTAGGGGAATTCCCACTATTGACCAATCGGATTGCTCGATTCTCATAAATTCGATCATACAGAGTTATCTCCCCTCGTCGTGGGGTGGCGGAATACCCGGATTTTTTTTCCTCCAAAAAACTTGACGGACAACTGTCGAACGCTTCCATTTCTGATGTGAGCGGGGGGAATACCCCAAGGAAATAAATAAAAAAAGTGATCGATATATATAGGAGAGAAAAAAAAATATATAAATAATAGTTATTTAGAAAAACAAATATATCAAATCGAATAGATAATAAAAAAAAATACGTAAATCCTGAGCAATTCTCAGACTATTAGAGCGAGGTTTCTTTTAAACATGCTGATGAGAGCATACGCAATCTGCGTGAATGAAGAACTACGTCCCATCTTGTTAGAACGATGCATCGGATGTCGGGATTATCTAGACTTCGATCACGAGAATCATTCGTGTCTGATGACGGAAAGGGAAGATATGGTCGTCATGTATTTCGAACCGGCGTTCGAACATGTTAGATTCAACTATCTGATCACGTTTTGGAAGAGATTAGTCTTCTGTAAGAATCAAGACAAGCCTACAGATTCGGAAGAACTGAAATTGGCGCGTAAAAGTCTGACTTTAGAAGACAAGGGATGCATCAAGAAATTATTGCTGAATGAAGCATACGTCTAAGTTTTTTTCATTGATATAAAATAAGGGAGAATAGAAAATAAAAATAAATACACACATAAAATTTTTTATCTAATATTAGAAAGAAAAAAAATACAAAAATGAGAACCAGAAATAAATTGTATCCGACGTTAGTGGACGACGAGGATGAGAAGCCGATCAACGTTTTGCCGAAGGCGTCGTCGCTAGAAGAAAGAGAAAGAGGAGAGAGGTATCGCATCGATCAAATCAATAGAATCCAAGAGTATCTAACTCGAGAGAGAGATTCTCATCGTTCTCTCAAGAAGAAGTATTCGCGTTTCGTGACATTTGTCAATGCGATCGACACGACACTCATCACGATTTCCATGGGTTTACACGTGGCCGGCATCGGATTGTTGTCGACCGCGGTCGCCATTCTGATCGTGTTGACCATAGAAGGAGTGGCCCTCGCCGCCGGATTGTTTAGCATGCTCAGAAACTTTTTGAGTAGGAAATTATATCTGAAGGCGAGGAAACACGACAAGATTCACATCTTGGCCGACTCCAAGATTGACACAATATCCGAAATGATCTCTATGGCGTTGAAAGATGGTAGGATATCGGACGGAGAATACTTCGCGATATTGAGCGAGAAAACGAAATACGATGCCATGAAAGAAGCCGTGAGAATCAAGACTCATCAGATCATCAAGGAAGAGATGAAGGATTCTCTCGTGGAAAAGGGGAGGAAAGAGGCCAGAGAGGAATTCAGTAAGATGATAGAACTCAAGAGCAGCGATTGAAAAAAAAAAATATATATAAGAACAGAATTAATTAATTATTAAATTTATATATAAAATAAAAAAACGAAATTAATTTAAATAACTCTTAAAAATGTATTGCGTAAAGTGTAAGAGAGTTACCGAGACGAGTAATTCTAGAGAAGTGCGAACTAAAAACGACAGATAGATGCTTCGCGGAATTTGCGACGTGTGTGGTTCTGTCAAGACTAGATTCGTCAAAAAAAAGAAGGCGAGCAAAGGTAAAGGTATCGTGAATAAAATGATCAATAATCTACCTTTCGAAATGCATCTGCCCGGTCACAGTTTCACGGGACCCGGAACGAAATTGAACAAGAGACTCAACGCCGATCTGACTCCCAAATCTTGGAGCAAACCTGTGAATAGGGTGGACGTGGCCGCGTATGATCCCGATCTGTGCTACACCGGACATCCCGACACCAAGACTTGCAACGACGTCTGCGATAAAAACATGTTGGGTACATTGAGAGGCATATCGAATCCGACCAGGAGAGAGAAGATGGAACGTTTGCTGGTCGGCAATTTGATCGGTGCGAAACGTCGATTCGGATGGGGCGTTCAAAAAAAAAAGCGCATCTGAAAAGAAGAAGAAACTATTATTGTCGAGCGAATTGGCCGAGGAGTTACACAAACCCATAGTGCGTAAATTTCGAAAGAGAAGGGTGTTCGTGAAGGGTCTGGATGATATTTGGTCTGCCGACTTGGTCGATATGAGATCATTTTCGAGGTGGAACGAGGGCGTCAAATATCTATTGATGGTCATTGACGTGTTTTCCAAATACGGTTGGATCAGAGCTTTGAAGAATAAATCGGGACCTTGCGTTGCCGAGGCTCTGAAGAGCGTGTTCGACTCGTCTTCTCGAAAACCGAGTAAATTGTGGGTGGATAAGTGAAAGGAATTCTACAACAAGCACGTTCGTCGATTGGTAGACCTCTACTCGATCGAAAATGAAGAGAAAGTCAGCGCGGTGGAACGTTGGAATTGACCGATGAAGGAAAAGATGCACAGATACTTCACGGCGAATTCGACCAAGAAATACATATACGCTCTGAATGGTCTGGTCAAAGATTACAACAACACGCGACACAGATCGATCAAGATGACTCCCGCGGAAGCTAGTGATCCTCGAAACGAAAAACGGGTCTACGCGAATCTATATCCCGAGAGATCTAAGATCAGGAAGAAGTCTAGAACGCCGAAATTTGTGGTCGGTGATCGAGTGAGAATTTACGCTTATAAGAAGACTTTGAAAAGGGTTATACTCCTCGATGGACCTCGGAAATTTTCGTGATAATAAAAATATTTCACACCGATCCGGTGACTAACGAAATCGAAGCTTTGGATGGAGAAGAGATCATCGGAAAGTTTTATGAACAACAATTACAGAAGACGAAGTTTTGATGAGGAAGATAAAATTTTTTTTATTTACTCTCTTTAACATTTTCTTGTTTACACACATATATATAAGAGAGAAAAAATAATAAAAAATAATTAAAAACTATTTTTAGATAAAGATAGCAAGTTAATTAATAAACAAAAAAACTAAAAAATCCTTTAAAATGACAAATATACTAGATATAGCACAAAGCATAGTGAAAGATGAAAGTATTCAAGAATATGAGGTTCACGAATACAAACCGGTAACCGGACTGAGTTTGAACAATGCGGGAGAGATAAGAATCAACGTCAAAACTCAATATCTATTCATACATCCTAGCGAGAGTTACATAGTGGTGCAGGGACGTCTCACCAAGGAAGATGGGAGCGACTACGCCGACGACGACACGATTACTCTAGCCAATAATGGCATCATGCATCTATTCAGTAACATAAAATACATGCTATCCGGACAAGAGATAGAATCTGTGTTTCATCCCGGTCAGGCCACCACGATGTTCGGACTCTTGACGTATCCTAATGATTTTTCGAAATCCAGAGGACTTAATCAGTTGTGGGCGAAAGACACCATAGGCCATGCTAGCGCAGGTGCCGCCTTGATATTCGACTACGTCGTCAAGACGTCCAGACCTAAAGGAACGTTTTCGTTCAGGATACCTTTGAAACACATCTTCAAATTTGTGGACGATTACAACAAGATCATGTACGGATTCAAACACAATCTGACGTTGATTCGAAAAGGAAACGACAACGCAATAGTGAGACTCACTGCGACCGGTGCGGGTACGATAACTCTACACAAGATATTGTGGTTCGTTCCACACGTGGAGCCTTCGATCGTGGAGAAAGCGCATCTCTACAAGATCATAGAATCCAAGAGTAAATTATCCGTGGGATTTAGAATGAGACAGTGCGACACGGCTAGCATTCCTCCCTCTACGAATCACTTCGATTGGAGATTGACGGTGAAATCCACTTCCGAGAGACCGCGTTTCATCGTGGTCACGTTTCAGACCGATAGGGACGGGTCTCAGGAAAAGAATGCATCGCTGTTCGATCACTGCAGTTTGAGAAACATGCAAGTGTTTCTGAATGCCATGAGATATCCAGCAATCGATTACCATGCGTCGTTCGACAAGAACGATTTCTGCAGACTGTATGGTGATGCCGCTGATTTTAGAAAGAAGTATCACGGTCTAGACGAATTGATGAGCAATCCTAACATATCTCCCGGTGAATACAAGTCGATGTATCCCATGTTCGTATTTGACGTCAGTAAACAGAGTGAACGACTCAAGAGTAGCGTCTTAGACATTCAGATCAAGATGCAATTCGATAGGAATGTTCCGAGAAAAACCGAAGCCTTCACCCTGGTCCTGTCAGACAGAGAATTACAATTCGAATCGGACGGAAATAAGATGTCAATCAATCGATGAGAGACGAGTGTGTGAAAAAAATAAAAAACAAAAAAAAATAAAAAGTAATGAGTAATTATTAAAAACAAAAAAACAAAAAAAAATAAAAAAATAAATTCGTTTTTAATGATATTTTTTTAACAAAAAAAAAGTTTCATGCGAGAAAAAATTGTCTTTTTTCAACATTCTCGACGTACAAACTGTTACAATTCGTAAGTAGTCACGTAGAAAACGAAATACACATTCCGTTTTCGCGTTTAAAAAAAAAAAGATTTTTACGATTACATTCTGAATTATTTAAAAGATCGCATGCTATTCACTCGAGAGAAACAAAAAGGATATTTCATGACGAAGATATTAAAACTCGAACAGATCTTAGATTGTTCAATCCTGTGCGATCGTCTCTCCGTTTCCGTCAGATTTCCATCCTGTGTTGTAAGCCAAAAAACAAAAAAAAGATGTGGAAAAATGGTTAGATAAACAGCGGGATAGACGGTTGGAAATGAAAAGAATGAGAGCGTATCATATCACAAAAAAAAAGAAAAAGAAGAATCGACGCTGAAAATTGAGAAAAAAGGAAACGTTATTATAATATATGGTGATAGTGAAGAAGAAGGAAAACAAAAACAAAATGAGATCTAAAGATGATCTCATTACTTATTTTTTTGTTTTTTTGTTTTTAATAATCACACATTATTTTTTTTTAATTCATTATTTTCCAAGCGTTCACTGTTTGTTCAAACAAAATTAACCCTGTCTCCGGCGTTCACTTTGAGAGGCGTGCTGAACGTGCTAACATTCGCGTGTTGATTCTCAGTCTTCTTGATGCTGTATCTCTTATCGCTCTCTACACCATTCACCATGAGATTGACGACCGCTCTGTTATTCAAATCCGAGGAAGCCAGACTCATTCAAAGGATTTCACCTCCCAGCGGCATGGGATATCCCACCTGACCATGTTTCGATCTGCTACCTCCATTTCCGAAAGACCACTCAGCTTTTCCTTCATCTAAGGTGCCGGCCTCCTCGGCCCATACTGTGATCAATTGTCTAGCATATTTGACTTTCTCCACTACCGAAATCAGGGTGCAGGCATCCGTCATGTTCACGGCATCCGGTAGATTCGTGAGCACGTGCCCACCCATGTCTAGTTTACCTTCTATGCTGTCACCTTTTCTCCAGACCGAGTTGTCGTCCATGTACTTTCTGCTGACCGCGCTGGAATCGAATTCGGGATCATGATCGAGACCGAATAAATTGTGACCGTTCATGTTGATGCCACCCTCCATGGTTCCGCCAGATTGTTTGTTCAGGTAGAGATCTTCCGCTTGCGATTCTAGGTATTCTTGTGATTGTATCACGGCAGAATTTACATAGCCCTTGTTGACCGCGGTTGAGTCTGCATCCGTGTCGTTGATCTTCGACAGATTCAATATCTTGTTGAATCCCGCATTCAGATCCGATTTCATTTCTCGTCCATCAGACTTTCTCTGTTCCAGATCTACGTAGTGTTTGGTCGCCACGTCCTTGGGATTTGTGGGAGTGGCCACGTTCGTTATCTTGTTATAATTAGCATTCAATTCCGAGTGCATCGTTTTCGTAACGTATCTATTTCTCAGGTGTTTGCTGAATCTCGCATGAGAGTCGTCCATGTATTTCTTGGTCGCGGCATCGGTGGGATCTATGGGATTCGTGACGTTCACCAAACGTTTGGACTTCAGATCGAGATTATCAGTCATGGTTTTATCCACGTAATTATCCAGCAGGATTCGTTCGAAATCGGCGTTCCCCCTGTCGACATATGTTTTAGTTGCAGCATCTGCGAGATCTATTGTAGAGATTGTAGAGCTTCTTATCGTTCATGTTCAAAGGTTCTTCTTGAGGTTCGTATCTCCGAACGTAACGTTCGTCCAAGTTGGCAACGTCGTAACCATCGTCGACTTCGAACGTCTTCCTCTTCTTTCTTGGGTTGACTTTTTCGTCGTCACTTCTACCAAATTTATCGACTGGCATGTTGTTGTGGGATTTTTTTTGTTTTTAGAAAAATATATTCAAAATGTAGTTTATTAAAAATGAACTATGTTATTTTATGTTTCGTTTTTATTCGATTAAAATTTTTTTAAAATAATTTTTTATCTTTATATATACTATAAAAAAAATCTCTCTCTAATGTAAATCCTTGAGAATGTCTTGAAATCGATCTCCTTCAGACCATCTCTTGAGAATGTAGAGACATAGGTGACCGCAAAACACTTGATCTGGTGATTGCACTTGTTCTGTGTTGTAACGAACCATCGATTTGTTGAAATAGTTCTTTATTTCTTTTGGTGGCGAGATTCCGTAGCTGTCGAAATAATAATTTTTCCTCTTCCCGTTCTTGATCCACGCCACCCAGTGAGTGCCTTCACTCGATGAATCATCTAGATTTAAAATTCCGCATTCCGATTGTCGAGGTCTTCTCTTCGGCAAGGCATCTCTGGAAAACACGCCTAGAAAATCTTTGATTTTCAAATCCTTTGCCGCATTCAACAGATCGATGTTGGATAGGGGTTCGTTAGGTAAGACGACACCTTCTACGGATATCTTTATTTTCTTATTCATAAATGCGTATATGTTTTTTTAATTATTTATTTTATTATAATTCACTAAAATGACGTTATTTTTTCTTTTTTTTTTCTTTTTCTTTTTAAACTAACACTCTCAATGTCTCTATCGATTTCCATAATCTTGAATCCGTCTAATTCCTCTTGATTTTCTGGAATTCTGATATTACCATCTTTTAGTAGAACAGATTTGATCGTTTTGTGGTGATTTAACGAATGAAATTTTTTAGACACCGTGTCGTAAATGTATTTCTCTTGATCTTTTGACAATTTTTTGAACAGGAAGAACAACTGCAAATATGTATTATATTCAAATACGTCTTTTTCGCTACCTGCAAAAAAAGACGATGCAAAAATAGATATCCAACGTAGTTTGTCTCTCTTAGCTCGAACGTTTTCGGAATTTAAGAATTGGAGTTCGTTAGGGTTTTTTTTTCTTTTTCTTTTTAAACTAACTTTCTCGATGTCACTATCGATTTCTATAATTTTGTGTCCATTTAATTCTTCTTGATCTTCTAGAATCCTATCATCCACAATCATATCTGGAATCTTATCATCCACAATCGTATCTGGAATCCAATCAACCACATTCATATCGTCTCTAATTAGATCTACAGTCCAATGTCCGAGTGCCAAAGTGCTTATTTTATCGTCTAACACAAATCTCTTATTGTCGTCGGCCGTCAGCGAAATCTTGTTGACTATTTCAGTATACAAGTCGTGATTTTCGCTTCGAATCGATTTCATAGTCTTATACACCGGACCACTTCCTAACAGACAATCTTTATACTCTTGGAAAGAGATGTTTTTCTTCACCACGCACACTTTAACTCCTTTGCACTTCTTGATCTCTTCATCATCTCCTAGACGATAAGCATACAGTTTGGGTCTCAAGCCCACGAATTCGACGATTTGTTTACCACCGCTCTTGTCCTTAAATTTACCCAACACCTTCTTGTTGTCGTTCGATTGAATGTTGGACGTGTGATCGACGGGATAATTGCTCGTGTCGAACCACTCGACCACGTCTTGAGATATATCTCGGTAGACATCTTTCGTCTCTATCTCGTAAACTAAACTGTCCGTGTCAGTGAACAGTAGTTTGGCTTTATCACCAAATTTTCGTTTGACATAATCGTAGTGAAACTCGTACATCAATCGCTTGCTGATATCTAAGATGATCGGTCCAAGATAATATGGTTTGTCGAACTTCAGGTGCGTCTTTTGCATGTAAACGGCCACTAGATTTTCGTCGAATATGGTTCGGTGTTTGTAATTGGGTTTCGCCACTAATGTTTTAGCTCTTTTCTCAGACGTGATGAGTCGAACGTTGGTTCTCTTCCTGATGTTTTCCATCGATTTACCATACATGCAGTTGTTCATGAGTTTGAAGAAATCTTTTTAGAAATCGTTCTCGGCTCGAATTCTGAGATTCGTGTTGAGATCAATGTATTTTTTCATCCAAGGCTCTTCGTCGAATCGAATGATGCGATGTATGTCGACTAATTTCATCCCGTAATCGACGTATTGTTTCAAATTCTCGCTGTAGACGACATAGTTACGTTTGTTAAATAAATTCGGAATGAGTTTTTCCTTGTCTTCTTCGTTCGGTTCCATTCGTTCGGGAGCCAGCGGATAATCGTTGTGTAAATCGTGTAATTCTTCCGGATAGTTCAAATCGACTTCTAAAATGCAAGGATAGTCTCTCCATTTTTGCATCTCTTCCGGTTCCTTCACCCATTCGAAATTTCCAATCGGTAAAGGATGATGCATAGCCCAACCGTACAGATTATTAGCATCCCAATACTGTATGTATTTAGTCGACCGTTTCGAATTGAAACCTTCTTTCATGTAGGGATTGTTAGCTTCAGAATGTTTGTGGGAGATCATCGAGACGCCACCTCTCGCAGCCCTTTCGAACATGAGCAACATATCCACGTTGGATAATAATTCCAATTGGACTTCGGTGGTCTTCAACAGAGCATCCCACGCTAGACCGGGTGCGGTGAAATACCAAGCGGGATCCAGATCGTAATTTCGATGACAGACGTCTCGAAAATTTTCGAACACGTCTGCTAAGAGCAGAACGTCGGTCTTCAGATAGAGATCGTGATAATCTCTCATGGTTTTCATATCGAATGATTTCCACACGTTTTTAGCGTGTTCGTAATTCTCGTCGGAAATGTCGGATTCGTATAATTTCGAATAAAAATCTTCTTTCGAAGGTAGTGCGGTGTCTTCGAATCTCTTTAGATCGTTCATGTAATCGTAAGGATAGACTCCTTTCCTCAACATGACGTCTACTCGTTCTCCGAAATGTTCGCTCGTGATTTTAAATTTATCCTTGCTCATGTTATCGACTAATTTTTCCAGAGCGGTCGACATGAATTTAAAACTGTTGATGAAATGTATGCATCTACGAATGGATTTCATTTTTTCTTCCAACGTATTTCCGTCGATTACTCTTTTCTTCTCCATGAGCTTCCATTTCGTGAAGAAAATGTATCTTTCTTCGCTGTTCGCAATGCAATTTAATTCTTCGTGTGAGGTGCCGAGATTTTTCACGAACAGATGACTGTCGTAACCCGAGAGATTGTGAAACATCACTGGATAGAAAGCGGCATCTCGATATTTTAAATTACACTTGCTGTGAGCCGGACCGCGATACAGACCCGTGTAATGATCGTGGTCTCTAACCTTCCTATTGTCCTTCGAATTCTCATCAAACGATTGTCTGCATATGTGACATTTGATGGCTCTGTTATTTTCATCCTGCTGCTCTCGTGTGATGATCATTTTTGCCGGAGTTTTAAATTTGTCGTATAACATTAGAAATTTCGATTCTAACTCTTCGACGAACCTTTGAGCCACGTCGTCGTCTTCATCCTGTTTCGTGTAGGTGAAGGGACCCATGTCGTGTTGCGAGTCGAAAGCGCATTTCACATAAATGGAATAGCCCGAAGGTATGTGTTTTTGATATCTTTCGATGTAACTTTGAAGAGCATTGGGTTGACAGGAACTCATTTTCGTGGTGAAACATTCGAAATCGGCATACACGACGAATGGTACTTTTAACCTTCTATTGTGATTTTCAACCTTCACGATGGTGTTGGGTTTAGGCATTTCGACGGCAACACCTTGATTTTCGTTGCAATATTCCTGATGTTTCGCCAACGAGTCTTCGCTGTGAAACACGTTCATGCAATTGAAACATAAAGATATCTTTCCTTTATGTTTATTATTTTGTTTCGACAGTAATCGGGTTAGATGTTTAACCCAACAATAATGACGATTGTCACCATTCGAAATCAATAATAAAATAATCGTCTTTTCTCTTCTGAGATACGAAGTCTTCTAAGAGGATAGATCGTTCATTTTTCCTCATCGTATCCCAAGACGTTCACTGCTACGGTGGGATTTTGAGCCTCGAAACGTTCGATATGTTTTAACTCTGTTGGAAAAGTCACTCCGGTCCAATCGAGATTTTTAGAAGTTTCCACGTAACGAGAAACTCTATCGGAGTTTATTTTGACAGGGTATAAAGCGGAGGTGACTGCCCATTTAAAACACTGATCATCTTTATTTCTCATGTTGACCACGGCGTGTTTCTTAGCTAAGAAATACGGTAATTCCAAGTAGGAAGATCCTTTCAACGGATCGTTTTTATTTATGTGAATTTCGAGTTTCAACACCTCATCGAACGTCCAATTACTACCTTCATGTTGATAATTTGCGAGAGACGTCAACATCTTGTTTTTCATCTTTTCGAAAACGTCCAATAAATCTGAACCTCGAAATACGGGTTCGACGTTAGATCTGAAATATGCATATTTCACGATGCTCTCGCCGGACTTCACGTCGATTTTATTCATCACGCAATGGAGTATCATCTTAATTTTTAGTCCTACGTTCATGTATTCATGAAACAAATCCAATACTTTTTTCTTCACTCGTTCCATGAACAATTTTGGATTGATTTTCTTTACCCACGTAAACGAAACCCGCGGCGGCTAAATCTTCGGGTTTTTGAGCGAGATGCGAAGGCCAATTTTTAAACGTTTGAAGTCTTGCACGTTCTAAACTATAATTCCGATGTTTGGACTTGATCATTGTTTTTACCTCAAAATTGAGTTTGTAAGAATATTTTTTTTTTTAACTTTTATTTATATATAAAGAGAAATAAAGAGAAACTTTTTTAACAAATTATTATTTAAATACAAAATTTAAAATATACATTATTTGCAAGAATTCATAAAAACCAAATAATCGATCATGACTACAACACCTAAAAGATGCAAATTGAAATTGAAGCGAGACGAAGCGTATAAGAAATTCGATTTTAATATCTATACATTACAACAACACGATCCCATCGAACTGAACGAGGTTGAGATGGAGGACTTCGAGCGTTACTACAACAAATATCGGATGTGTTTGAAATTGGATGAAGCCATGTTCGATTTGTTTTACGAGTACCAAAGCGATCTGCTGAATAATCTCATCGTCGCCGAAGACAGAGAATTCGACAAGGGTGATTTATTGTTGTCCTATGGAAGTTACATATATCCAATAATCTCACTCGAACTCGTGAACAAATCGGGTGGTGAGAGCGCATTCACTGATGTAAAAAAAACTCAAAAGAGTAAAGATAAACATTCAGACCATTTTCGTAAGTGGGAAAATGACGAATGTCAACATGCTAATAACGGACTTGGAAATATAAACAATAGAGAGATTGAAATGTTAAAATTTAACTTTTTATATATATAAAGAGAAAAAAAACTTTTACTAAAAAATTTTACATTAAAGAAAATTTAAAATTAAAAAAAACACTTTTTTTTTATATATATAAAGAGCAAAAAAAAATAAACAAACTTTTTTAACAAATTATTATTTAAATACAAAATTTAAAATATACATTATTTGCAAGAATTCGTAAAACAAAAAACTAATAATCGATCATGAAGACAGCAACACCTAAAAGATGCGAATTGAAATTGAAACGAGTCGAAACGTATAAGAAATTCGGTCATAAAATCTATAGATTACCACGACACGATCCCATCAAATTGAACGAGGTTGAGATGAAGGGCTTAGAGCACAAATATGACAAATATCGCATGCCTTTGAAATTGGACGAAGCCACGCTCGATTTGTTTTACGAGTACCAAAGCGATCTGCAGAACATCGTCATCGCCAAAGATAGAGAATTCGACAAGGAAGATTTGTCGTTGCCCTATGGAAATTACATATTTCCAAACATCTCATTTGAACTCATGGAGAAATTGGGTGGTGAGAGCGAGTTGACCGATGTAAAAAAACTCAAAAGAGTAAAGATAAACATTCAACACGTTTTCGAAAAAGGAGAAAACACGAGTGTCAACATGCTAATAACGGACTTGGAAATATAAACAATAGAGAGATTGATTTTTTTTTTTGCGAAAAAGAAAGAAAAAACGTGATGAGATCATCTTGAAAACATGAGTGTCAACATGCTAATAACGAGCTTGGAAATATAAACAATAGAGAGATTGATTTTTAGAGAAGAAAAATGAAAAAAAAAAGTAATGAGATCATCTTTAGATCTCATTTTTTTTTTGTTTCCTTCTTCTTCACTATTACCATATATTATAATAACGTTTCCTTTTCTCTCAATTTTCAGCGTCGATTCTTCTTCTTTTTCTTTTTTTCTTTTCTTTGTGATATGATACGTTTATAACAACATTTTTGTTTATCCGAATCATAATTATGAACGAATGTTGTGCATCTCTTGGTAACACTCGCATCATCACCATTCTCTTCAGAAGGTAGTGGTGACGGTGGAAAGCATCTCATTCTCAACTGTCTATCCCGCACTCTATCTATCTCTTTCATCAGTTCTTTCCTTAGATATCCATCATTAGCGTCTAACCATTTTTTTATTTTTTCACTCTCTGGCTTGCGATGTTCGTCATTATCGTCAAATTGTTTCTCCACCTTTTCATCCATTTTAAATATATTATTTTATACTTTCTATGATTTTATATTTTATATAATTATACAATTTTATATTATAATAACATATTCAAAATCGGTATATTCTTAAACAGCGAATTCTCACCGAGCAACAAACCCTTGCCGAGTCGCTCAACGTTCCGTCCACTCTTCAGATAGAGACCGTTTCCTCTCAGAGAGTTGCCACCTCTAACGGGTTCTAGATACAATCCTTTACCGCTGTCGTCTACGTGGATGCGACACACGGCTCCTCCCTTCTTCAAAAACAGTCCGCTGCCACCCAATAATTTCTCAACTGCCGAACTAGCGAGTCCCGTGAGAGCTCCCATGCCGAGAGTCTTTCCGAGAAAGGGTAGTGCCTTTGCGGCGAAGGGTAATGCTTTTGCAGCTATTCCTGCCAATAGCGGTAGGAAACCGCCTTTCATTCTCAAATTGTATCTCAATTGAGCAGGACTCAATCTCACCGCCAACCCTCTTCCATCGTGAATCGCTTTCTCCATCCTTTTGATTTGACTTCTGGTCCATCCAATCGAATCCTGACCGCCTCTCGTCAGATCTTCGTGAGTGAATTTGAATCTCACCGCCTCGCCTCGAGTTGTTAACGCTCTCTTAAGTTTCTTCCTCTGTCCTGCGGATATGTTCACGTTTTTAATCACGTATTCTGTCATAATTCTGTTTTTTAAAATATATTTACTTCAATTGTTTCTTGTTTAATAATTATATTAAAATAATTTTGTAAAATTAATATTGCGTTTATTTTATTTTTGTTATCTATATATATACACAATTTTTTTTGCTTTTATATTTCTCTTATGTGAAATCGTATCGTCACTCTCTCTCCGCGAAGATCTAACAGTTCAACATTTTGATCCGTCAACGTGGTTTTGAGACTATACAACGTGTCTAAAATCACTGGTAGATAAACTAAATTTCGAGGTCGCTCCACGATCTTATAACCCGGCGACACGTTTGGGAAGAAGGAATAGATCATCGGTTGAGCGCTACCATTCACGTAGCTTCCAGCAATCACATCCACGTTCACCAGAATGCTATTGACTGCGAGAATGTCGACCGTATTTTCAGATGCCGCGTGGCCTCGATACATCTTTCGATCGAATCCCAACATCTTGCCTATAGAATCGTCCGTGTTGAAATCCACTCGAAAATTATCTTCCAAATCCAACATCGTCTGTAAGGTATTAGGATTGGGAGTGAGTCTGATCTTGTTGCTTCCCTTTCCATCCGTCTGAATGTAATCGTTCAAATCATCTATGTCGTAACTCCCTTTGGGAATTCGAATCTCCAACCAATCCGTTCCGTCGGAATACTTGAACGAGTTATTCTTTTCGGTGACGTTGGGAAAGGAATAATAAGTCTCCAGATTCACCAATGCCATCTCGTATCTTTTCTCTCTATTCAAATCGATGGAAGGTTCGAATTTCGTAGCGAATCGAGTCGATTCGCCACTCACCACGATTTGAATAGATTGTTTTGCAGCTGTATTCTCGGCTATTCGTTCTAACAATTCTCCATGTTCGAACATTATATTTAATTTTATTTTTTTTATTCAAAACTAATTATTTGAAGATTTATTATTTTCTAAATTTTATTTTCACGCTCTATCTTATTATTATCATCAGAAACATAAAACTTGTCGAATCCGCACCGATATTTTCCGCGATTAAATTCGCTTGTCAAATCGATCATGACGAAATTGTAAAGTCCACCATCCCAAACCCTCTTGCAGAATCTCCTGAATTCCGCCGCGCTCATGTCGTTTGCGACGTGATCGCCATAGATGTGATTGAGATTCTTGAGATCTTGGCGAAAGAGACATAGAAAATTAGCGTTCTCCCTTATCGTCTGTCTGGGCAATCGAAAATAATTCTGCGACAGGTAGAAACAGTCCACGTTGCTGTGTCGACCCCTAACGTAATACGATTCGCATCGGTTCTGTCTCTCCTAAAGCAGATCGTCGAAAATCATGAGATTCTTATCTTCCGATTTCAATTCTCTAGGATCCGGAACGTCGCTAGCGTTCTCATAAAATCGACACTCGACGTTCGAAGATGCATTTCTCTTCATCAGCTCCGTCGCCGCACCGTCCAAAATGGTCGAAAGTGGAGCTTTGCTCTTGTCGAATTCCTCCCTACTGTCAAAGATTCTGGCTATGACATCCTTGGGCAATCTACGATCCATGCACTCTCGAAGCAATCTGTATTTGGGTTAAAACAAGCTCTTGCCAAACACGAACAATCTGTCGTAATCCAACCAGTCGGGTCGGGACAACAGATTCATCAACAGATTGGTCTTTCCACAATTCGATTTTCCCACTATCAAACCTCTTATGCTTTTGGGAAAAAACTCGTTATTCGACCTCTTGGTCGCGGCGTTGTTCCAAGACATATCTTTAATGTTCATCTTTGTTTTATTTTGTTTGTTTGTTATTTTAGATTCTTTTCAAACGCAAATTTTTTATGTTTTTCAAACTCTGTTTTTAATGTTATTATTTATTTATATCACACCGTCGCGAGTTCTCTTCAATCCGGATCCACTCGTCATTTTGGCTAAATCTTGTATGGGTACCACAGCATCCTTAAAATCTTTCCAACTTTTCGGCGTTCGCTCTAACGCAGCTCGCTTCGCCGGCGGACTGATCAACTTGTCGATCAACGCGTCGGCTGCCCTCTTGCCAGCCACAGAAGCTATCCTACCACTGGCTTCGGAAGCGGCTTTCTTACCAGTATGCAAAGCCGTCTTCTTACCTACCTCAAACGCGGTCGATGCGAGTTTTCTACCCGCATCGATCGTGAACGCTCGCATTATAGAATCGACGATGCCAGAACCGCCTTGAACGTAAGTTCTGACGTATCCCCTGTTCTTTATCACCAACATATTCTATTTTTATAATATATTTTGTTTTTTCACTGGTAAATCGTTTTGTTATTTTAAATACTTTTATTATTCTAGTGTAAAATTTTACTGTTTTATTTTTTGTTTGTTTCTCTCTACTTATTATATACACATCAATCCTTCAATTCGTTCATCAGCCTTTTATAGTGGTTTTTATTCAAAACCTTCTGTCTTAACAATTCGTCAGATATAGCAACTATCTGATTATCTAATCCTGTGTTACCAGCCCGTCTGCTCGCCATCAACAAACTCAATCTCTGAGACAGAGCGTCAGAATCGCTCGGAAGAAAAGTGGTTTTCGCCCATTTGCCAGTCACCGATTCGACGAACCTCTTGTTCATATCCCATATGGGTTTCACCACTTTCGTCCACTTGTAACCTCTGTTGGCTTTGGGTCTCGTCTCTCTGGCATCGTTATTTCTCTTCGTGGCGTGGGTCTGGACCAGAATGTCGCCGTAATTGTCGAAATCCTGTTCCATGTAATCGCCGGGCTTGTCGTAAAGGAGCAATCTGCGCAGTCCATCAGTCAATTCGTATCTGTTCGAACCAACGATCAATTCATCATCGCCAATATCAACTTCTGTGTCTCCTACAAAAATCCTTCCCTCCGAATCCTTATAAAATCCATACAACTGATCTCTCTAACCGCCATCACCAGCAGACGATGCGACGCTACTAGTGGTGATAGTGGAAGCTGTATCGGCACTCTCGCTCAAATCTGTTTGAATTCCCGTGGGAACGTAATCCGGTGTAGATTGAACGGAATACCGATTTCCAAAACTAGGAGGCAACGAACCCATTCTCAAAGAACTCTCCTTTATGGGTCTCAATTCTTCGACTATCTCCTTCCTGCTTCGCTCTTGACCCTCCGTCACGGGTTTAAATATTTTTGTGGCTTCGCGTTTGAGTTCCATCTCACCAAGACGTCTGCTCCTATCAGCTGACTGAATGCCCTTCTTAGCACGCTCAAACTCTTCTAAAATTCGATCTCGGTGTCTAGAATCCATCTGTAAAAACATCTTTCGTTTTTAATTGTTTATTATTTTCAAAATTAAATGTATAATTATTTTTATGTTTATGTTTTTTTCTCTCTCCTATATATATCGATCACTTTTTTCATTTATTTCCTGGGGTATTCCCCCCGCTCACGTCAGAAATGGAAGCGTTCGACAGTTGTCCGTCAAGTTTTTTGGAGGAAAAAAAATCCGGTATTCCCCCCACCCCACGACGAGGGGAGATAACTCTGTATGATCGAATTTATGAGAATCGAGCAATCCGATTGGTCAATAGTGGGAATTCCCCTAATGACGTCATAAATGGGAAAAACCCACCGCCTCAAAACAATTGCGGATTCTGGATCACTGATCCAGAATCCGCAAACCGTTTTTTTGATGCTAGCCTAGAATTTTTGCTCGCGTTCAACAACGATGGATCGATGGTCTGATCTGCGATGGGAACGTTGACAAAAATTTTTAAAGTAAAAAAAAAAAGTGAAAATGTACAATTTCATCTTTTTTTTAAAACGTGTGACATTCAACGTTCACAACGAGTATTTGAACGTTAAAAATGCGATCTAGAAGTCACAAAAAAACATGGGAGATTCAAGATCACTGAACATTTTTGTGAACAAGCGTGCGATTTAACACCGAATCCCACGTTGGTAAACGCATCGTGTACACGTACATGTACAAAGTGATAGTGAATCCGCAATTATTACCTACTGATGCTTTATTAACATGAGACAATGCATGTTTGTTAATATTTGGTGTATTACGAGGTAAACTTATTTAAAAACGTAATAAATAATTGCCACTTTCATTTCACTCTTCGCGATGCAACGTGCGATAAATTTAGACAAGTTTGCATTCATGTCGACGTCACCAAAGGTCAACTTGGATGTAGTTCCACTGTAGGTGTAAATTTTAACTATTGAAATCCTATTGCTGGCGGGTTCACCACGGTTCGTGTGTAAAGCTAAAATTTATGTCATAGGCTTTTTATATACAGTAGAATATGTAATCATGGTATAAATCCTTATCATACAAAACTCTCTTCAAACCACTCTACCATTCCTTGGTAATGCCAATTTCCCCGATTGCGTTCGACGAATAACTGTGAACATTTCGATGTAAACAAATTGGTTGCGCCTAGTAACGCATCAAGATGGGAAACAGTAGGTTGTTCATATCGGACGAGATCGGCGTCATATCAGCCGAGTTTGTAGTCATATCAGCCAAATTTGATAATGGGCAATTCTGGAGAATAAAATCATATCTAATAAATAAAATTAAAGTATCTGCTTTGCAAAAGAGGAGAATGTTAATATTATTACCAGTCTTGAATCAGTACTCTACCTGTAATCCCGGGTGGACAGGACCGTGTCCTCATTTCACTAGCACGGGTGTGGAACCAATGTAAACCACTCACAGTGTTGGTGTCCGTTTCCTCTGGACAGTGAGCCATGTCTGAAAAAGAGCAAAATAGCATATAGTGATAGTGATAGCCACTGTGAATGAGCCACCTGTTTTGGATTTCCAAAGAAAGAAAAAGAAAATTGATTTCCACAGAGCTGGACGAGCGGATGCAGGTTTTTTGTGAGGGATTTGAAGGTGCTGAATGCAGAAAGTCGGAAAATATTTTTAGTTAATATAAATATACAACAGAGGCCAATATATTTGGATTTGTTCGATCCCCCTAAACGTCCCCACGGGAACCCTTGGAAGTGGAGCAGAGCCTGATTCGTGTGGTAAACAAATTCTGTTATACTGTTATAGTGGGCCACAGCAGCCAACGTCCGCAGTCAAAGTCCCCTAAAACGAGCGGCATAGATATAAACAATTCGCTAAATTTGTCTTAAAACCCGGGTTGTGATTATGCTTTATGACATTATACTTGGGTTGTGATTATATAGCCACAGACACCGAAAGTGACGGTCAACACCAACACATAATTAGGCCCCTGCGAATCACATTCTTTCGATTCGAATCGAATCGAGTCTATTATTCGAAATCGAATCAAACCTCGAATGAAAAAAAAGAAAATACAGGTGACTTGAAGTCTCGACAGATAAAATATTCCAACTCCATCATCAAGTCATGCCATCGTCGAATGCATGCCTTGCTGATACAGTTGGAATATTACCCAGTAAGGATTTTTGTTGAAAAGCAGAAACGGGTGCGAGAATTCTGTACAGGGCACTGCACGTAACTACCCACTACTTCATCGTCGATATTGCTTGAGAACTTTAAACTTGATTTCAGCAGTGGTAGTGACTAGCAAAATCCGAATTAGCATGGATGGCGACATGGGTACAGGTACTTTTTTATGTCTTCATTTTCAACATTATTTATGTACAATTCCTACCTCAGCTATACGTTTTGTGAGACGACTAAGATGTCTGATACCAAGAGCAATTCCAATGAAAAGATTCGAAGGAAAACGAATCGGACAGCTGATTTCGCGGACTCGAACCGAATACCAACTTATGATTCGAAATCGAATCGAATCTCGAAGCTTCGCGGGGCACTCCACACAACAAAATCAAGTCCCTTTCAGCTAAGATGTGCATAGATTTTTGCGTAAATAGAAAATCGGCAATCATTGGGCAGTCATCACAACAAAAAAGTCGATTTACACGAACCGTTAAAATTAAGTCCTGCTGCCCTCAGGGTCAAAAAGGAAGAAATTTCTCATGTTTGTTGACATCAAAAATTCATTTTTCAAATACAATGGAACCCTCTTAATTGAATAGCCCCTTTACCCCTGAAAATTACCCAGTTAATGGACGGGAATCTGATCACTTTCCTGTATTCTAGAGATAATCTGAGCATGTATTCTGTTATATTTTGTGGGGCGCTGTCAAACAAGACGTAATAAATTAAATTAAATATCTGTATTGGATGCTCTGATGTCAACTTGGTCTATAAACAAGAAATCTTTTGTTATTGTCGGGGTAATTTGCGGACATATTACAAGAATTCGTAAACAATTAGTAGGCACTTACTCTATAACCTATAGGTAATTAACAGGTCAAAATTGAACTGAAGGTATGATAAATAGTTTTGTGTTTCGAACTTTATTCAAGTAACAGAGCTTGCAATTAAAAAGTATCCAATTTAGTGGGTTCACTGTATAATTTCTTTCCATTGACGTAAGCCCGCCTAAACTGTCGAAATCTAACGCGAGACTTGACACACCTTGATAATCCTAATCCAGTGTTGGTTCTCAATCCATAAACCCAAATGTTTCGCGTAAAAGCCAAAAGACACTTGACGTGGGATTTAAATATTACGTGCAAATCGACATGCACTAAATGTAGATCCAGTTTCATGGCTAACAACAATTTTTGTCATTGGAAGAGAGTTACAGAAAAATAACTCCCCTTAATTTTCTGAAACCTTTAAGGGCACTTTCAGAATGTATGACAAGAATCAAATGAACATTTTAGAGAATCAGAGTTGATTTTCATCGTTTTTCTGGAGGTAATCGTTTGCGAGAATCGATACGTTAGATATAAGGTTAACGGTAACAACACAAGTAATTAACCCCAGGCTACGAAACATTTTCTCAATCCCTAATGGGGATGCTTTCTTCCAGTTTGAGAAACTTAAATTTTGCTTATTGATCGACACATATTCAATACGCTTAGCGTTATTGTTTTGGAAATAGCAGCACAAATTAAAGGTTGAGATAAGCATTGAATGATCAGGTTTGGGAAGAAAAGAAAGATTAATCATAAAATGTATCTCAAATAAAAATAATAATTGGCCATAGCAAACCTAGAAAAAGGGAGATTCTGTTAAATCAGAACGTCGCATTCTGACCTGGATCAATACGGAAGCTGCGGTGACAGCTGATGAATCGAATGTCAATTGGAAAATGTTTTTATTCAAAGCCACCAAAATTAACGACATTAAACTTATTCTATAAATGGAGTGTCGAGTTCTGACTTCAATGGGAATATCTCTCAGATGACGGCAGCTAATTTCTTAAAAAATACGAATAAATAACCTATTTGGACACAATTTTCATTTATATTTTCCTGTTTACGTATCGACCTGTCACGTGCTTGCCAATCACGCCTGAATTTTGTTATGTTTATTTCGAGCAGATGTCCAATCAAATTCTACAAATAAAATTGTTAAATTAATGGATTCTGTGTCATAGAGGCGTGTTACAAACACAGAACGCCACGATGTGTGAATGCGTTCGTCAATACGACACCCATGCCATCGCGGAAGGATGGAACTCGAGATTGTACCTCTCGTTGTATCCTTCCACGCTGGCACTCGTGTCATATTCACGATCTCATTCACCCATCATGACGTTCTGTGCATGTATGGACCATCCTACACTGATATAGCGACCAATTAAATGTGCTGGGTACAGGGTACAAGGGCTCCACCCTCGTGTTTGTATTAAGTCCATTTGATACTACTATGCCGTATAGTAAAGTTAGTATCATGAGTTTCTGGTGACTAAAGAAACAGTGGGATAAATAAGCTCCAGTTCATACATATGCCGTGGTAGACAAGAATGTCCTTCGCCGACATATGGAACTTATATACCATCGCCAATGTCCAATCATTTGGTCACTTGAGCCATCAGGACATACCCTGTTGGCACAATTATAAATCTTCTACAGTCGTATTTTTTAGAACTGTATATTATTACTGAATGTAAATAAAATGACGGAAATTAATCATTAGCATTTAAATAGTCGTAACGATTTACCTGTGATCAATTTCAGCCATTCAGAGTCAAAGGGAGGAAATATAATTCTGAAATATACAACTGTAAGTGCTCTATAGTTTAGTCATTTGGTCGACCAGTCTGTCATTTCCAGGTCTCAAAATTTGACCTGATTCACGCGAGTTGGTTTTAATTCTCGTGAACTCCTGCTGCGAGAATTGATTTTCAGTTCCATAGTATCAAACAAGCCTCATATGTCAGAATAAGGCTTTTTGTTGTCTTGCTGGTGGAAGTTACAGTGACTTAGCAGTAGTTTCTAGTGAAGTCTTGGCTGACTATACAGGCAGCCAAAACATCATTAGAGAAAACTGCTAAGTTAAAGTGTTACCTTATTATAAAGGAGCAAAAAATAGAATTTTCCAGAACTGTGTGGACACTTTCAGAATCTTTGACATGAATCAAATGATTATTTTATGAGAATCAGACTTGACTCTCATTAGTGCCCTCGCGAGAATCATTTGCGGGAATTGATTCTAATTCTCGCATTAATTTTAACTCTGCTTTTCATGACATTCCCCAATTAAAAGCATGATTGTAACTCGTACAAGCCGGGCAGAACAAGAATGAATGTATTGAACACCAGACTGAATTCTGAGGACCTGTAACATAGCAGTTGTTTCTAGTCAAGTGTCGTCTTCCTGATTAGGCAGACGACACTTGACAAGAAATAACTGCTCGTATAACACAACTTTTGCTGGTCACTATTACCCAAAACATCAGTGTCAGATCACTTGCCCGTACACCATGGAAAGCAATTACAGTCGACTTCGTGCTTCTTCGTGTTACGAAAGAGGTGGAACAAGCCGCACTATATTTAGTTAACGACACTAGGCTAATATTATATATACCTTTATATTTATAATCCGAGCAGAGGTTTCCAATATAATCACCGAGACAGTCACATGTAAAATGGTTCACTCCGTCAGTGCATTGAGCGTCATGCTCACAGGGAGAAGAAATACATTCTTTCACATTTGTTTCACAGTTATTTCCTTCGAATCCTTCAACACAAATGCACTCATATCCATTGAGATTTCGCAGGCAGGTACCACTATTTCTGCAGGGATCGCTCACACAAAAATCAATTATGGAACACATCTCGCCGTAAAAGCCCTTATGGCATCGGCATTCATAGCTAGTTGATTTAGGAACACACGTTGCATTGTTTTGACAATTATTCTGCAGGCAAGGGTCCAATATCTCCTCACAAAAGCGTCCAGTGAACCCTTCTCGGCAATCGCAGTTGAAATCTCCGTAAGTATTTTGACACTTTCCATCGTTTGCGCACGGATTGGTAAGGCACTCGTTAATATCCGCGTCACATAACACTCCAGATATTCCAGTGAAGCATATACAAGTAAAACCTCCTTCCGTTTTTCCAATGCACGTTCCATTTACGCATGGACTGCTTTCACAAAAATCCACATTCTCTGTGCATCTTTTCCCCTGGAACTCAGTTGTGCATAAGCAGGTATATCCAGTTAAAGATGCCGAATCGATGCACGTGCCCCCGTTTAAGCACGTCTCGTTTATACAGTGTGCCAGTTCTGTGAAAAGACGAGGAGTCATTCCGAATGTCTAAGTCTAAAGTGTATTATATTGGTAAAATGGCAGACGTTCTAAATTGGTGTAGTATAGACGACACAAGTGATTAAATCATGAAATTTACAATTCGAGGATTGGATGTCAACCCAGGTATCATGGCGAAATCGAAAGCCAAAAATTTAATATCGTTTATCGTCAACTGCTTCCAATTTTGCCCAATCAATTGTACATTATATTTATTTATTTATCTATTGGTGTTTAAGGTCATATACTTATGCACAATGGTTAACCATGACCGTGGCAGTTTTACGGGCGGAGGAAGTCGGAGTTCCCGGAGAGAACCACCGAGCAACGACGAGCAGCTGCCAGCTCCCCAACATCGTAACTCCGCACAGCAGCACAGGCAGGGTTAGATTGGTTAAAGACATGCGTACCATCGACGTGCAGTACGCCTTAGTATACGGCGTCATCGGTGTCCCCATGTGGACAATCGGGGTTAAGTGCCTTGCCCAAGGACACAACGCGGGAGTCCGAATTGATCGCTCAGACGGTCACCCATCCAGTGATCAACCGGGCTCGACGCTGCTTAACTTCGGTGATCTGACGAGAACCGGTTACCAGAACGTCACCGCGCCCCCCAATAAATTGTACATAAAATAGTTTGTTAAGGGTTAGGATACAGAGTAGCTTTGCCTTCACAAAATGTGGTTCTTTCAGCTTTAGCTCTTTTATGAATTAGTTATAGACTGATCTTAACATTCCATTGTCCTGTTCGCTGAGATTTCAAAATCCAAACAAAGTGCGGGTCCAGGAATTATGTTCAGAAGGGATATAAGAACCAGTCCAAATCGTTGAGGGCTCCATTGCCTCCGAAGTTCCCCGGATGCTGGAGTGTTCTGTGTGGTTCTTATGAAAGTACCGTGGCGCACATTACACGGTGGTATTGTCTCGAAAATACCCCAGAATACCAGGGTATTAGCCTAATATGCCAGGGTATGTAAGAGCGACGCATGGTGAACCATGGTGTTCTTTCATAAGAGGTTTTGGGGGGGCATTCGTGGCCATTTTCTTGCACATCAGATTACTGGCTTTTGGAGGCAATTCGACAAAACATTTTTTTGTTGTTGGTAAGTAATGTAAATACCCTAATTTTATTATTATAAGTTTGTTAACAAAACATTAGCAAAATACTTCTTTTTGCACACATGTCCACTACTGTGATCACAAATGCCAGCAGAGAATTTAAGTCAGGTCATGACCGGGGTCGAATACTATACAACTTTTACAACTGTATTTTCCAAAATTGTATTTTCTACGTATGAATATAAATGACTGAAACTGATCATTAGCGTTTTAAAAGACGTGGCAATTTACCTACCGGTAAATTGCCACGTCTTTTCAAACGCTAACGATTTGTCAGTTCTTAATTGCTATAGACAGACAATACAATTCATGAAAATATAATTGTAAACGTTTTATAACACTGGTCCCAGGTCTAAATTATCCTTCCGCTTTTCATGTCACATCACTTTAGAATGCAATCTCGCCCGTCCATAAAGAAATGCGAGAATATTAAACCCGAGATGCTATTTTCTTCTGTTTTTCGTGATCGAGCCCAGATTTCGCAATATTTTATTCACGAAATCTCGCCCCACTGTTGTATAAGTGTATCGCGACCCGATCGCGATCTGATCGTTGAAAATACAACTTCTGTGATCGCAATACTGTGTGCACCTTTTAGAAAATTAGGAAACTTACCCCCCCCCCCCCCCCCCCCCCCCCTTCGCCACGCTTTAATCTGTCATTTAACCATGCCGTTTTATTATCAGAATTGGACCTCATCTAAACTTTTCCTGTTCTTGGGGTAGAAAATGTGGGAAAACAAACATGGTTAGCTCGGATTCGAACTTCTAAGTGAATTTGTTTTTACAAATTTTAAACAAGTGATCAATAAACTTTCTTTAAATTTGTAACATCAACCATTCTGAACATTTTTTCAGACAGTTGTTTGTTTCGGAACTTTCATGCCACACTGACCGGTACGTTGACCCACGGTTAATGCTGAGATCATTGGTCAGGAAAGGTAAAAACAACAATAAAATTCTCGGCTAACTACTCTACTAGCTAGAAGAGAACTCTGTTACAAAAGGTTTTTTCTGATTGTCTTCTGATACAAATCTAAATGCTTATTTTTAAAGATGAAATGTCGTTTGTTCGTCCAGGTAAGATAAGATAAAGAAAAAATACAAAAACACTACTTGCATTGTTTGGCTTCCTGTTTGAGTAACTTGCCCTCATATTCACGTTACTTACTTTACTGAAGTAGTTTGGACAAGTGAGAAACATATATTTCTTCCCTGATCCACATACACAGATCGCAGCCATCTTTACAAACGAACAGATCAGCCAGTGATGCTTATATTCGACTGGTGACACAATCAACATAGTTAACTGGCAAATAACTGGAATTACTTCGCCCTTTTCTCATTTGCCGACAATACTGTAAAAGAAGTGTGTGCCTTGTTGATACACCAATTTAGAAGTCGCAAGTTTTGGAGTCTTCTTGGAAAACATGCCTAAAAGTCTAAATGCAGATGTTTTTGAGCTAGTACATCGTGTCTGTCTCAAGAGAGCAAGCATATAAATATTATCGCACTCCGCGAAGTGACGTACTATTCTACTTCTATTCTAAAGCTGAGCACTATTCTTCCCGTCAGCGAAAGCTGTTCATGCATGTAGTGAAATCATTCAACTCCGTCAGTCTGGA
The DNA here is from genome assembly GCA_031216915.1 of Pictodentalium vernedei. NCBI lineage: Eukaryota > Metazoa > Mollusca > Scaphopoda > Dentaliida > Dentaliidae > Pictodentalium > Pictodentalium vernedei. Next base: position 436,786,253 of record CM062297.1, on the reverse strand, counting down.
CGAACATCGATTTGCTGAAACTCTTCACATGAATATATGAAGGCTTGTAAACGAACAATGACCCCCCCCCCCCCCCCCCAACCAGTCTTTCAAAGCCATTCGGCTGTTGTTTTTTTTTGTTTTTGTTTTTTTTGGGGGGGGGGGGGGGGGGGGTGGATAGCGGCATAAAGTAAGATTTGGTACTGTAGAGTACATCACATTGTAAATTCTCGGACATGGCATTGTTTGGCAGAAATTTTCTATTCAGTAATGTACTGATCGCTATATAGCTGGACGCTATATCTAATGACGAGACCAACTGAATCTCGGCGTTACTCGAGGGACTACACATGAAATGGTTCAGTAATTGTTATTTAACAACTCGGCGTTGCTCGGTGGTTCTCTCCGGGTACTATGGGTATATCCCGTAAAAATATCCCGATACGATGGCCGTTAACCCTTTACCCAACGTAACGTCCAAAACCGACCAGCGCTATTCACAAATATCACCAACTAATGTTCATTCTTTTTTTCATTTTTTGTCGTCCCAAAGAAGGGTCATAACCTATGTTTTTGAGACAAAAAATGAAAAAAATTAGTTATTCAGGAATTTTGTTTGCATGTGTCGTCTGCTTTTCATGTTAGGTAAAGGGTTAAAAGTATCGTGAAACCGCAATAAACAAACAAACAAACCAACTCAGCACTTTTGATTGCCAATTCTACTGGCCAAGCTTACGAGCATGCTTTCGTGTGATTTCAAATTACTCATTTTCTGCATCGAAATGACAATCTTCACTACGTTGTGAGATAAATTACTTCATCTTTGCTAAAAACATCAATAGTAAAATTAAATTAATGTGATCATCCCCTGACATCCCCCTATATATCTCTAAAGATGCATTTTCGTCATTTCTCCGTGCCTTTACATAAATTATCCTCTGGATTTTCGTATTTGCAAACTAGTGTAATAAATACAGAAACCCATAAGCGTTTGAATGGGTTAAGGGGTCGTGTATCGACTCGTCCTAATGGACTCGACCTCGCCTCTGGGTCATATATCGAGTTGTCCTGACGGACTCCTCGATATTTACCAAGACACGAGGTCTCCACTTCAATACACCAACTCGGAAACCAACGTTGTGGTAATAATAACCCAAATGTATTTTTCTGGTGGGTTCAGTAAGGGGTTGTTTCCATTTGCACAAGTGATTGATAAAACGTGATAAAGACTGATAAGATTTGTTTGTTTGCTAATTGTGGCTCATATATTCTATTGTAACGCTTCAAAACGCAGAGTCTGTGTTTGCACAAACAACAACATCAGATGTACTATAAATATTAATTATGTACCCCTTTCTCGGGAATTGTTAGGCTGAAAATAAGGTTTTGATTCACGGGTTAACCCTCGCTAAATTGAACCACCTCGTTGAACATTTTTATTGACTTGCAGTTTCTTACTATGAAATCGCGAGACTTCATAATTTTATGTTTTTATATATATATTTATCTGCATGTGGTTGTAACAAAAGCATGCTTAACCCTCTGCACACTGATGCCAAAATACCGAAATATTCAAGAAGAAAAGTTTTCCCATAATGCAACAATGCTCATTGAGCTCTGTCAAACACGACTGAATTGGTTAAATTTCTAGTTGCATTATGGAAAAATATGCGGCTTGAAATTTTGATTTTTACGCATCAGTGGACAGAGGGTTAAAATCCGCAGTCTATTAATTATATTTCTTTTGTAAATATAAAATTTGCTCTGTTCTTTAGAAAATAATTCAAATATTATGTGAACGGTATTTATGTTTCGAAAAAGGTGAAAATTATAACAAACAGAATAAAAATAAAAACTTCCCCTCCTCGTAGATTTGAAAAATTAACTGCCCGTGAACAAAATGCAGTTTTTTGTTTGGCCTTATCCATTTATGTTTTGTGGCGAAAAGGCCCCGTCTAAAGACTCAGATACTGTGAACTTACAGCTAGCAATATAGGGGAGCAATTCACCTGGGAGAGCTCCTTTGTGGAATGATAAATATGTGCAAACACTATACTCCAGACAATTCTTCACACACAAACATATACGAACGCAAGTGAATATCCATCCTATTTTTGAGGCACATTATAATATTAAAACATGAATACTACCAACATTATTTTTCTTACAACTTAACTCTTTACCTAACGTAACGGCCAAAACCGCCCAGCGCTATTCTAAAAAATCGCCAATTAATTTTCATTATATTTTCATTTTTTGTCTCAAAAACATAGGTTATGACCCCTCTTTGGAACGAGCTCGTCGAGCTCGTTCCAATGAGGGGGTCATAACCTATGATTTTGAGACAAAAAATGAAAAAAAATAGTTATTCAAGAATTTTGTTAGCAACTGTCGTCTGCTTTTCATGTTAGGTAAAGGGTTAAACAACTGGGGAAAACATTACGACGTATCCAGGAATAAATTTACAAGTGTGTGTGTGTGTGTGTGTTGGGGTGGAGGAGGGGGTTATCATCTGAAGGACATTCCATAAAGTGGGGAGCTGAACTGTGTCAGTGTGAGGTCACATGGCTCGGAAATGGGATTTACATAAACTCTTTCATTATTATACCTATTGGTTTAAAAGGGTAAGAAAGTATAGAATAAAGCCCGCGGAAAATGGCCGAATCCAAATTGTATTTGTAGAGGGGTTCAGTAAAACTTTCTCCCACGGCCCTGTTAGTTGTAAGTTGCTATAACGAATTTGCAAAGTCGTTGTAACGTCGTTATAACGACTTACGTGTACGTAACTCGTTATAATGATTTAGTAACTCGTTATAACGACGTAGTATCTCGTTATAACGATTTAGCAAACTCGATATAACGACTGACGTAACTCGTTATAATGACTTACTAATTCGTTATGTTACTAAGTCGTTATATCGAGTTTGCTAAGTCGTTATAAGGAGTTTGTAAGTCGTAAGTTGTTATAATTACTTTATAAGTCGTTATAACGAGCTACTAATTCAAGTTACGTAAGTAATTATGACGACTTTTAAATGGTTGTAACGACTTTCTTAGTCGTTATAACGAGTTAGCAAAGTCGTTATAACAACTTAGAAAACAGATTACACATGTCCTAAATACGCTTCCGTATGTTTGGCATAACGGAATGTCTCTCCGGACGTCAGGCGCATCACACAGTATGTTTATATCGATATCACGGCACATTTTTGGCGTTTGGATGTAAAAATTGGGATTAAAACATCGCAACGCATATGATGAAATGTATATGATTTGAATAGTACCTAGGCAAAAATGATCACGCTCGTGACTGCAATGAAAAAAGTTTTCACAGACGGTCCTCAGCCACTTGTAAAAGCTCACATTTCCTTGCTGTCACTCCTTAAATAATTATGGTATCATTTCAAAGACAGAAATCCAGTATATCTTAACTCTTTGAGCTCTAGTGGTATCTTCCATGTAAGTTCAACAACAGCAATTGGAAGAGTCCATATTCATTTTCCCCCACACATTCACTTAGTAACCATCCTACGTAATAAAATTATGACGTATCATTTCTCTGGACCGGAGAACGGCCGCTCGCGTTTCAAAGGGTTAACAATTCTCCAACTTTCAAAAATTGGAAATATGAACTGTCTTTGGGATTAAAATCCCCATGTGGTAAGAACTTGTCCAAGTTGATTGGACTTTGAGAACGTTATTTTGCCAATTCATTTCTCCATATTGTCATCGTCCAGGAAAGGAGTGTCTTGAAGTGTTAAGACTTGCTCCTCCGTCCCCTTTGTAATTTTATAAGCAAATGAAATATGTTTAAACTTACTCATCCCTTATCTACAGATAGTCTGAATACGATTAGAAGATGAATTAAAGAACTTCTTTAATTTTGTTTCTATGGCAACATAATTATGATATTCAACTCCAATCAACAGAGCAGGGTCGTTACCGTTTGGTACTTTCGGCTTACTAAATAAATCTCATTATATTGGAGTTGATAAGTTTTAGAACATTCGCAAATAACTATGCACAAAGTGTAAACTAAAACCGATTTAATCACAACTTCCTGGTCCAATACAACAGACACACAGAGTTGAGAGGAAGTGAAGGCTAGGGCATCTCGGACTCCCCCCTAACCCACACACTATCCGTTTAGACTGGTCAACCTCGCTGTTCGTTGGTACTCCTGCCTCCTTCACCCAAGCCACACACTATCTGTTTAAACTGGTCAATCTCGCTGCTCGTTGGTACTCCTGCCTCCTTCACCCATAAAACTTAACTCTCTCACACAATATCATTCTTATTGTTGAAGCTGTTGTTAAAACTCTAATAGGAAAATTAATCTCTATTATTTCTTTTCCAAAAATGTGACTTTTTAGTTGGAATATTGTTCTGGGTTGTAAAAATATTGTTTACCGATAATTGTAACCGAAAGTTTGACACAGATTTCTTTTTGGGATTCTTCAAATCGAACACAACACGATTAAACATGCTGCAATCAAAATCAGAAAAGGTCAATGATATAAATTTGTACTCAAATGCTAACAATAGCCATCAATAATTCGCACAGTCGCACATATACACAAACCATCCATTCCCCTCAACATCCTAAAACACACAGATACGATCCTCCAGTACCCTCCAGTACCCTCCACAAGATACACACATACATAATGACAAGTGTGCCACCACCATGCAACCAAAAGCGATTACTTCTTCCAACTATTTCTCACCAATAGTTGAAAACTCAAAACTAATTAAACTTGTGGGATCGCCAGTTTCGATGTCATATAGTAGTGTAAGATTCGTTGTCTCGGCAATTACTTCAGTATTCTTGTCACATAAAACATCGGTTTTATTTCCATCTATAACCTAAAAAACAAACGACAATTAGTCATCTTCGAAACATGGAAACTGCGTAAAATCAGAGGCAGCGGAAGCACGATAAAAGTGGAGGGGCACAACTTTTCAAGGCTACCACAGTGCGGCCCAGTGGGAGGAAAGTTAAAATCGTATATCAGTATATGTACAGTGATATACTATATTATCTATTGACTAAAGTGAATTTTTTGATTTGATTGGTTGATAGATAGGTGGTATGACACCATATTCATTGAAACCCACGATACGTCCGCCCAGCCACTGACAAATTTCCCATACCCAGTGGAAGCCTCCTTCTGAAATCAACAAATTGTCCATACCCCGTAGAAGACGCGCCATTCCAGTTTTACAGTGTACATGTATTATATTTTAATTTTTTATCTCCAAAATATAGCTCATGACCCCTTATTGGAATGAGCTTGTCGAGTACCCTCCAATGTGGGGTTCATAAGCTATGTTTTTGAGACAAAAAAGGAATTCAATAATTTTTTTATACTAGTCATATCGGCATATTTTCACAAAAACTCTTTTGCACAAAAATTCCACAGAAACCTGTCTGGCTCAACAATGGAAGATAAAAGATCTCATGCTGTGTGTGTTCACACATGAAATAGATTGTACTTCTAAAACGGAAAGTCAATAGATAAATTCGTCACCCCGTGTCTGATCACGTGGTACGGGTTTTTACCTACCCGAAGCCAGCCGTATTCCATTCGACCTTCGGCCTCATGGGATACGGTTGGCTTCGGATAGGTAAAAACCAGTACCACGTGATCAGACACGGGGTAACTAATAATCTCTCGTTTAGGAGAGCATTCCGCGGTATGGTCACTGTCCTGTCCATTTCTTCTACTTCAGTCATCTTCCAACCGAAGGCTAGCCTTCGGGTTGGAAGATTGGTGAAATAGAAGAAACGGACCGAAGCGACCGAAGGTGGAATTCTTTTGCCAAATGTTGCTTTGATTTGCAAATAATGTATTACAAGAACGTCTGCATATTGACACGTTTGCGTGCGCCCATTTTAAATCATTGTGTAACCGCCCAACATGTCTGTGGAAAAAAGTGGGGGTGTACGTGTCCAATGAGCTCTTCTGCTTCCGCCGCCTCTGCGTAAAATTATGACATTTTTTATGAGTATCCAGTACATGATGATGCATTTGCTCGAAGTGGAAAATAACTAGGATTTTCAAAAACAGAAAGATTGTCAAACTTGTTGATCTTTTTCGACATGAGGAGTGTATGTTTGGGTGTTCAGCGTCAGTGGCGTCGAGATTTGACTTATTCGTTCGAAGTAGTCTTCTCAGGAATGTTTCACGAATATTATTTTCCATGTACGAGGTGACACAGAAACACCGCCAAGTGTTTTTGACGGAGGGTTTTCGGAAAAAAATTCACGAAGATTGTAATTTGCAGCTATAGGTGAAAAAGAAGAATCATAGAACGACTTCGATTGATAGAGACCAGTTTCCTTCGAGAGAATATAATTGCGGGCCATTGTATGGGGACATTGTCGTGAAAATGTTATTTTTCTTTAAAAAATAAAAATAGTTTAACGAGAGTCGAAAATATTTTCGAAATTACGCTCGAAAAAATATGATATTGCAGAAGTTGCAGAAAAGTACCTTATTATGGACGACCCCACAGTAAAAATCGATTTTTTATTGTTTTTCTGGCCAAACAAATTGGAGGGCACCGTTTATATTAAAAAACAACTACAAGAAAATGAACAGCAAAACGATTCAATTCCACACTCACAATCTCCGTCTGGAAAATTTAGGATGGATGGCATGAGTCCCGCAGATGAGTAGGTGAACTGCAAGATAAAACTGACTCTGAATGAAGGACAAGCGGATCGTCTTCTGGATCTGATGGATGGGGTGTGTAACATTGCGCGAAACGAAGTTAAAAAGTTCGACGACGGTGATCTGACATTGGTCTAGGTCTCTGCATGCATATCAAGGTCGACGAAAACCTATTGCAGAGGTAGGACGAAGACGACTTTACTAAACTGGAAAAAATCGAATGAATGGTGATAACCATGGACAGGTTACTCTCGGCGAAAGTAAGAGAACCCTTAACATCAAGACTGCGGACGTGAATTTTTTGAGAGGTCTCTCTCGTGACGAGATCGCACCACTTTAAAAAAACAAAACATTTTGTCTAGATACAGAATTATTTTTAAAAAAGCCTAAAAAAATAAAGAGAAAAAAAAGTTTAAAAAACCAGAACTTCAATTAAAGATAAAAATTTTGACTGAAAAAATATCATTTCTAGAAATTAAAGAAAAGGAAGGAGATAATTCGTCAATTTCTCGAATCTAAGGGAAATAGTCAAGTGAGCAACATGGCAAGACGAATGGGTGATGGCAAATTGAAATGCGAGACGATTAAGTTATTCCGACCGAGCATCGAAACTCAGGAACAGATGAAGAGACAGATTGCTGGAGAATTGAAACTCTCAAGACAAGACTTTATGATGAGCGCAATTTCTTGGCAAAGTGTTCCCAGCGAGATCACGATTGCAACCCCTCAGTACTACTCACCGATAGTTTCTTCCAAGATAGATAGAATGGCGACCGATGAAGACAGTGAATCGGCTGTCACCGTCGCCATTCCCGTATAGACCATAGATAAAGAAGATATGGGAAACTTGTGTAAACCCCACATGGATTTAAATAGCACGATTCCTTCGACCGCCAACTCGACTTGTGGTTTTCATAAAGAATTTGATGGAAATCTCTACTTGGGTTTATTTATTTATTTATTGGTGTTTAAGGTCACATACCTGTGCACAATGGCTAATCATGACCTTGACAATTTTACGGGTGGAGGAAGCCGGAGTACCCGAAGAGAACCACCGAGCAACGACGAGCAGCTGCCAGCTCACCAACATCGTAACTCCGCACTGCAGCACAGGCATGGTGAGATTGTTGAAGACATGCGCTCCATCGACGTGCAGTACGCTTCAGTACACGGCGTCATCGTCATCGCCATGTGGACAATCGGGGTTAAGTGCCTTGCTCAAGGACACAACGCTAGAGTCCGAATCGATCGCTCAGACGGTCACCTGTCTAAGGACTAACCGGGCTCGACGTTGCTTAACTACTTGGATTACAAGCGAAAAGAAAGAGAAGGAGTTAATTTGATCGTGGATGGAGATTGCGTGTTCAAAGGCACTCAGCGACTGTGGCATCTGCCAGTGTTGGCTGGACCGGATCCCCAAATTTACAGACCAGAGAGTCTCGAAATTTACGGCGAGATCCTGACACGTACGAATACTATGAGAAGGAGTAACGATCCTAATGAGAAGGGACCAAAAGAGAGCAAAAATTACAAATTGAACGAAGCGGTGAGACCTATATGAGACGAAATAAACCATTCATCAAATCGGTCACCAGAAAGGGAATGACTGCCGATGGTGGTAGTGATACCACGATCATTCCTTGTAATCCTAACGCAGCGGTAGATATACTGGAGCTCTTAATAAAATTAAGACCCCCCCCCCTGCACCCCACCAAAAAATGTTAGTGGTAAAGAACAGAGGAGTTACTTGATCTTACGAATCAGGTTCTTCACCAGTGATGCCGCAAAACAAATTGCTTTGATGATGGTGAAGGATGGAAAGAAGACTGTGATAGCCGTCGAAAGAAAACCCGTGACTGAAACCTGTATCAAGATTGCGACCGAAGTCAGCAAAAGAACTGCTGATTTAGTTCACAAGTTGATAATGCCATTTAATCGAGCAAAACTAATGCGGAAATCTGAAGAGATTTTACCGAAGGTAAACGGGAAAGGTTCTGGTGGTGTCCTCGCAATACACAAACTTGCCAAGAAATTAAATAGATCGGGAATGAAAGTAATTTAAGAAAAATTTAAAAATCTTAGTCTAAAAAACATAAACAAAACTTAGTTAAAAAGGCTATTTAAAGAAAACTACAAAAAGTCAAGAAAGTTACTTAAAATATTTTAAAATAAAGAGATGGAAATTAAAGATTTATCATCGAAATGGAATGAAACAAAGCCTAAGAGATAGAATCAACCATTCTTTCTGAGAAGCATAAGAGGAAGGGGAAATCAAATTGCAGAAAAATGAATCTGTTGATGAATCTGTTGTTGCGACCTGAGTGGATTCTATTACAGTAGATTATTCGTTTTGGCAAGAATCTCTTTCAACCCGACTACAAATTATAACGTGGAACACTGAAAGAGAAGGATGTCACAGAACGAGATCGAAAATGCGAAATGCCACCCACAACGCTCTTGCAAGAGTTGTCGAGGGGCTGAGGAAAAATTGGACGTGGAATGTTATTTTTATGAAAAAGTTGATGACATGCCCGATCTCAGAGAGTTGAAATTGAAGAATAAAAATTTGATGATCTCCCATGATCTGTTATTGGAGAAACAGACTCAGTTATACTTGAGGTCATCACAGCAACGTTGATTATTTCTGTCTCGAAATTACTTCAGATTATTTAGACAGATCATAAGAAAAAACATAAATCTATTGTGTCTGTTTCGTCAAGATCTCAGGAAATTGAATCACATCTGCGACAGTCACGTAGCCAGTGAAATGAGAAAAGAAGAATTCAGGAAAAGTTTCCAAGCCAGTGTGGAATCGAGCGTCTTATAATGTCATGGTCCTCGATCTGGCGAGTCACAAATACGATAGAAAATATAGGATTCGTCGATTTTGATATCCCGATATAATAAAAAATAGAAATTAAAAAAAATAATTAATTAAAAAAAACGGCACAATAAGAAACGTTAGAAAAAAATAGCCCAGAACACGGTTCCAAAAAAGTTCTTTTCAAATCCTAGCAACCAATAACAAGACTCGTTTCACTAGGAAATTCAATCTGCTGAGCGAATTAAAAAATGAGAAGAGATATGAAATGACAGCGGAAAATCTCGAAACGTTCTATTCATTTCCAACATCACAGGTATGAATAATCCATTCAAATATTCTCCTGACAATGGAATGAGTTGGTACGAAATTCACATTCTGAAAGGAAGTTATGACATAGTCGATCTCAGTGATCTCATGGAGACCCAGATGAATTTACGCGGCCATCGCTTCATTAACCCTTTACCCAACGTAACGGCCAAAATCGGCCTGCGCTGTTCACAAAAAGCACCATTAATTTTCATTATTATTTTCATTTTTTATCTCAAAAACATGGCTTATGATCCCTCATTGGAACGAGCTCTCTGAGCTCGTTCCAATGATGGGCCATAAGCTATGTTTTTGACGCAAAAAATGAAAAACATTCGTTATTCAAGAATTTTATCTGCAAGTGTCGTCTGCCTTCCGTGTGAGGTAAAGGGTTAAAATACCTGTCAATTCCATTATTTTATGGTCGATGCTAGACATGGGAGCTAATTATCAAATGGATTTCAAGATGGACCATAAATTTTGAAGATTTTTGGGATTTGATCAAAATGAATATAAAGGCCATGCAACGTCCGAAAACGTGGTTAAAATTCTCATCGTCAATTGCATTTTAGTGAACGTGGACATGATCGAGGAAAGTTTTGTGTCAATGGGAAAAAGCACAGCCCATGATCTATTCTTTTTCGGACGTTTTGCGGGGTTTCAAAATCATAGACTGACCTCAAAATTTAGTCTTCATGATGTTATTCACAATATATAGCATGCAAACACAAATGGCAAGATAGATCTTCGAGGAGACGATATGACGATACGATTTCACAGTAGAGAAATTAAAAAAAATATGAAAATATATTTTTATGTTTAATTGGGGACATTGTTTTGCTTTTATATACTATTACAAAAAAGTATGGGATATCCAAACTGATGCTGATATTTTCGGAAAATGGTATTGGATACGCGTGATTGGGCACATCAGTATGTTACCAAGGTTAGTGTGAATCATGAATGTCACCTGCCCACGAAACTTTGTGCAGGTTTTTCCGCTTGTCTCGCGAACCGAGGAGGATTTACAAGGTATTGAGGTCTTGGACTGAATGTGGTAAATTCTCTGACTGACCGTCCATGTCTTCTGCAGCTCAGTACGTGGAATGTGTGCTTGTCAAACACCCAACTATTGCTGAAATCAACCACCAGATGTCACAGTACAATGCCTCAACTGTCTTTTTGATGAAAATATAAATATATTTCTTCACATATTTATTTATTTATTATTTATTGGTGTTTAAGGTCACATATTTCTACACAATGGCTAACCATGACTGTGACAATTTTTAGGGTGGAGGAAGCCGGAGTACCCGGAGAGAACCACCGAGCAACGTCGAGCAACTGTCAGCTCCCCAACATATCAACTCCACACACGCACGGTTAGCATTGGTTGAAGACAGGTGCACCATCGACGTGCAGTACGCCTTAGAACACAGCGTCACCGTGACCCCACGTGGGCAATGGGGGTGAAGTGTCTTGCCCAAGGACACAACGCGGTTGCCGCAGGTGGGATTCGAACCGAGAACATCTCGGCGTGCAGCCTGCACCTCTCCCAACTGAGCCACCGCCCCCATTTCTTCACATATCTCACTTTTATCAAATATCACTACTTTTTTGAATAGTATATATAAAAATAGCAAAAAATATTATTAATTAAATTAAATGACATATAAAAACAAGAATGATGAGATACATAATGCAAAAAGTAAACGTATCCAAAGGGCAGAAAGAGAAAATTCGTAGTTTTAGAAAATCGAGGCGAAGCAGCGAGGGTAAAATTAAGTCCTCGGTATCTGGAAAATGGTTGAAATGAAATGACTTGGCCTCAATGTAAATCAACAGGATCGTTAAAGTGTATCGTAATAACAGAGGATTGACCATGAGGCTGAGTCTCGTTCAATTGATCTATAATTTAGAAATGAAAAGTGGCTTCAAATGGCTGTTGGAAGGACTTGCTATCCGAACATTATCCATTCTCACAAAGACCATATTGTCGGTTTTGGGTATCGGTGCTATTTCAGGACTAGCTAGTTCGGGTGTGCAAAAAGTAAATAATGGGAACCAGTCTGTATATGAAAAAAGAAGGCGCAGTGTGTCGAAATGAACGGCCAAGGATTGTATCTAGGTCCTGCGAAGGGTGGCAGTGCATTAAATACCTTTTCAGATGATTTATATCTGAAGAGAGGAAAGAACATAAGCTAAGGTCGAGGTCTTTTATTAGGTCAAAATTCACCTATTTAAAATATACCCATTCTTGGAATGTTATAAAAAATAAAAATAGCGATTATATTAAATTTAAAAGATGGTCAAAATAGAATTCAGAAGTAAAAAATTATATCCGAAAATATCGCCCGCTGCTCCTACAATACTGACGTCAGATCTCGTAACAAAAGAGGGTAAAAATGAAAGAATTTTGCGTGAATCAAATCAATAAAATTTATGATGATTTGACGACTGAATGAGACAGATGCCTAGCGGTTAACAAAAATATGCTAGAGCATTAAAACTCGTTGACGTGGTGGGTGTCGCTCCCATAACTCTGTCTATGGGATTAGGTGTTGCCGGAGTGAGTCTCTTATCCACAGTAGACGTGATCGCAATAGAGAGCGCAGCTGTGGCGACTGAATTCTATGGTATGATAAACAAATAGAAAAAATCGTCAGTAAAAATATTATCGCCGAGAGACGATAAACATGAAAAGATTAAAGTGTTAGCTGATTCGAAACTCATTTCCATATGCGACATGACATCCATGGCATTGAGAGATAGACGGATTTCTAATAAAGCATATCTTCACATTCTCAGCAAAAAAGATAAATTCGATCCTTTGAAAGAAGGTAAAGGAATAAACACACGTCAGGTTCTTAAAGAGGAGATGACAAATATACCCCCCCCCCAAAAAAAAAAGGTTGACGAGAAGCTAGCTATTGATCACCATAGATTCCGAATCGCCATCCCCGATTTATGATAGACCTATAACCACGGGGAACTGGTCACGGATAAATTCTGAACTGGGGAATTCGCTTTATGAAATACTGAAACTAAATGTCTTTACACTTGAACAAATTTAATAACATATAGTACAAAGATTGACAAGGGTTGGTGGCCAAACCTTCGTCATAAGTTTCCTAACCGGCTATCCGTGTCTCCCTACACAAGAATACAACAAACTTATATAGGTACAGTAACTTATCAACATTAAACAATTATAGAAAGTTGTTATGACAAAACCTGTATAAACTTGAAATAATCAACTGGTCATTGTTAATAATTTTTCTCATAGACTGTCCAATAGAAAATACCTTTATCGGGATTAAAACTCTGTTCATAATCTAATTCTATTGACAATTAAGACCAATTTTTTAGCTTGGCTACAGACCGACGATCTTATTCAAACCGGCGTCCAAAAAGGTCTTTTATCCTTTGTTCTTTAGCGTCTCCATATATCTTAGATACCACAACTTTGGGATCTGTGGGTATTGCTAGATTCGATATCTTATTCGAATTCACATTCAGTTCCAAATACAACGTTTCGTGGTCTCTCAGATACACACTGAAATGCGCACGTCGTTGGATCGTTGGCGACGTTCACCAATCGTTTTTATTTCAAGCCTAGATCGACGTCCGTGTTTCTATCCACGTAATCGCAAGTGTCTCTGTAAATCTATGTCTCTATTGTAGTCGTGGCAATGGAGGAATTATTTTTTTTGAAATTCATTTTATATATTCTACGGAAAAAATTCTCTTTCTTTAAGATAAATCTTTGAGGACATTTTGAAAATGATGATGTCCCGAAACCACCTCTTGAGAACGTAATCTGCAAAACACTTCATCTTGAGACTGTTTTCATATTGTCAGAGAAGGATGATTTCAAATAATTTCTCAACTTGCGAGGTGGTGTGATCCCATAACTATCGAATTTTGTTTACTTTTCTTGAACCGCCATGTGAGTACTTTCACCTACGAAATCTTCTAGATTCAAAATTCTCGTAGGGGACCGCCGCTATGGAACGCATCTCGAGAGAGGGATTAAAAGTATTTTATAACCACTTCTAACAAATCATCATTGGATGAGGGTTTGCTAGGTAAAATGACACCTTCTACCGATATGTTCATAATTTTAAAAACAAATTCTCTCTTTTTTATGATGCGAAAACAAAATTTGTATTTTACTGTTGAGATATGTCCAAATGTATCTCTTCTTTCTCTATCTGGGCGTACTCTTTTCTTGTTTGAATCTTTCAGTGATCAAATGAACAATTGAGAGGAGAAGAGCGTCATCGTTTCTGTCGTTCCAAAAACTATATTTGTCTAATGGGATGCAAATTCCCTCTAGGTCGTACTTGCAAAATTCGTGAACGTCATCCACCAAGAGAATCTCCTTGAACTTAAATCCGTGATATATCTCCAGGTAAAACATACTCTATTCGCAGCTTTACATATCTCTCTCTTTCATGCGTTCGCGAGAGAGAAATGCAGACAACCTCCTTTTCTTCCTTCCCAATCAAAACAGTGTATTCAACATGTAAGAGGCATAATGTCATGAGGCGGCCACCCTGACCACAACATTTTCGAAACGTTGGAAAATGAATTCCCAAAATATATAGAGGATATTCACGAAAATTTGATGAATACCGAAAATATCTCGTGAGTGGCTACAAAGAAATATGAGGATCTTCACGAGCGACGCAGTCGCGAGTGAAGATCCTCATATTTCTTGTAGCCACGAACGAGATATTTTCGGTATTCATCAAATTTTCGTGAATTTTCTTTTTATTTAATGCTCTACGACTACAAACTCTCCAATTTGTGGCCTTTATTTGCCATTAAGGCGCAAAATTTATGTGCCGAACCGGCGTCCATACAAAAATTACAACAACCAAACTCCAACTATTGGAATGTGTGAATATCCGCACAAAAAGTAGTCCCGTCTTATTTCTCCCCTAACTTTACGATTTACCAAGGCTGGCGAATTGAAATAATCGCAATGTGTTTTGAAGAAATAGAACAATAACAAAAAACACCACTTTCTTATTTTCAATAACAAGACACGTCATTTTATTTTTTTTGAACTCAATGCACTGAGTCTGAAGACGTGTGAAGTTGAACTGAAGAAATTTGAAAGTGATTTCGGCTTTTCGCTGGAAGGTGAATGAGAAAGTCAAACTTTGAAACCGCTGATTTAATGAATTGATTTAGTCACTGTCACTATCAATTATTCGAATTCGTTTGTATTTGGGACTCTGGAATTCATTACTGATGTGCTGACTCGTTTAAAGTACATGTGATTCGTCATCCGAACCTACGATGAAATATCGATTTCTAAATATCATTTTGATATTTCGTTTTGCCGACCGACAGGGGAATATGACTTAATTTTTCAGCGTGAATTGATGCCTGAGCATTAAATAAATGTAAATCTGACCTGGCCACCATGCCTCTTCCCAAGACCTTTCCAGACATTTGCATTATGCCACTGCCATTTTTGCGGCGTCGGTTTAACTTGTGCTTTGTTGGCACAAAATGGATCATGCCTATCATCTTTGTTCAATTCTAAAGAAATTTGCGACTATTTCGTCCAAATCTGAAACTATTTTTATAAGATGTTTTTCTCTTTTTTTATGATACAAAACAATAACTATTAATATGTTTCTAGATCTTCTTCTCCACGATTTTGTTAGACGGATGGAATATTGTCACGATCTATGTTTTATTGGTTATGTCTTTAAGCTAACATACTTGCACCCAGTTGGTTGTACGATTCTCTTATCTTTGTCAGCCGACAAGGAAACTTTATTAATTATCTACTTACAGATGTAATGTTTATCGCTTTGAACTATGCTCATCGATTTGCAGATCATTCAATCCTCGAACAGCAATGTTTGTACTCTGTGAAAGTGAAGTCGTTTTCCAGGACACCTCTTTGACCCCTTTACCTTTCATGATGGTTTTTCCTCCTTGATCACTGGTGTAAGTGTGCAGTCTCGATTTCTGACTCACGAATGCTGTGATTTGTCTTTCTCCAGTCTCGTCTTTGAATTTTCGGCTCATGCACCTTTTTATTAGCTCCCGACGGAATTCTCAATTCATGATCGGTGGGGTAATTATTATGCGTGTTGAACTATTCTGACACATCTGGAGATGTAAAGTAAACTATCTGTGTCAGTGAACAAGAGCTTGCTGTATTCGTAATGAAACTGATACATCAAAATCTTACTGAGATTTAAAATCACGATTCCAAATACAATAGTTTGTGAAACCTTAAATGCGTCTTTTCATGTGCACGGCCACTAGAATTTTTTTCGAAGATGGTTCGATGTTGGTAATTGGGTTTCACTATGTATTTTCTAGCCTCCTTTTCCGATGTGATGAGATGAGTGTCGGTCCTGTTCTTGATGTTTTCTATCAATAATCCATACACACAATCATGATTGAGATTTGGCCAGCGTTCTCAAGCGAATGTTGTGATCTATATACTTTTTTATCCAGAGACTCTTCGAATATGATGACACGATGTATATCGACTAATCTCAAACAACAGGCTATGAATAAGGCCAGATTTAAGCAGTAGACTACATATTTTCACTTATCGTTTAAATTTGGAATAAGATTATCCACTCTGTTCACTTCCAATCATTCAGGTGCTGGAAGATAGTCATTGTATTTATCGTTAATGCTGCTGGGTAATCTTGATCCACTTCTAAAAGACACGATCGTGTCTCCACGTTTCGATCTCTTCTCATTTCATCACCCACTCCACTTGTCCAGTCAGTAAGGGGTGACCCATCCACATAAATTATCAACATCTAAATACACCATGTATTTACTCAGTTTGTCCGACTTCAATTGTTCCATGTAGTGATTATTCACTTTCATGTATCTGTGTGATACCGTGGATACTCTGCCTCTGACACATTTTTTGAACATGAGTAACACATCCACATCGGGTAATAATTCCAACATCAGTTTCAACATAGCATCCTAAGCCAGTACAGTAGTCGTGTAATACCAAGCAGGATCTGTAGTATTTATTTATTTATTTATTTATTTATTTATTTGTGTTTAAGGTCACACACTTATGCACAATGGCTAATCGTGACTGTGACAGTTTTACAGGTGGAGGAAGCCGGAGTACCCGGAGAGAACCACCGAGCATCGGCGAGCAACTGTCAGCTCCTCAACATTCTAACTCTGTTCAAGCACCGCTCAAGCAGGGTTACAGCGGTTGAAGACACGTGTGCCATCGACGTGCAGTAAGCCTTAGTACACGGCGTCAACGTGCCCCCATGTAGACAACCTGGATAAAGTGCCTTGCCCAAGGACACAACGCGGGTCTTCCCGGGCAGGGATCTAACTCGGGACCTCTAGCATAGAAGTCCAACAGTCTACCACTGAGCCACCGCGATCTCTATCTGTAATAGTATCAGCAATTTGTACTTTAGACTGTCCAGATATAGTTATGTCCCTTAGATCACTACTCACGTGCATTGTGTTATGTATTTACGCGGAACTCCATCCGTGGCGCTCCGAAGCTTTTTGTACTTTCAAAATGGCTGAATAAACAAACAAGTTGTATGTTACGTCGATGCTTAATTTTCCAGCCTGAAATCACTGATGATATTCTCTTGTACTGTTACAGGATCTAAATTGTAATGTGTGGAATAAATATTTCGAAGTTTTCGAACACATCGGCCAAGAGAAGCACGTCGGATTTGAGATACAAATCGCGATATCTCTCTTGGATGTCATCTCGAATTGTTACCACACATTTTGAGCGTGCTCGTAATACACGTCCAAAATGTGTGCATCAGCGAGTGCTGAATAAAATTGTCCTTTGCAAGGTAGCGATGACTCCTAAACCATTTATCTAATCATATGGTTAGACACTTTTCCTCAATATGCTGTCTAATTGCTGCTCGTTTGCAAAGTGTTCGGTCATGATTTTAAAAAAATTCTCCAACTGTCGACTAGTTTTTCAAGACTAGCAGACATGAATTTAAAACTGTTTATGAAATGTATTTATTGTTTGATTAGTACTTCTTTTCTTTCCAACGTCTCTCTATCTTGTTTTCCAATCCTTTCCACGCCCGTCCATTTTGCGTTAGAAATGTATTTTTCTTTTACAGTAGATATTCCCCTTCCCAATGCGTCTAAGATTCTTCGTGAACAGATGACTGCCCTAATGCGATAGCTTGTGAAATAGCACCCGGAAGAATGTAGCATCTAGATTCTTTAGATAACTACTGTGTGCCGCACATCGAAATTTGCTGATGTAATGATCGTGATCTCTCAGGCTCTCGTATTAGGGTTTCCAATTTTCGGTGAAGCATTGTCTACAGATGTGACATTTCGTAGCCCTCTTAAATGCACTCTCATGCTCTCCTGTAATGATCATCTTCTTAGGAGTTTTGAATCGCTCCAAAAAACGTTTTGACTTGAGATTCTACCTCTTCCACAAACTTTGGAGCCACGTCGTCGTCGTTGTCGTCCGAGCATTTTGAATTAGTGAACAGACCCGAGGAATATCATTTGTCGAAAGAATATTTTATGTATTAACAATATCCCGACGGCACGGGCTTGTGATATTTTTCAGTATAACTCTGACTGCCATCGGCCTGGCACGAAATTATTTTTACTGTGGAACATTCGAAATTGGCATACACCACGAACGGAACACTCAATCTTCTACTCTGATGTATAAATTTGCCGAAGGTATTAGGTTTAGGCATTTCGACAACGACTCGTTGATTTCCATTGCCATATTCCTTGTGACGTTCTAACTATCTTTCCCAGTGAAATAATTAAAACTGTTGAAACAAAAGAATCGTTCCCCTTCGTGCCTGGTAGTTTGATTCGATCGTTACCGTCTTAAATTATGAATACAATTCCGAAATCAAAATTAAATTGATTTTATTCTCGCGATTCTTGCGGATACTCACTCTCAGAGAAAATATCTTTTGACTCATATCGTCGTATCCCATGACATTTATGGTAATGGTGACATTTCAATTTTGAAATGATCGACATCTCATGGGGAAATATTTATTCCCGACCAATCTGAATTGTTGTCACAAGACTCTCAATACTTCGATACTCTGCAGATAATTTTTGTATCAATGAGATGTACGGCAGATGTGACCACTCATTTGAAGAATTGACTGTTCTCTTTATTTTCCATGTTGATCATAGCTTGTTTCTGTCATATAACGTAAAGCAATTTTATATACGATGACGTGCACAGCGGATCAAACTTGCCTATGTAAATCTCTAAATTCAAAACTTCTTGAAATGTCCATTTGCTACCCCTGTGTTAATAATTGGCTAGAGGTTCTAACATTTTTTCTTTCATCGTTTCGAAAATATCGGACGCTGGAGAACCTTCCAACATGATCTCGGTGAGAGACGAAAATAAAACAATTTTTGTTTCGCGACTAAATTCATCACGTGAGATTTTGGTTTCCTCATCAAATTGCCAGGAATGAACTTCTTGCACTTCGGAATGTCGTTGGAGTTTGAAAATCCTTTCACGACTGGAGTTTGTTCAAGAGGTATGAAAGCGAATTTCAATTTCTTGTACATGTATATCGTTCTAGCTATGATAATCTTTATATCGTAGTTTTTGGATTTGTCAAGTTCGGTTATGACTGAGATTACAATATCTGTTATTTCGTCGCACATTTTTTCCTTTTTTTTCCAATGAAGAAGTCGAAGCCTGTTCGACGTTTCGTTTCTGAAACTGTTTTCTCTGTGGTCTCGGCACTTATAGCTTTGACCAGAGCGGATTTAATCTGAAGACTCGACACTCTCTAAATCATGAGATTTTTAGCACACTTCTGCAATTTGGGTTCTTTGTAATCTCAGAAATGTACCATATTTTTATGGAAATTAAATAATTTTATAATTTGTATTTTTCTTTTTACATATATAAAATCCAAAAAATCTTTAACTATAAAAAGTAACTTTACCTAAATTTTATTTAAACCTAAAACAAAAATTATCAAATTTGTTTTTTAATTCCATCAATAAATCTTTTATTTTCATACGATGTGTTACTTTCGCTTAGGTTTATATAAACTCTCGATGACTATGTCTACTTTTGTTATATTTCTTGCACTTTTGAGAGTTTCTTCTCCGAGTCGATCTACGAGGTTTTCATCGATTTTCAGATATATTAAATTACCCTAGACGATCGTCAAGTCGTCGTCATCGAAATTTTTCTCTTTTTTCTTCGCGATTCTACACAACTATTCTGTCAAATCTAAAAATTATTCTCCATTTAATTTTAATGACATTTTATGATTCTCATATTTATCAACGTCTTTCAATTCTAGATTGTAACTTTCCAATTGAAAACCTTTACTGCTGAATTTCTTTTGGGGATTGACTCTATATAGAACAAAATCGTTTTTATGTTCAGGGAGTAAGGGTTGGATTTTCTACAGTTAATGGGGAGATTTCCTGAAACACAAGCGGTCAACTTGCGTTCAAAGTAAGTTGGAGTTTCTTCAGTAAACAGGACGTCTCATATTTTTTCGGGCAATTGCTGACATTGAAACGCGTTCAAAACTCAGTGGGATTTTTTACAGTACACTTCTTTTTTTTTGGCGGAGGGGGACAGAAAACTATCGAAAATTGATTTTTACTGTGGGGGTCTTCCACAGGAATGTACTTTTCGGCAACCATCGCAATTTCGTATTGTTTCGGGTGTGATTTCGAAAATATTTTCAAAGAGAATTTGTATGTACATGTCTATTCTGTCGACTCTCGTTAAATTATTTTCTCTCGAAGGATAGCCGTCTCTCAATCGAAATCGTCCTATAATTCTTCATTTTACTTATCAGAACAAAATAAAATCTTTGTAAATTTTTTCCTGAGAACTTTCCGTTGAAAAAACTCGTCGACATTTCTTCGCCAGCATGTACATGGAAAATAATCTTAGTGAAATTTTCCCGAGACGACTCTGTCGAAAAAACTAGTCAGATTTCGACGCCACTGGAAATGAACACCCAAACATACACTACTGGCGTGAATGTATAATGCATATCTATGGAGAAAACGGACTGAAACTCAAAATGTGTCTTTCACATATATTCTTTGTGTATTTTTGACGAATTGAGTGATCTGTTCAAACCATTGTCTTTCACACAAAGGAAGCTACCCAAAAATCGCGTACCGAACTGTATTGGACGCATAAATGAACTAGTTTGGCGTTTGGCGTTTGGCGTTGAAGAAATATCATAGGAATAATCGTACAAAGTTAGAAATATAAGTCTAAACCCACACACGTACAGATTCTCCGTGAATCGCCACGCAACGGCGAGGGGTAGGCACCCGACCTTAACCCAGCTCTTGCTACAATTGCTTTTTAAACACCCAGTTTGCTATGTTCTGCAGAAAATAACTCCAGTATTAGGTGTATGGTATTTATTTTTCGAAAAAAGGTACTTAAATATAAACTGTAGTGGGTATTTATTCCGGCAGAGTGCTAAATTTTTCTTCGTTATCACAATTTGTTCACATGCCTTTGTTAAATATATGAGAGTGCCTATGCACTCTCCCTTAAATTGTGATAAGGCAAATTCATACAGTTAAAATAAATCCACTTCATAGATAATGTGATCCACATCCACAGAATGTGAAACTTTCCAGCAGTGGTACCTACACTTAAGAATGGAGCCCAATTATGGGCATCCAGCACACAAACTGTTAACAAACACGCAAAAAATTAAAAAATAAAAACAAAAACATCCATCCCACCCTCATTGATCTGAAAAATTGCTCGAGAACCAAATGTATTTTTGTACTTCATCTAATACTATTTCTACCACAGTTAAAATTTCTTCCGACCATTCTCAGATAAAGTAATATAGCGTAACTATTGCAGCTCTTACTTCCACTACATAAACTGAATCTAAAGCTTGACCTGATGAACTGTGTTACGAAAAAGGTTTCGAACAACATAGGTCTGATCTTCTTATACAGAGTGAGACTGAATCAGATGCACATTGCCTTTAAGCAATAGTTCTCAAGTTAGGAGCACGGTTTCATCTGCTACTGATGTTAGACAAAGATTGAAATGTTACATTCTTTCAAAACGTACAATATCTATTGAAAGTAAGTGGATATTCTGTGTTGTTGCAGAAAAAAAACGCATCGCTTTTCCATTCAGTCATGGGAATTTCATATTCATTTCATATTTCAGTCATGTCAAATAAAAAAAGCTAACTGATGTTACATTGTCGCATCCCAGGACATCCCAGGTCATTTTCGGTATTTGATCTCTGTTCGAAATAAATGATTCAAGTAGATAGCAGGAGCGCGGCGACTCATTGTTTTGCGCACTGGGATTTAAACCGAAAGATTAACGGTTCGATCACGACGTTGTGGTACTGGAAAAGCTTGCTAGCCCCGGTTGCCCATGTTATAAGTTATTGTGATGAATTGACGGTAACATGGTCTGGGGTTTCCGGCTCTGAGTTTATGTTCAACCGAGATGCTACGTGCCACCCAAAGCCCAAAACCCATATCGGGAAATGAACAAAGTAACTTTTAACGATAACAAGTTTAGTAAATAAACATCTTGTGTTCCCTACGACGTCTCTGGACAAAATAATCAATAAATCAGATGACGATCAAGCTAGCTCACTCCATCTTAGTACAAATCATAAACCAATCTGTAATTTAAACAGCACTTCATTCGGAACATTGTCTGCTGTACGTCTGAAAAATCTACAAAAATGAAGCGGCTTGCAAGTCATGCCGTTGAGGGAATAATTAAGACATGGGCAGCCTCAAATATTTCTGGTGGTGACGTCAGACGGTAACATATGCCACTTGAGCTGTAAACACAGAAAAAACAATGCGAGCTCTCGTCCAATCAGAGGGCGATGATTTCAGTCCTATGGAACATGGGAGCACTATGGCAGTGTGTACTAAATATGGAACGTCGATGATGCACTTGCATTTAACCGTTGCTGACTACTACTTTTGCCGGTTAGTAAGCTAGTAAGTCCGACAGTGGCGTGCCGCTGCTAGGTGGTTCTCTCTTGGTACTTCCCATTCCTCCATCAGTAAAACTGACATGTTATGACCCTGAAAGTGTCGTTTAACCCCAATAAACAAACAAACAATATTCTTCCAGTTAAACGATGATCGAATCTTACTGCCGGAAATAACAGGTTAATAAAAGATTTTTCCCTGTCTTAAAAGGAAACTTGCTGAACAAAGGCTATCTTATAAAGAATAACTTAACAAACATTAACACGATTTACACATCTTTCCGTTCATTACAACATTGGGTTCAGGTTTTTGATAGACCATTGCCCGACGAACTATTAGTTCATACGACAACTGAGTGCACAGTGCCCGTCATCATGTGGGATTTGTAAGCAGCCAAAATTGTAATGTTTTTCACCGACTCGGGGTACATCTCTGACTTATCTTGTCATGAAGATCGACTTTCGATAAAGTTATCGCCTCTAAAAAATTAAAAGGGCGAAGGGGGCCCAAATAAGAAGTATGTAATTATTTGTTGAGAAAACACCTATGGCGTCACTAGAAAATAAAGCGAAGTTTCATCTATTAAAAGTTACAAAGGGAAACTTGACTTTTATGGAAAGTTAATTAGAAGCAACGAATAACAGTACACTTTGGCCCTTTGTTTAGCGAATGTTTTTTCACTGTAAAATTGTAAGTTTTTATTCTTTCTTGGAAAAAAATTAGCAGATCTTACATCCTCGACTTTTATATTAATGGAAAGGATAGTGTCTGTGTTATATGCCACGTTGTCGCCGTTGATATAATGAACAGAACAAAAGTTACAGAGCATCAAAAGATGGTGAAAGCGCGGTTTTCGTATTTTTAAAGGGACTTAAACAAAGAATTATAGTCAAAAATTCAAACAGATTAGGAAGAAAAAATGTAAGAAGCCAGCTTCTGTATTTTTATACTGGTCAACAATTTAATGATGCGGACATCGATAATACAAATTCGCTAACATTTCGAAATTTCAGTTTTTATGCCCCCGACAGCGACCGAAAAAATGTTTCGTATGCATATAGTGTTTGTCATTTCCGTCCGTCCGTCCGTCTATCTGTCCGTCTGTCCATCCATCAGGAAGATTTTCGTGTCCGCTCCATAGCTCTGAGATGCTTCGCTGGATTTTGTTAAAACTTGGCATACATGTTGCTTATGGGGCGATAAACATATTTTTTTGTGTCGCGCATAAGCATGTTTTTTGTTCGATGGAGGTCAATGTCACAGATCAAGGTCATAGTTAGGGGGCATCCGTGGCTGTGCTGTCACTGTTAGTCTTGTTTATATGAAATTCCCATACCCTTAGTGTTACATTTACTGACAACTTTAGAAAATTAAATTCCCTGTAAATCTCTTCCAATGACGAAAATTGTCAGCAATGGGTTTGATCATTATAGTGCACTTGGTAAATATTTCGTTCACATTGCATAGTGCACCAAAGTTCGTTGTGATATTATTGGTAAGATTTGACGACTTATGTGAAGCCAAAAGCTGTCTTAGTTCAATAAAAAAAACTTCCACCAAAGTTCGACCCATTGGGTGAACGATTTATATTAATGGTAAGCACAGTGGCTGTATTATATGTAACGATGCGCACACTGTTGATATAACGAACAGAAAAAGAGTTATAGAACTTTCAAAAGATTGCGAAAACACCATTGTCTTAATTTTAAACAGGTTTCAACAGAGAAAAATAGTCAAGCGTTCAAGCTGATTTTTGAAACAAATTGCAAAAGGCCAGCTTCTGTATTTTTATACTACTCTACGGGAAAATTCCCGAAATTTGTGAAATGATGCGCACATCGAAGATAAAAATTCGATAACATTTCGAAATTTCCATTTTTGTATGAAAGTCCCATTCCCTTAGTGTTTAATCTACTAACAGCTTGAGGGGAACAAACTTAAATCTCTTTGAATGATGAAAATTGTCGGCCATGCCGTATCCTGCTTCCGCGAAATTCTCCGGCGTTTTGGCTGTTTCAATATCACAGGCTAACAAAAACCAAAGTATTCAGCCAGATAATGGTCGAGTGCAAAGCCCGAGACCATTGTCTGTCCGAATATCTGGTCGAGTGTGTCATCTGACTTAACCCTTTGAACCCTCATTTCCTGGAATGGTATCGCCTTTGTGTACACTTACAGTGAGATGAGTCAGTCCAATATCAATATACAGGGAGGATAAAATAATAACTGCAGTCTGCAGCCGTCTGGCTGCAGACTGCAGTTATTATTTTATCATTAATGCCCCGTGTATGGACCTCTTATAGTAAGACAAAATGGGATTAAATTATGCTTTGGACTGAAGAATAGAGATGCGGTCCGGACCGGACCACCCAGGGTGGTCCGGTCCAGTGTCGGGGTGGTCCAATCCGGTCCGGTCCAGCTCTTCACGGTCCGGTATTCGTTGGTGGACCGGTCCAACCAGAATAATCTAAATTCAAGTAAATTGAGCGTTTTTAAAAACCAGAAACTCAAAAAGACACTGTCACACTTCAGAAACTCTTAAGGAGCGTTCACAGTTCACATTTCTCCAATTCTGCGGCAACGACAATGCGATAACAACAATGCGATAACAGCGTAAAATCGGTTATGTGGTATTAATTATTAAACGGGAATGTTCACATGTATAAAGAAACGGCAATGATACCGGTATCGTCGTCGTTTCCGTATACATGTGCACACACCAGTTCAATACAAGTATACCACATAATTGATTTTTTCGTTGTTGTCGCATTGCTGTTGATGCAAAATCAGACAAATTTGAAGTTGTGAACGCACCTTTATGCAAGAAATAAACGACGATAAAGTTTGTTCTTTTTTGGCCGAAAGAAACTGCAGGTAACGAAAAAGACTATGCCCAATTACCAGTAAGATAATTCCAAGTAAAGGTGGAAATGGAATCTTAAAAAGACGTTAGAGACTGTCAAATCCCCCAGACATGACCAACTCCTCCCAGACCTGTTCAAAAACTACTTAACCGATCGCTCACAGCTAGTTGTAATTAATGGTAGCAGCTCACAACCAAACCACATATTTGCTGGTGTCCCCCAGGGATCTGTTCCTGGACCCCTTTTATTCAACATTTACATAAATGATATAGTGGACAATATTCAGTCCAATATTAGTCTATATGCAGACGACACATCCATATTTTTAATTATTGAAGATGCAACCCAGGCCTCAAATCTTCTAAATACAGATCTTGGGCGTATTGGTTTCTGGGCGAAAACGTGGAAGGTTAATTTTAACCCAGAGAAAACAGTGGCGCTTAGCTTCACAAGGAAGTGTAATCCCCTTCCAAAGTCAACTCTCTGTTTTATAGACACTCCTGTGAGCGATGCTGAAACTCATAAACATCTTGGTCTGAATTTTCATTATTCAGGATCGTGGAATACTCATGTAGATTCAATAATCGGTAAAGTCAGTCCCATGATAAACTGTTTTCGTAGCTTGAAATACAGACTTTCCAGATCAGCTTTGGAAACAATGTATATCAGCTTTATTCTTCCACTCTTTGACTATGCTGATATCATCTGGGATAACTGTCCAGAGAGCAAGTTAATTGTGTTAGAAAATCTACAACTTGATGCTCTGCGTACAATATGTGGTATTCCAAGAGGCACAAGCCATGATCGTATATATTCAGAAACTGGATTCATAACTCTAAAAGAACGCAGAAGAAGGCACAAAATCACCACAATCCACAAAATTATAACTGGAAATGCGCCCTTGTACCTAACGTCTATGATTCCCCGCCAAGTGTCTGAAATAACGACTTACCCGCTACGTTCTTCGTGTAATCTTCGGGAAATACAATGTCGCACTTCGCTTTTTGCAGACTCATTCCTGCCATCTGCGGTAAAGCTTTGGAATGCTTTGGACCCAAATGTTAGATCCTGTGAATCAACAGAACTCCTAAAGCGATATTTAAAAAGGAACGACATAGCGGTTCCGAAGTATTACTATGCCGGTGGGAGGAATGGCCAAATGCTGCACTGCAAACTTAGACAAATGTGTAGTGACATAAAAGGTCGTATGTTTGAACGATTTTTAGTCAGCGATCCAAGATGCTCATGTGGATTCAATTATGAAGATTCCGAGCATTTTCTTCTAACGTGTCCAAAATATATCACACAGCGACAAATATTATTTGAAAGCATTGTTTATACAACATGTGACACAGAAGTACTTTTATCTTGCAGCTACATGTTGTCAGATATAGAAAATAGGAATATCTTCATAGCTACACAGAACTTTATTATAAAAACAGGAAGATTTCGCTGAAAACTCAATGTTTAACAGATCTTCCAAGACTGTTGAGTTCAATTGCCCATTACAATTATTATTATTATAATTATTATTATTGTTATGGCAATAATTATTATTTTTCATTTTCCCTCATATTGATATTGTTTTTGTTCCCAAACATAGCTAGTTAAATATCCACTTGCACATGGAATTATTGAAGTAATGTCATAGACGATCAGATTCAATACCAAACCTTATGAGACGCCAGCGTAAACTATGACTCTACTCAGATTTCCACACTTTTTCATGCACCATCGTTTGTAATTCAAAAATGTATTTATATGTAACGGTAAGGTATTTATATAGGCTTATAGCCTGTTTACCGAACCATTTCAAGAGAATAAAATATTGTTTAATTAACTCTTTACCTAACGTAACGGCCAAAACCGGCCAGCGCTATTCTCAAAAATCGCCAATTAATTTTCATTATTTTTTTCATTTTTTGTCTCAAAAACATAGGTTATGACCCCTCGTTGGAACGAGCTCGTCGAGCTCGTTCCAACGAGGGGTCATAACCTATGTTTTTGAGACAAAAAATGAAAAAAAATAGTTATTCAAGAATTATTTTTGCAAGTGTCGTCTGCTTTTCATGTTAGGTAAAGGGTTAAAAAAACAAAAACTCCTTGCAGGCCTTGCAGGGACAGACGCTTCTCATCCTTTTATCGTGATTGCGGAAGGTGACATGGTCCTACGTTATCATGTAGAAAAGAGAGTTTATGTACATTGTCTGGAAGCAGTCTGCTCCTAACACTACTAACAATGTCACCGGCAGTGCTAAACAGGCATTCACTTGGGACGCTTGTGGCAACAACACACATTAATTTCCTGACTAAAAGTGACAAGTTAGGAAGCGTGTTCTCGTGCAGCATCCACCACATTAGAGGGTTAGTGTTTATACCTGCCCCTGGCAAAGCATTATACCTGACAATCTCGGTGACAGCTTTCTGTGTGCTATGAAGACTTGGTTCTTCCAATGACTCAGATCCAAGAACTGGCAGAAGCAGACGCTCTAGTCCCTTCACTTTTGTCTCCGATGGTTCACTACAACCCCGTGTGCTCGAAGACCTGGAACCACGAACTGTCAGACATGCAGTTGAGAACTGTTCTCCCTGTTCAATCGTTCTTTCCAAATCACTTGTCAGCTCTTTTTCAATATTCGACCGAATTTCAATTTTGTGGTTAAATTCTTTTTCTCAATTTCTTTGAAGTTTTACCGACTGAACCGAGCAACCAAGCAGTGTGTGTGTGTGTGTGTGTGTGTGTGTGTGTGTGTGTGTGTACGTGCGCGTAACCGGATACTTGCTTAAGTGTACAATGGCGCAAGAAAAATCATACCTCATATTGTCTAATATCTCCTTACGGACATGTTTTATATCTTGTTTATTTATAAAATATCTATGCAACTGTACTCCATGTCAATGGAACAAAGTTGATCAATAAATCAATCAATCAATCAATCAATCAATCAATCAGAGCTTAGAGTGCTTTGAAAACAATCACATACGTAGTCGTATTGACGAGGACAGTGATCACTCTGTCATTGCTAATTGCTTTCATGCTTTCTCGGAGCGAAGTCTTTGAAATTAACATCGAGGTCAAATGCGGTCACGATGAGAAAGATTCTTGACAGACGGCAACAACGTCGTCGAAAGCCGACGTGCACAGTGCACACAATAATAAAAATGTGACAATATTATGAAAGCCAGTAAACTTGACGAATAAAAACAATTCTGCCTTTCTGTTATCACGGATTCAATTGATGAGGTGGACCGGACCGCAAAATACCAGACGTGGGGGGAGGGGGGGGGGGGTAGTGTACCGGTACAGGCCGGTCCACTTCCGGCGGTCGGGTCCACGGTCCGGTACACCCCCGGACCGCGTACCGTACCGGTCCAAAGCGGAACGGTCCGCAACCCTACCGAAAGAATCGGTCTTACGGGTTCAAAAGGTTAAACCCACTTTACATTAAATTCTTCTTTAAAATCGACAAAAGTGATGTAATTTTATCACGTTGTGGAGAATTAAAATTAAAAATGTGAAAAGTTTGGGCAGTGAGGTATCGTTCGGAATAACTTATCAAAGACAATAGAAACTCGCGGTAAAAACTCGGCCAGGTCACTTTGAATGTTTGCTTTTTAACCCTTTGAACACTGATGGTTTCTTCCAGATCAGTTCAATGGAAGAGTCATTTTTTATAGGTTGGCCAATTAATATTTCAACGTGCAGCCTTAGGCTGAAAATACTGATTGGTCTGCGCACACATTCACATAGCAACCATCATACTTAATGGAATTATGGAGTATCATATTCATGGGTTGAAAAAGCGTCCTTGTGGGTTCAAAGGGCTAACAAAAACGGTGTATTATTTAAAAGAATACAGGTCATTATTCTAAATAATGCTCAAGTTATTCTTAAATATGAAAATGCGTATTGTCCGTGTTGGAGATTCTTTTGAACAACAGCCGATGAAATGAAGAGAGTTGTCGCCAGTTGGTTTTAATTCTTAAAAGCCCGAAATCGAGTTTTCTTGCCTGTGATGTAATACGGCAGGTAATCTGGCTGTGACGGTTCGGCTATCTTTGGGCTGGGGGAGAATTAAACACTGAGCAGGTGCATCTAGTCAAGTGTCGTCTGCCTGAATAGGCAGACGACACTTGACTAGAAGCACCTGCGTTACTGTAAGTTTTTCGCGGTATGTCATGTTCAATAAATTCATTCTGATTCCCCGGCTTCTAAGAGTTCGGTATTGTTGAACAGTGAAACCAGAAGTCGTAAAAAATGAACTCCCAACTCAAAATGAATGGCCTAAGCAGTCAAGGACACTCTAGGTTTGATTTTTTTTTTGACGTCCAAATAATCTCTGCAAAAAGACATCCACCATCTCAAAACATTTGAGCTGTGAAACTGGAAGTTGTGAAAAATGAACTTCCAACTTATTATGAATGGCCTAAGCAGTCAGCATGGGCACTCTTGGTTTGACATTTTTGACGTCCAAATAATCTCTGCAAAAAGACATCTAGCTTCTCAAAACATTTGAGCAGTGAAACCGGAAGTTGTGAAAAATGAACTTCCAATTGATGATAAATGGCCTAAGCAGTCAGTAGAGACAATCTAGGTTTGATTTTGATTTTTTTGACGTCCAAATAATCTCAGCAAAAAGACATCTACCTTCTCAAAATATTTAATTTTAAGTGCATTATTTAAAGCAGAAATAAACTGAACAACTCACCTCAAACGAAGATAAAGCACAGATTGGGAGAAAGGATGTAGGATTGGGGAATGTTATTCTTGGCCTGTATACTGTATCTGTGGTTACCTCCCAACGGCATTTAATCGACGGAACTGTTATTGGTGGTATAGTTAAAATCCATGGCGTTTTGTCCACTAGCTTCACTTTATTCTTGCATACACCTGAAAAAATAACCTATTGTTTTTATTGATGCTTGCTTGGAAAGATTTCTAAACTTACTCAGTGTCGGATTATCCGCTGGCCACATTAGACACAAATTTTTACCCTCCTACGCAGGAGGTCGCCCAGCTGTGTTGGGGGGGGGGGGTGGGTGGGGGCGAGAAGGGAAGGATAAGGCCGTCTTGGTAAGAGTGCGTAACTTGTACATGTCTGGGAAATAAGAGAGAATCTATTCCACATCACATACTGCGAAAACCGTATATGGCCGAACAGTTGTTTCTCGTCAAATGTCGTCTGAATGTTCGCGCAGACATCATTTGACTAGAAACAACTGCTAAGGTGTCAATGCTCTCCCTGGTCACTATTATCTGGGCTAGAACAATTATACAGATGCATGAAATCAAATGTATGCACACCGAGCTCCGTTCGAGACAGTTACATTGACCCATGTTTCAAAATTTTCCGGAGAGGCTATCATATCATATCACTCCTGTCACGAGTCTCTCCTAAAGGGATACAGCTGTAGTGTATACATTGTAAGTGCTTGGTCAAGGGCACCGGAAGCGGAGGTAGCTGCCCTCTTGCGACGTAGTTAGGGGGAAAGGGAAGGGGAAATCGCGTTTCTCCTTTTCTCCAGTCAGCTGCAATGAAGGGAAAAACTTTACGTTCCGTGAACTGTAACTAATGAACTCTCGAGTATACATATCTAACGTATTTTCAGTCTACCAATGCCAGTGGGGTTGACAAAGGTGGCCGATAATTACCAAACAAACAGGCTAGTTCCCCAATTACAGTTCTCGGACTTTGTAAAGCTTTTATGTCAGTGCTATTGACTGTAACATTACAATTTATGATATGTTGTAATCGCCCGGTCTTACTTCATACCCAGAGTCGAAAGCCCTTTTTGATACCACCACCCCCTCCCCCCCCCCCCTGCCCTATGATTCTTTCAGCGACTTAGGGCTGGATGACTGGTAATCAATGCAGCAGATACCAAGCATATGGTCTTTTGGTTACCAATTACCCTCTAAATGCATGTTAATTTTATTCACGGTACTCTGGTATAATTTACAGAGGAATGTTTTTCAAACTGTCTCCCTTTGCTTTTCTCTCTCCTGACCCTTCTGAAATCTGCATGGAATGAAACAGGTACCCTTATGTATAATGGAACACCATGGTATACCAAGGTAGTTCTTGAAATACTACAATTGCGGTGTACGATGGGACGTTTCCATTAGGAGATAGCGAGGTAGTCTAATAAGCTCAAAGCACTCAAGGGTTGAAGGAGTGCTTTAACCTTTTCCTAACATGAAACGCAGATGACACTTGCAAACAAAATTCCTTGAATAACTAATTTTTTTTATATTTTGACAAGTTCGTTCCAAAGAGGGGTCATAAACTTTGTTTTTGAGACAAAAAATAATGAAAATTAATTGGCGATTTTTGTGAATAGCGCTGGCGGTGTTGGTCGTTACGTTGGGTAAAGGGTTAATATTCGCTCAACTACAACCTGTCGAGGAAATGTCGAAGTTGCAAAATTCGATATCTCTCGGCCGGAATAAAATGTGTTTTGAAGAAGCAGAGAATTATAGACTTGTTGTTATGGCTTCATTTTCTCCCTGGTTGATCTCATTTATAATTATTGTTTGTTTTTCGTTACAATTAAAACTTAGCTGGCCAACTTAAAATGTGCTATTTTGTTGATTATGGCTTCATTTTCTACCAGATTCGTCTCGTTATAAGGACGAGGAAAGGGTGTGCCAAATGTGTAACTTGGGAGTAACGGTGACCCTGAAACATTTCATTTTCGAATGACCCAAATATTTGCCCAGTAAAACAAGACTCCCTGGGAAACTAATGGAAAATGGGATGAAACATGAAGGATAAGTTGGTGGGGAATGGCACGAGGGAAAGGGTCAATTTATAATTGAGGAGATCGAGAGAGTGCCAATGTGGGGAATTATGAAAAACGTTTTGACTGAATGCTGGGAGATTAGGAGAGATAGTGTGAGAGCCACCACATCTTTCTAATATTCCTGTTAAGATCATTTTACCATGCCGGAAGATTACTGTATTGTCCATTGTACTAAAGGGTAATTATCCTAAGGGGCAGTAGTTCTAAGTGTCAGTTATCACAGAGGCAGTTGCCTTAAGGAGCAGTTATTTGTTCTACATTCAAATCCATCAGAGTGAAATTGTTTGGATAATTTCAACGATTATCTGGAGATAAATACAAAAGAAATGGAATTTTCACCTGTGATAACCCAGCTTGTGTTGATGAGCACAAGCAGCACAGACCAAGGTTCAGTTTATGGACTGGAATGTCTGCAGACAGAATATTGCGCACGCTACTTATGTTTCTCCAAAGTTTCTGTACGGGTGGACATTCTAGTCCATTGGTTTACTATATGGAGGGTATCCAGCGTTTATGCATGGATACAGATGATTATCTCTCGAGTGGGAACGTGAAATAATGTATTTCCAGTAGAACTGAAACGGTTAACCGATTAATCGATTAACCAATGATCAATGTCTTGAGCGATCAAAAAAGTAATTGATCGATTAACCGTTGCCTTAAATCACTGTATTAATGGGTTAACAAAGGAATAACCTTTCTCTAAAACAGGCAAACATTGTCACACTAACTTGCATCAATTATTATGAAACAGATTAAAGTATACAAGTTATGTGCAGACATGCTTGTTCACTTGCATGATCATTGTGCTGTATCAGTGGCCTCAAATGGTCATTCTTAACTCTTTGCCCGTTGAGGACAGCAGACGATACTTGCAAAATAAATTCTTGAATTACTAAATATTTTCAATTTTGTCTCAAAACCATAGCTTATGACCCCTCATTGGAACGAGCTCAACGAGCTCGTTCCAATGAGGTGTCATAAGCTATGTTTTTTAGACAAAAATTGAAAACATAATAAAATTTGAAGGAGTTTTTTTATATATAGCGCTTGTCGGTTTTATCCGTTACTTTGATGCTATAAATCATCAACGGTACGGCAATAATTCAGCTACCTACTAAAACAAGTGATTAATCGGTTAACCAAGGTTAATCCATACGATTAATCGATCAAGAAAACCCTTTAACCTTTTCAGCTCTTATTTCCAGCAGCTGCTTTGCCAACTCACGGAAATATATAATAGTCTGTATCCAACCAAAAAACACTAGATTCTCTTTTTTATTACATGTATTCGCGCTTCGACAAAAATATATTTAATTGCGCCATCGGTGATCCATTAAAATCACGAATCAGCCGATCTTTATTTGACCATCCTCCACTTTATATTTGACCGACATGACAAATTTTAGTTCCCTGTAGTATTTCTTATATGACATTTACACATGGGTCGACATTGCAGTAGATTTTTTCAAAAAACATTCAACAAAACCATATCTTGTGACTCCTCGTTGAAACGATCAAACCGAGCTCGTTCCAATTAGGGGTCACATGATAAGGTTTTGTTGAAATGTTATGAAAAATTAAAAGAAAACAAATAATAATTTTTTTTATATATGGGTAAAGGGTTAAAAAATGTTGGTGTCACTCTCTCTCTCTCTCGACTATTTCTGGAAAGGTTGGGCCATGTTCCTCCTGTGCCCCCTCCCAGTTTTACGCCTCTGTTTCGATTAAAGTTCAACAGTTTTCATGAATTATCTTAGTCGACAATCTAGATAACTTCCTGTGGTGTTTTGACGTTAAGTGTCACGTAACTGCGAAACCGATTCTCCATATTAGTTATCCTTGTGTTTTCCAGGGTGAATGGGAATTTACACCAGTTTGGGAACTCATACACCCTGAGGCGAAGCCGAAGAGTGTATGAGTTCCCAGTCCTCTGTAAATTCCCATACACTCTGGAAAACACAAGGATAACGGATTTACTTCCAAGCATTTTGGTGTACTTCATACTTTAACCTAAATTGTGGGAAAAAAAACTGACTGAAAATTTGTACTTTCTAAGTTTCTTAATAAAACTAGACAAATATGGATGTCATTGGAACTGGCTCAATGAGCCAGTTCCAAAGCAGCGATATCTGTAATATTTTATTATACATAAATATTAAATTTCCTGTATTTTTATTTTTGTTCTAACATAATTGAGCAGAAGGTATGAATTAATTTTTTAAAAATGGGTACTTTTTTAGCCTCATATCCTGCTATTGTGTATTCTTGTTTTTACACCGTGGTTAACCACGGTGTAAAAAAGCTACTGTGGATTGCAAGTTACACCGTACCACTCAGCCAATCAAAACGCAGTATTTTGTTTCATTTGGAAATAACTTGTTTTACAACTATAACATTTTCGATAATTTATAGTTAAACGTGTGATAAATTATTTTCTGGACATCCATTCAAAGAAAAATCCGTCTTATGAATTCGCATCATTTTCCTGAGTCACATTTTTGGACAATATAGCCAAATAAGATCCGAATATTATGGTCTCATTGGTCATGTATCGATGGCGTCTAGCGACACTCACCTTCATATTGTATTTTAAACCCCCTAAATCCCTGGCTTGAATCCGTGTGAAACGTTATTCTGACCTCATTGCTGGAAGTTTCTAAAGGTGCTGGTTTGTTTTTTCCACACTGTTTATCCAACATATCGTCTCCATTGCTGTCATATACCTGTGAAAAAGAAACCAATAGAGATTAACCCTTTGAACGCTAGTGGTATCTGCCATGCCAGTTCAATGGCAGCAATTAGAAGAGTCCATATTAAATATTTGGGCTAGACCAATCAATATTTTCAACGTGCAGCCTCGGGGCTGCACATTGAAAATATTGATTATTTAATGACTTTATGACGTGTCATATTGCTGGCCGGAACAAATTCCAAGTAGCCAATTGAAAATAATAAAATGGCAACTCTTGGCAAAAAAGAAAATCCAAGAGGAATTCATTCCTCTATATCATAAACTTTCGACTTGTTCATTATATTACTTTTTTCACTGATTTTCGTATCTATTTATTTTTTAATTCAATGGATTACCCGTCTATCTGATTGTACGTCCAATATTTCCAAGTGTGTCAAATGTCAAGCGCTTGGTATGTAAATGTCTGAAAACCTGGGAAAATAACATCGGGTGGCCAGGGTTTGGCAAAACAAGTTTCCTATTGTTTTGAAATAAAAACCACCAGCTATTTACAAACGAAATTTGTGGGGCCCCATGAAGCCACCCAATCTGCTACACTCAAAAATCATTTGGGTTGAAAATTAACCCAACGCAACCGGTTTTAGTGAATATGAACCCAATTGGCTCCCTATTTAGCTCCACAGGTGTTTATTGTTTTGGAAACAGATGTGATGTCTGTCCATCTCCACGCGACGGGGAATGCTGAAACACAAGGGGGCACAAAAATTCAATATACGTGACAAACAACAAGGGAACACCATCCTTTTGGAAGACAAGGTTTGAGTGAGAACAATAAGATATATGTACCCTCCTCACTGTGGTTTTTTGATGAAATCTACTTTAAACAAATGGCATTTTCAAAAAAGGCCAAACAAAAAAAAATAACATTTTATAAATATTTCCACAAGGGTTTTTTCCTGGTGTTTTTTTCCTGGTGGTTTTTTATTCCTGGGTAGGGGGTCCATAGGAAGATAGAGGATATCTACGCTGTTTTAGTGAATGTCGGGAATTATCTCATAGGTGTGGACCTGAAAGCAAGCACTCGTGAAAAATAAAACTTTCAGGTCCACACTCATGAGATAATAGAACTTTCAGATCCACACGAATACGATAATTCCCGATATTCACTAAAACAGCGTAGATTTTCTTTTTATTATATGCTATGTGACATTTTACTGCGCAATATTCAGCCCAATTCGACTGCAAACAGTTTCAAGACAATAACAAAAATCTGCTGATCGTTCCTTCAAGGCGACGTCATGCGTCGAAGCGTAACGTCATTTAGGAAGCTACTGAAACAATTCATCGTGTGGACCTAACAATATTATTTTTCACTCGCGCAAGCGCTCGTGAAAAATAAAACTTGCAGTTCCTCGCTCCGCTCATGAGATAATTCCAGATAATGATTAAAATAAAGTAAATTTTCTTTTTTATTATATGCTACGAGACATTTTTTTATTGCACAATATTCAGCCCAATTAGACCCCAAATGCGTTCGCTTAGAAATAATAAGAAAGATCGGCTGGTCGTTCCTTCAAGGCGACGTGATGCGGCGTAGCGTGACGTCATTTAGGAAGCTACTGAGGGATATTCATCGATATAAATCCAGTCAATGGATATCGAGAAATATATTTTAGATAATTTGCGATAATTCGCAAGCTAGCATATAATAAAAGGGGGTTCCTACTACCCAAACATTCTTCCATCTGCTCAAATATTCCTTTTACTTAAACGTCCGTGGCAATACAGCATCGCCACTTCAGTATACGGCATCGGAAGCTGCAGCTGGTGTTAGCTGGGTCGCATCCCAACATATACAGGATGATAGATTTTTTGGAAAGAGAACAGGCTTACCAGGTAGCAACCATACTACAACTTGTAAATAGCTCTGATCGGGTTGGGCCGTTAAGTTGTGATAAAGGGTTTGTTGACTGTATGCGAAAAGAAAATATTAAAATAAAAAACTCCCGGTCAAACGGCCCTCTTTTTCTGTTGCATGTAACCTGAAGCAAGGCATTTACTTTTTTCGCCTTAACAATAATTAATTTGTCAGTGACCAGACTGCTGCATGAAATATGGATTTTCCATCAGGATCAAGTTTTAACCCTTTACCTAACGTAACGGCCAAAACCGGCCAGCGCTATTCTCAAAAATCGTCAATTAATTTTCATTATTTTTTTCATTTTTTGTCTCAAAAACATAGGTTATGACCCCTCGTTGGAACGAGCTCGTCGAGCTCGTTCCAACGAGGGGTCATAACCTATGTTTGTGAGACAAAAAATGAAAAAAATTAGTTATTCAAGAATTATTTTTGCAAGTGTCGTCTGCTTTTCAGGTTAGGTAAAGGGTTAACATGAATTACTTTCAGAATCCAGTACCAACAAGGTGATAATTTACTGTTCTTACTCTATTTTGGGTTTAATTTTCAGTTTGTTTTTTAGGTTCGTTAACTCTAAAGGCATACCAGCTAAATATTATTAGATAAAAAATAGGCTGACACCTAAGGAAATGAGAAGGCCTTCAGAGAATCCCTGAAAACACCCGCGTTTGTGACCTTTAATTGGTGCTGCAAAAACTTATCTAGCAGTCCAATATCAAGAAATTGGGAAGCTTAAAATAAATCTGCACATGCACAGAACGACACACGCGTGTGAATGTGTTAATCGATATGGTAGGAGTGCCATCGCGGAAGGATAAAACGAGAGGCCGCAGGACTTGAGTTTTATCCTTCCGCGATGGCACAAGTGCCATATCGATTAACCCATTCACACGCGTGTGTCGTTCTGTGTTTATTACACGCCTTCACGTCTATAAAAACAATTATTTAAAGGACACTCAGCAACTCATTTGACAACTATCAACAAAAAGAATACATTTTATCTCCAAACAAATTTTCGAGGAGAACCCGTG
This sequence comes from Pictodentalium vernedei, assembly GCA_031216915.1. NCBI lineage: Eukaryota > Metazoa > Mollusca > Scaphopoda > Dentaliida > Dentaliidae > Pictodentalium > Pictodentalium vernedei. Next base: position 436,748,153 of record CM062297.1, on the reverse strand, counting down.
TTACTATTTCGTCCCCCGAGCTCCAAAGTGCTATGTGCCAACTGACACATAGAACACATTGGAACTCAGAGGACGATTTTTTGCTATTGCTTGGGATTCAAATTATAATTGCGGTGCACGATTTGTAGAAAATGCTAGTGAAATTTCGCTCCTATTTAAACAAAGCCCGTCAACGACTTTCGTTCCGCACATGTGTGCGCAACAGATTTTCATTTTCCGCATGGTTTAGTGTTGCTGAAGATGGGGACGTCATAGAACAGGCGTGTAATAAATGCAGGTTCTTCTCGGGGTCTACAATCCGCAAATTGTTTCTGTTCTTCCCATGTATCTGTTCTGGAACCTGATGAACATCGTCGAATAAAATAAAAATAATTCAGATCAAATCATATAATTTATCAAAGACAAATATTTGCTCTTTGCAACAAATTACACACAGAAGCCAAAGTCCAATGTGGCAATTGAGAAAAAGAAAACTGTTTAAAACAATAACCCGTCGACAATTTCGGAGTTTTGAATAGCCAGTTTAAATTATTAGAAATTCCACAACTTTAACCACCAACAGCCGGAATTTCATTTCAAATGATCGTCGATTTCGTTGCATTGTATCTGTTTCTGTGATTGTTTCTAACAGAAATTTAGTACTTTTTAAACCAAATTTCATGAGGTGTTATAACTGGAGTTAAGATTTCCAACTCTAGAACCCCGAGGTTATACATTTCGAGCAAAAAAATGGAGAGGTTGCTTTTCTTCGGCAGTTAGAAATTCACAGGTAGCAGGTGAAAAAGTCCTCGCTCAAGGTGAGTGGAGGTGCAAATGAAATAAAACTCTCCAGCCATGTTTCTGTTGAAAATGTCCAACAATCGAAAAATGTTTTACGATGATAAAACAAACTAGAATTGTAAATATTTACTTGCAAATAATCTCGACAGGTCAGCTTTTCTCCAGCACTTCCTATTTTCTCCCCTTCTTCAATATCAAAATCCGCGAACGTTAGTCGAATTCTGTTTCCACTCTGAACCTTGATAACCCACGAGCAATCTTGATCGGGTGGATAAGGCGACGAACCATATCCTGGACTTGATACTGTATAATTCCATCGATTCATGATCTGAATATAATCCGCTCCTCCACCAAGAGCACATTTACCATTTACTCTAGCTGCAAATACAAAAGCGTTACTTATCGAACTTTATTACACGCCTGTTCTTGGTAATTCTCATCTACAGCAACACTAAACCATGCGGAAAATGAAAATCTGTTCCACACATATGTGCGGAACGGAAATCGCTGACGGACTATGTTTAAATATAAGCGAAATTTCACTGGAATTTTCTACAACTGTGCAGCGCAATTACAATTTGAATCGCTAGTGATAGCTGAAAAACGTCCCATGAGCTCCAATGTGTTCTATGTGCCAGTAATAGTAAAACCGATTTCTTTCGCAAATCTGGTTGGCGATAAAATGTTTTCTTTGTTGGCTATTATCAAATGAATTGCTGAGTGTCCTTCTAATATTTTTTTTATAGACGTGAAGGCGTGTAATAAACACTGAATGACACGCGTGTGTGAATGGGTTGATCGATATGGCACTTGTCGAACGAAAAAATGGCCGCCCCCGCTGGGCAAACCGGAAGACATGATTTTCAGTTTGTTAGATATACTGTTTCATTGGAAATTGCGTGATTCTCTACATACGCACGTGTGTTACATATAAAGTTCATTGCGTTCTCTAACGTGCATTAGGTTAGACACAGAAGAGAACGCAGCCGCAAATGACTATTTTATCGTAAAATTGAAAGAAAATGATTCTTGCTACGTCGGTAGATTTGTCAACTTTTGATACTGGCAATTAACCTAAAGAGAAAAGATTCGTGGTCAAAAGTAGGATTTTAAAATTTTCAAGTAACAAAAAAAATCAATTTAATACTGAATTCAAGGAAGCCAGTGTTCAAGTTAAATGAAATAATAACGTCATTTATTCAGAAAGATAGGCGCGGCCAACACTCTGTGCAATCTCTTGTTTTTGTTGCTATTTTTATTTTCAACTATCCCAGAATTCAATATCGAACGAAAAAAATGGCCGCTCCCGATGGGCAAACCGGAAGACACAATCTTCAGTTTGTCAGATATACTGTTTCATTGGAAATTGCGTGTTTCTCTAACATACGCATGGGTGTTACCTATAGAGCTCACTGCGTTCTCTATGATGCATATCCACAAAATATGAAGCCTTTAAGTCTTGGTACCGGTGTGACAGGAATGATAGTCCGTAGGAACGTTAGTCCCTCTGGACTATTATTGCGCGGAATTATAGTCCTAGGTCTAACATTCCTAGGAATAGTAGTCCGCCGGACTACTATTCCTAGGAATGTTAGACCTAGGACTATAATTCCGCGGAATAATAGTCCAGAGGGACTAATTTTCCTACGGACTATCATTCCTGTCACACCTGCACTTCTGAACCAGGCCCAAATATGGGCTTCAATCACTCTCCCAGTTAACAAAGTAATACGAAGCCAGAACGGTTAAACAATAAGCTGTTTTATGGTGAACCAGGCTTTTTTATTCTCGTTAAAACATACACAAACTTCCATCTTGTATAGGAGTATTACTACTTCGTTTAAGTCTGGGTATCGACTTTGAAGTTGTTTACTTTTACTAATCGCAGTCGGTGCCCTCTGCGTAACACGCGCAACATGGTAATTACATTACGATTATGCTGAATACATTTTGTGTAAAACGATGTGCTTAGAATTGCTTTATCTTTTGTGTGTTGTCGTCTGCTGGGTATAAAATCAGATTTGATAGCCAGTTGTCCCAATGCAACATATTTGAGTGACAGAAATGAGCGCGCAGTAGGTGAACCCGAATATTTTTTAACTATACACACCCAACAGGAGTCAATATTATATGACTTTTAGAATTGTATTTTCTAGAATTGTAGTGTCTACATATTAATATAACTGACTAAAATAAAGGAATAGCATTTTGAAAGATATGGCAATTTGCCAACTGGCAAATTATCACATCTTTGAAAATGCTATTGGTTTATTTCAACGCTTTAAAGTCATAACTAGAAAATACAATTCTAGAAAATATAATTGTAAAAGTTCTATAGCACTGGCCCCGAATAGCACGTGATTACAAAAGTAGACAGAAAATTTGGACCGGATTTCGACCCAGTCGCGATCCAGTTGACATTCTGTATCCTCTTTCCCACTACAATACTGTAGAATCTCAGCTTTTGAAGAAGAAATGCGTGACCATTTAATCTCAACATTCAACAGGTAGACAGCCAATCTGGCTATGTCGTCTCCCTATGGTATATTTGCTATGTATTAATCTAATTAATGTATATATGATATGTGAATAACCAAAATGCTTGTATACTGCAAAATAAAGTATCTATCTATCTCAGATGCCATTTTTGTTTATTCTTATTGATTCAGTGTTCTTCACATTATTGTGTGTTTGAAATCTCGACGCGCTTCCGTAAGTGTGTCGCGATTAGATCGAATTTATTTGAACCATTTCGTCGCCATCGTCACTATGTCGCGATTAGATCGAATTGATTTGAACCATTTCGTCGCCATCGTCACTCAAGGAGAGCCCATACTTTCACAGTAAATGCAATCGGCACAGAGGCTGCATGTTCAAGTTCTTTCCGGTTTTCCAACTGGGCGACATTACAGCGACAGCCTAGTACAAATCTTGTTACAGCCAGCATATCTATACACCCATCCGCCGCACAGATTTGGCCTTTTCAGAAATTCATCCTTTATTTGAACCATTTCGTCGCCATCGTCACTGTGTCGCGATTAGATCGAATTGATTTGAACCATTTCGTCGCCATCGTCACTCAAGGAGAGCCCATACTTCCACAGTAAATGCAATCGGCACAGAGGCTGCATGTTCAAGTTCTTTCCGGTTTTCCAACTAGGCGACATTACAGCGACAGCCTAGTACAAATCTTTGTTACAGCCAGCATATCTATACACCCATCCGCCACACAGATTTGGCCTTTTCAAAAATTCATCCTCTATCTTGAATGTCCGAGTAATTTAAACAAAGAGTCATGTGCACACTGCGTATATAGAAAATGTACTCTGAAAACGTGAAAGCAAGTATTTATATATTGATGTTTTAGGTCACATATTTCTGCACAATGCCTAATCAGTACTGCAACACCGGTATAAAGTAAAGTCCAGCCAGTCGTTTACACCAATATTGCTCATTTTAACCCGTTAAACAACGAATCGCCCGCACCTGCCCGCATCCGCCCGCGTAATATGCAAATTCAGCAACTGAAAAAAAATATTATGTTTCGAAAAATTTCAACAAAACCATATCATATGACCCCTCTTTGGAACGAGCTCGTCCAGCTCGTTCCAAAGAGGGGTCACATGATATGGTTTTGTTGAAACTTTTTGAAAAAATTTAAAAAATGATATTAAAAATAATAAATTTTGAAACCGTCTGCGTTGGGTAAAGGGTTAAATGACCTCCACGCCAAGCACTGGTTAGCGGATCTCATTTTACCAGTAAAACAGAGCCTTAAACAAGCACTGCTCCACTCCCGAGGTTCTAACAGGGGAGGAAACCCAAGTGGCTTGTTTGTTAAAATTATTCATTATCAAGGGCGCTGAAATCACCACAGGGCGCCGAAATCACCACGATGGGGGGGGGGGGGGGGGGGGTATGAAAAAGGTCACTCAGATGTCGATAATAATTAAGACCGGAAGCTTACAACGTTTTATAAATTGTAACAGAGCTCAAGTACTGACATAAAATATCGCCACAAGAGTGGTAAAAGATGCCAGCGGCAATACTACAGCCATTTGCATAGCTTCTTTGTTCGGTGATTATACCTGCCCCCCCCCCCCCCCCCCCCCCACTCCCATTGGCATTGGCACACATAAAGTACGTTAAAAACGAATACTCGAGAGTTTCTCAGTTACAGTAGCTCTCGGAAGTAAAGCGTTTCCATCTAGTGCACTTCTGGCGAAAAGGGGCACGCGCTGCGTTCTTTGCACCTAGTCCCAGGTCAAGGGGCAGACTCCTTGCGCTCCCCCCCCCCCCCCCCCCCCCGCTTCCGGCGCCCCTGTGCATTGTGTTTATACTTTTTCATTGAGATGTGCTTGGGATGTTACTTTATGATTTCCAGTGTGGATACGACAAAAAAAGCATCTATTCTTTTTTTCAATGTGAAGATAGCTTCGATATATATACAAAGAGGTGCAAAATAAAATTTCCGACTTTTCGTGTTATTTCCTCTATTTTTTATCAATGGATTATGAATAATGGACAATAACCTACATCTGTATATTTTTAACTGTTATAATAATAATAATAATAACACTTTGGCCAGCCGCTGATTTGTCGCGGTTCTCGAACGAGAAGGCCTTGGTTACCCCTGAACTCCCAACTGCCTCCCTGTTCCCTCGCTTCTCCTCTCCTCCCAACATTCGGAGACGAACTGCTTGATGACATCCCTCACCCCATTCTTCCCAATCTCTCCGATTAGCACATTAACCCTCTCCTTTGAGTCTCCCCCTAACCACATGTCCTTCATTCTCCCATCCCACTTCCCCATTATACTCCCAGTGAATCTCATTCTTTTAGACTGATACTTTGGGCATTCTAGAAGGAAGTGTTCCAGGGTCTCCACCATGCCCAAGTTACACATCTGGCACTCCCTTTCACCGTCTTTCCCAATTTTTCCCCTCAGCTCCAGGGATCGCCTATGTCAGCCTAAAAAATAAATCTCAGGGTTCTCAATGAATGGGTGAGTGGGGAGAGCATGTGTCCAGTGTTGTATTCTAGTTATAGCTATAACTGGGGGAAAGTATCTCTATTGATTGATTTTTTTTTCAATTATTTTTTCTAAATTTAACAATTAAGATATAATAATAGTAATGTTTGAAAACATGAATATGTTTTATCAATAAAATACCCTATTATTTAAGAGGAAGGAGGGGATAATCTGATGCATACTATATAGATTATCGTGATACAAATTCTGGGAGAAAATCAAATATTACACCACAAATGGGAAAGAACAGGGATCGTTGAGATGTTCTATGAATTTCGTGGAGATCTAATATTAGGTAGTTTTTCAAAACGCAAAAAAACATTTTAACTTCAATGTCCAATATATATCATTTGAATATTTATTGAAGTTTTGTGAAAAATAACAATGAAAAATACAATTTTATGAGGATAGCTGTTTGAGACTGGTAAGATCATGACAATGTGAAATTAAGTTTGCTTGCAATTCTTTAATAACCTATAAGTACACTAATTTTAACTTGCATGATAGGTTCATGCATTCTAATAGTAACTCTTTGCGAGCTGGTGCTACTATTCCTGCTGAGTGTAGCAGCATTATTCATCTGTGAAAGTTTACTAACATCAGGTTTTTAGCCTACCAAATTCTATTAAAGTGTTGTAAATACAATTGGTTTAACCCTTAAGCCTTTACCTAACATGAAAAGCAGAAGACACTTGCACAAAAAAAAACAATCTTGAATAACTAATTTTTTTCACCTAACATGAAAAGCAGACGACACTTGCACAAAAAAAACAATCTTGAATAACTAATTTTTTTCACCTAACATAAAAAGCAGACGACACTTGCACAAAAAAAAAATCTTGAATAACTAATTTTTTTAATTTTTTTGTCTCAAAAACATAGGTTATGACCCCTCCAACGAGGTGCCATAATCTATGTTTTTGAGAAAAAATAATGAAACTTAATTGGCGATTTTTTAGAATAGCGCTGGCCGGTTTTGGCCGTTACGTTGGGCAAATGGTTAACCCAGCACAAAGGATATCAAAATTTATTTTAATTAATTTTTGTTTAAAATGTTTCAAAAAAAAATTCAACAAAATAATATCACGTAACCCCCATTGGAACGAGCTACATCCAATGAGGGGGGTCACATGATATGGTTTTGTTGAAATTTTTTGCAAAATATTTTTTTTCAACTGCTTAATTTTTAAATTAAGCTGGCGGATGCAGCCGATTTGTTAGATAAAATGGTTAATAAGGTCTCGATTGGGTTTTTCACAAAATCAAGTCATGACTCCTGCAAAACAACCATGACATAAATTTATGAACAATTCAAATACGAACTCTACGGTTAGGAGTTGTTAAATCATCCGAATGAATTGGACATGTGCATGTACAAGTTTGTGTAATTTGTTGTGTGAAAGTGTGTGTTAGGACAAGGGTCTGCCTAATGTGCTTGATGGTATGCGCTTGTTTTTCAATAACAATAACCCGTAGATTCCAAACTGGGCTTGAATGCATGCTTGTTTTTATGAATAAAGAATGCTTCCGAGGGCAATGAGGGACAGGATTGTTCAGATAATAAAATTTTAATATTCACATTTTAATTATAAAAATGACCAACAATATCAATATCGGTTTCCTTTCTCTGTGAGTCAGCATTAACCCACGCGTTACACCCAGAATGTATATCCAGTTCACGCAGTAAGTAACATTCTTCTGTCAGACAATGCATTTTTGCACTGGGGTCGTGGATGTTTGCTGGAGACACCTGTCTGTACACCCGTGCTTTCTGTAAGTTCATTTTGCTTGTTATTAACCGGTTTAAGTAATTCTGACAATGAAATTAAGTTTTCTAAATATCATTGCAGTCGAAATTTCAACTTTTCGTCATTTTATTCTGGTTGAACTTTGGTAACTTTTCAATTTTATGTTGATTTAAACAACCAATCAACAACTGTTTAATGGTGTTCAAGCAATGTATAACTGCATAAAAACAAACGGTCAGTTTTAAAAAAAATTTCTCAGTTATCCTCGTACTCACACCACTAACAATGTAAAAATATTCAGAGAGTGTACAAAGATTATATATAAGGAGAAATTCATATCTGTCTTAAAATGTGAATTTACAATTTCTAGACAAATATCTGGAAATACATGGTGTCCTTTGTTTTATGGTGATCTCTTGGTTCATAACACACGGGTTGATTCTGTACCCGGTCATCCAATAGGTGGACTTCTCCCTATACACTGGTGCACATGTGTAATACAAGATTACAAATGTAGTAGCAAATGGGAGAGCTGAGCAAGATAATTTTCAGTTCATTGACCACTGAGTGATCCATGAACTGCAAAATTTCCTTGTTAAGTTTACATTGGCGAAGCAGGTAATAGTATGATGTACACTAATTGGCTGGGTGTCAAATAACACTCTGCACGATGTAATGAATGCAGGTGTAGACCATTACATATAAGTATACTATATACCATATAGGAATGTATATGTGTGCGAGGGCGTGCGTGTTTGGGGGGGGGGGGGGGGGGGCATGGGCTGCAGATGCATCAAACCGGAGACATTCCCAGTGCTTTTCATAAAACAGAATTAGCGGCAGCAGAACAGCGTGGACATCAACGTGTGTTATAATGTTTCTAACATACTATACAGGTTATCGGAATGCAGCAAAAAAAAAAAAAAAAAAAACGTTAGGAAATTGCCTGACCCTGGCTTTCTGTGTTTCCGGGTAAGACTTATCGTGGTAAATGTTGCACACAAAACATTTCCGCTCAGGACTCAACACAAGAATGTGTGAGAGAATGATGGCAGTTCGTAGTCAGTGGGGACTTGGGAGCATCGCCAAATCACAGTGCCCCTCCACAAATTACGAATTGTACGATGAAGTGGCAGCTGGTGTGATGACAGATAACATTCACCATTTAGTGTGAATTTATATTCTCTCGAAGATCAAAGTGGCCTCAAAAAAGTGTCATTTGAGACGTCTTTTAAAATCTTTTCATCTGAGGGACCCCCACTCTCCACCAATAGGTTACGGTTACGACATCCACCATTCCATACCCGTCCCGAGTAGGTCTCCAGCTTGTGCGATATGGCACAGGCATAACATCCACCAACACACACATCGATATGCCTGCTCCTTCCCCCCCCCCCCCCGCCTCTTCAAACAAAAAAATATCTTGACTCAAGAAAGACGTCTATCACTCTCATTCAACAACCCCACCTTTAGCTCTCCTATCGGGTCGACCAGTTTACATTCGTCACTTTGGAGAATTTTTACACAGCTCTGCTGTTGTTCGGTTTCTTTTTCATCTGCTATCGACAGAACCAGCAAATTTAACGCCCAAACCGGAAAAGATCGCCAGTCCGTGTTACCAATGTTCTTTCGTTTCTAGAAACTGTCAAACCTCTCTTTCATAAAAAGAATCAAGTACACCAATATACAATCTTTTAAAGTCTTCTATTGATGCTTCGGCTGTCAGCTCAAACCATGGCTTTGTTTACAATAAGTATTGTCATTCATAAAGTTCAGCTGAGTTATTTTTTCGTCACCGTTTCGGTCAAAGCTTTAGACACCAATGGAGGAATGCATTGATCACCGCGCAGATAGCTCTTTACTTTCGTAACCTGACCTCTGACGTGCAAGAAGGACGGCATTCTGAAAAAGGTTTTTTGTGGCGATAATAGGCGCCATGGCTCACTATCTTCGCAATATGGCCAATGATCTCAAGTAGATGTAGCTGTCACGTGCTATCTGAGAATGTTAAAAAATAAAACAGTCGTGTCACGAAAATAATACTATACACTTAGCAAAAGGACAACAATCGCCTTCTAACCCATTGTCATCTTGGGCTACACGCCCACAAGGCACTGTCGTGAAAATATACATATAGACAGTATTACGTGAAGTCCAGGCCGTCGCACCAACCCGAACCCATGGACGGTTTCCCCAAACGTGCACGAGATACGAGGCGTGGCCTGTCTCATATCATCGGACTTACTTTTTATTGAAGTACAATGTACACTCCTTATTTATTTATTTATTTATTTATTTTATTTATTTATTTATTACACTTTCCACTGCCAAGGTTATATCGCGTCGGGCACTTTTGCGAGTGGAGGAAGCTGGTGTACCCGGAGAGAAAAAAACGAGAAGCTGCGAGTAATTGTCGGACGCACAAGCTGTATTAGAACAGGGTTTAGGCACGTGCATCACGGATGTGTAGTATGCCTTAGCAGACTGTGTCGCCGTTCTCCCGCTATTTGGGATTAAGTGTCCTTCTCAAAGACACAACGCAGATCAGGATCGAATCTACGACTTTTCGTTTTGAAGCCCGTCCTCCCCGATGTCGATTGACATAAAAAACGCTGCCAATGGTGTGTTTTCTCGGGGCTCGGTGCTAGTAATCACTACTTTCAGGGATGTAATCTTTATTCCTCCAATCACAATCTCGTATGCTATGCACCGCCCTCTTGGTGTTATTAGGCTTCCCCAAACCCAGTTTGGGAAAGACTCTTGTTATTCTTCTTTTTCAAAATTTTTCTTCTCTATTTTTTTTTTATTTTTATTTTTTTTTAATTTTTCTTTTCCGCCGTCAATTTTGTCTGTTGTACTGCTCAAAAACAAGCTGTACGAGTTCAACGAAATCTAGTGAAATGAGGTATCGTCAAAACTGTGAAAATGCTTTTTTTAAAACTATTCTGCTAAAACCGTCAAAATTTCACCATTTTTCAAATGTCTCAAAATTGTTAACAATTACTTAGCTCAAATTTCCCACACCAAAATCACCACAAAAATATTTCAAAATTAACCCCCATTGGCCAAAAATGACCTGAATATAGCTTTTTTCTTCAAAATTGACCAACTTCAAGGGCAAATTTCTCCAATTTCAAGGTTGTTGTAACAATTATTTTGGTATGGATAGATGAAACAATGATTGCAGAAGAAAGTTACTTTTTACTTTTTAATCTCAGATTTAAACATCAAGCACAATTAGGGTGAGAATAAGAGTACCGTTTGAAAATGCCAAAATTAGCCATCTTTGATTTCTTTTTTCTATCATTTGAGAAAGGGTTAATCTCAAACACTTTGCACGCCCGTATTCACACTGAATAACGAGGATATTTGCTGTTGTAAGTTTGCTTGTAAAGTTTAACCCTATGCCCATTCTGGTTGCATAAAAGTAGGTACTGTCCAAAAAAAAACCCTCCCATTTTCAGAATTTGGTAAGTTTAAGGGACAGTTTACTCCATTTCGGAATGATTGAGCACTGAATGTTTTCTATGGCTGCATGCAGCAGTCAATGTATGACAACTTTTGTTTTATATGTTGTTATTAAAAGTTTAACCCTTGGCAGATTTAAGACTTCCCATAAGGGTACTGTCGGAATAATTGTTATTTCACCAGCTTTTACATGCGATTTCTCAGCACCAGAGCCATATTTTCTCAAAATGTTTCCATAAGAAGATAGGGCATTCATCCAAGAACAACTTTGCTGTTACATGTCTTTTTCAAAGTTCTAACCCTCACCCAGTTCTCTGGCCTTGAACTGGAGTACCCTCAAATTGTATATGTTCATTCAAATCCCAAGATTCAAGATACCTCCATGTCTCTTATCAGAAACTCAAGCTGTGATTGATGACAGGTCTTTGGAAAGTGAAATGAGGTATCGTCATATTCGTGAAAATGCTTGTGTTTTCAATATATTCTGCTAAAACCATCAAAATGTCGCCATTTTTCAAAAGTTTCAAAACTGTTTACAGTTATTAAGCTCCAGCTTTCCAAACATTTAGAGCATAATATGATACATCAAAATCACCACACAAATATTTCAAAATTAACCCCGATGGCCTAAAATTACATGAATATAGCATTTTTTCTTCAAAATTGACCAACTTCAAGGGCTCTTGACGGTGTGAAAGAGTACAGTCGGTACAGTTGTTATACAGGCCTGCCTGCTTGCCGCTCGCTGAACATATCTTGTGTTATAAATTTTTCTCTATAGCTTAACTCAGCATAACATGGCTTTGGCCACTTGAAGAATAGTACAGTTTGAAATATTGTGATTTTCAGTGAATTTTGCAGTTTTCTGCACTCATTTTCTCCCAGAACCAAAAGTGCATAGGCCAATGTGCTTTCTATACAATACAGTCTGCTTTTTCACATTAAAACTTAGGAAAGCCCGTAATTTATCCAACAAATTACAATTTATTTTTTTTACTCCCTCAATTTTGTCTGTTGCACGGCTCAAAAACAATCTGTACGATTTCAACCAAATTTGGCATACTTATGTAATGTCATAAAATCTAGTGAAATGAGGTATCGTCATGTTTGTGAAAATGCTTATTTTCAAACTTTTCTGCCAAAACCATCAAAATTTCACCATTTTTCAACATAGCTCAAAAAAATGCTGCAATAATTTCAACCAAATTTGGCAAACTTATGTATTGTCACAAAATCTAGTGAAATGAGGTATCGTCATATTCGTGAAAACGCTTATTTTAAAAATTTTCTGCCCAAACCATCAAAATTTTACCATTTTTCAAAAGTCTCAAAATTGTTTACAGTTATCTAGCTCAAAGTTTCCAAACATTTAGAGCATAATATGATACACCACAATCACCACACAAATATTTCAAAATTAACCCTTATTGGCCAAAAATGAAATAATTATAGTATTTTTGTCTTCAAAATTGACCAACTTCAATGGTAAATTTATCTAATTGCAAGGTTGTTGTTGTAACAATTATTTTGGTATGGATAAATGTAACAGTGATTGCAGAAGAAAGTTACTGTTTACTTTTTAATCTCAGATTTAACCCCCAAGCACAATGAGGGCGAAAATAAGAGTGCCGTTTGAAAATGCCCAAATTAGCCAACTTTGGTACCTTTTTTCTATCAATTTGGAATGGGTTAATTTCAAACACTTTGCTTTGCTACATGTAGAGATGCTTAGTGAACAAATCCGCTGTTGTAAGTTATGCTCTGTGGCTTAACCCAACATATGCCTTGGCCATTTAAAGAATAGTACTGTCCGAAAAAAATTGATTTTTAGTGAATTTTGCTAATTTCTGTACTGATTTGCTCTAATTACAAGTCTGTTGTAGCAATTATTTTGGTACGGATAGATGCAACAATGGTTGCAAAAGAAAGGTACTGTTTACTTTTTAATCTCAGATTTAACCCTCAAGCACAATGAAGGTGGGAATAAGAGTACCATTTGAAAATGACAAAATTAGCCAACTTTGGATGTTTTTTCTATCATTTTGGAAAGGGTTAATTTCAAACACTTTGCTTTGTTATATGTAGTCTGCCTTTTCACATAAAACAGTTGGGAAAGACCGTAATTTGTCCAACAAATTACAATTCTCTAGTTAGTTTATATAATTCTGTGTATTCTGTGGTAACGGTTAAATACAAGCTTGAATGCTTTCTGTCGAATTCGAAACCAAATGCACCATGTTTTCCATCATATTCTGACCCACAGAAACAAATCGCCCCTTGAGTGTATCAACACGCCATCTGCAATATTAGATCACTGCAGATGGCACTGTGATGTACTCAAATGACCTAATGTTTAACCCTTTACCCAACTTAACGGCAAAACCGGCCAGCGCTATTCTCAAAAATCGCCAATTAAATTTCATTATTTTTTCATTTTTTGTCTCAAAATCATGGGTTATGAACCCTCGTTGGAATGAGCTCGTCGAGCTCGTTCCAACGAGGGATCATAACCTATGTTTTTGAGACAAAAAATTAAAAAAATTAGTTATTCAAGAATTTTTTTTGCTTTTCAGGTTAGGTAAAGGGTTAAACTTAACTTTTAATGCATACATCCTTGTAAGTGGTGAACATAAACAGAACAAAGGCGTGAACATAATAACAGAAGACTTTTGTTTTGAGTATTTTCAATGAGTAAATTCCGCTAACTACATTTTGATTCAAAGTCGTTAAGAAAACAATACTTTGAAATATCAAATACATGACACGCATTATGTCAGTATTAATGCTATTTTATCATATACATATTCGAGGGGTAGTTCGTGGTTCGATCCTGGCCAGTGGTAACTGCGCTGTGTCCTTAGGCAGCGTACTTAATCCCGATTGTCCACATGAGGCAAGTTGGCGCCGTGTATGAAGGTGCACGGCGCGTCGGCTGGGCACTTGCCTTCAATCGTTGCTAACACTTGTTGAGTTAGTGCAGTCTGACAGTTGTTCACCACTGCTCGATGGCTCCCCAAGGACACCGGCTTCCTCCGCCTGTAAAACTGTCTGACACGATGAGACCCTCGCTGTTGAATGTGTAGTTAAACCCCAATAAACAATCAAACTAGGGGTAGTTCACATTCTTTCATGCTATAATTATATTTGTTTACTAATCCACACAGATTATAACAACAATCAATTAATCTAGGTTATTATATACCTTCGAGGCCAGATCAAACACGAATATGACGACCCAGATTGGTTGACTTTTGTAATAATTTGTTTATTATGTTATAGGGTGGCATCCCAAGGATGAATAGTCAACACCGTATTTAATAATATAAAATAAAAGCATAAGTGTTAATTCTTGTAATGACTGGGCAGTAACTGCAGAGTTGTTTGTGAGGGCTTACATGTGGTGTGCATAAGCTGATAATCGCTGATTTGTCCTTCAGATAACAGTTACACACTACTCGACAAATCTTGTATGTCAAAAAGGTTTAATTGTTGTTTTGGAGTTATGTTTATCCACCGTTGAGATGAGTAACTGTTTTGTATATAATGTTATTATTTCCTTGAGACCAGTCGTCTGGCTTCCGACTTTGAGCCGAAGAACGGCAGGTTACCGTAGTTGAAATGTAATAAATGTTTAAAGTTGACAGGCGCATTTAGTGAGCTAAATTTCCCACAGTGATACGCCTTACGACATTTAAAGAACAATGGCTATTTAAAATATGAATAAAAAACTTGCAATGTCAACAAAATTAGGCCTAAAAGATTATAAATCTGTATCCCAGGCCCCCGAATAGCCCATTTGGCTGCCGCATGCTCTCTTTTTATAACCAATGCAAACTTAAAAAAAATAATAATTAAATGGGTTATGTCTGGTATTTTACCCAAGTTAATAAAAGTGATAAATTTGTCCCTCGAGTGCAAGAAGGCTTCGCAATGCTTTAGCATTGCGAAGCCTTCTTGCACTCAAGGGACGAAATACACCACCACCCATGCTATTCTATAGATTATGAGGCCTAAAACATAAAACAAACCAAGAATATGAACTTTTGATGTCAAAGAAATAATTATGAAAATAAAAAAATAAATACCCCCCCCCCCCCCCTCGCTCCCAATCAATTTTATAAAAAATGGCATGAAGAACAGACGATCTACCTTGTAAGGGCCTTATGGAATGTTTGTCCAGGTTGTTCAGCACATATGCAGTCTGTTTTATGTCGCATTTATAAAACTGTCGCCTCTAAAATCTGCGTGCGTCAGTGACGTCACACATGCCTTGTTTGAGAGAGGATATGATATGGATTTGGAAAAACTACTATCGTTTTCCGTCGACCCAGACTTGATTGGCGAACTACAGTGGTTTGCGGTAGTCATATAATAAATGCTTTTAAGGACTTCTCACTAGTTTAGTTTATCAACCATGTCTTGATTTAATTACATATAAACTGTTGTGGACGAAAGTGTGAAAATCCGAAGGAAAGGGGAAATACGCATGTGAAAAATGTGTTGTTTGCCAAATCCATTTAACCCGCAAAAAGAAAATAAAAGGTTTTATCAACATTTTTGTTTTCCATTCGACACAGATTTAAACCACATCTCTTCCCACTACACATCCACCTGAATATTTTTCTCACTCCTGTAAAGGAGAAACGATTTACAGGGTTGAAATAGAACCGAGGGGGTGGGGGGGGGGGGGTGGGGGAGGAAAACATGAGTCTACATAGGTGGACATTTTTATTTCGCAGATTACACCAACTCGAAACGCGATGGCCTGGCTGTTCATATAGACATTTTACTAGTTTGATGTAGAAAATTCTAAGAAATTTGTTTTATCCTTTTACTGAGGTATCTGTGTGGATGAGCTTGTTAGTTCCTCCCCATGCAGTGGTTTGTGGATTGCTTAGGCCATCCAGTGGATCTGTTTATGTAATTATACCTTCATCTTGGGAACTAACAACGTTGTGATATAGGCATCATATAGCCATAGTTGTTGAAAGCGATGTAAACCCCCAAGCAAACTAGATCAGAGTCGGGCAAACTAAATGTATAGCTCAATATTCTTACAAATCTAGTTTCTCGGTGTTTACCTTGCCAATGAAACTCAATTATTCTTTTTCCCAGAAACCTTTGATTTTAAATCAAATTTCAATAAGCTTTTCCTAATTTTGATATTCTGATATGCAGTAATATGCACTTCGAACAGTCTAGTATCTGTAAACCATGGCATATGCAGGGATATGTGATAGATTATTATATATACTACGCTTTAATTTAAAGAATATTCCATTAAAAAACCTCTAATATGAAGGAATTATGTTGTGAATGGATATTTTAGTCGACTTTAGAAAATTGACAGACAATTGTTTTTCGTTCAATATCGGACACCCACCCTCAAAAGAGTTTTTGATGAAATTCTCCAATATTTTTCAT
Source organism: Pictodentalium vernedei (assembly GCA_031216915.1). Taxonomy (NCBI): domain Eukaryota; kingdom Metazoa; phylum Mollusca; class Scaphopoda; order Dentaliida; family Dentaliidae; genus Pictodentalium; species Pictodentalium vernedei. Next base: position 436,731,701 of record CM062297.1, on the reverse strand, counting down.
ATTAATGGGATTACTTTTGTTAATAGTGCTTCTAAATAGGTTTTTCTGGTCAATTGATGACATCTTGTTATTGTTTGGGGCACAAAAGATGCCATAATTGTGAAAAAGGAAAGAAATTACATTAACTGTTTACACACATTTTTTGGCACTTGACCACCCACCCACCTCACCTATGTTCTCGCAATTTTGTTCCGGCCCCCACCTCCCTGTACAAACCACGAAAGAAATATACAATATATATATACGTACCCGAATAAAGAATTATCCAGACCAAATGGTGAAGTAAATCCAAGTTCATGCTTCCTAAAAGAGAAATTTTCAAAATTCTACTCAAAGTTTTCAAATATATATTATATACCTATAGATACATAGAACAGTACTGCATATTCTAAGCATTTGATCCCGAGAGCCCATTTTTCCTCTCCAGGAACATGATGCGTTATAATTTCATTAACCCTTCACCCAACGAATTGCCTGCACACGCCCGCGTAATATTGAAATTCAGCAGTTGAAAAAATATTATTTTTCAAAAAAGTTCAACAAAACCATATCATGTGACCCCCTCGTTGGAACGAGCTCGTCGAGCTCGTTTCAACGAGGGGTCACATAATATGGTTTTGTTGAATTTTTTTGAAAAATTTGAAAAAAAGGATATTTAAAATAATAAATTTTGATATCGTCTGCGTTGGGTAAAGGGTTAAGTAGGATGACTTCTAAGTGAATGTGTTGGGTATTTATTTATTTGGGCTTAACTACACTTTCAACAGCCAGGGTCACCTCATGTTGGACAGTTTTATGAGTTGAGCTAGCCGGAATACCCGAAGAGAACCAACGAGCAGTGGCGAATAATGTCAGAATGATAGGGCTGCACGGTATTCAAATTTCAATACCGGTATCGGTATTGAAAAAAATACCGCGGTATACCGGTATATCGAGAATCTTAACGTGGTTATCAGTACTTCTGAGAGATAGTCACTGATACTGATGATTACGCTCAGATTGCTGAACTAATTAACAAACAAAGTTAATTAATGTGTTTTGCAGTTGAACAAATTCAGTTGGAAAAATTACCTGAACGACATTTTTCCGTATTTTCATACAAGATATTTTAGCACAGTTCTCGTGAGTGCCATATTTAAATATCTTGCACGAAAATACGAAATAAATATTATTCTGAGAGAATCCTCAACGTACCAACTCCGCACAAGCAGGGTCAGCATTGTTGAAGACAAGTGCGCCATCGACGTGCAGTGCGCCTTAGTACACAGCGCCACCGTACCCCCCCCCCCCCCCCCACACGTGGGCAATCGGGATTAAGTGCCTTGCCCATGGACACAACGCAGTTGTCTATTGTGGGGATCGAATGATGGATCTTTGACATAGCATGCCGTAACCATTGAGCCAGTGATCCCACGTGTGAAGTAGGCCAATCAATATTCTCGTTGAAAATATTACTGGGTCTACCCTCAAATAATGAATTTGGATTCTTACAGCTGCAGTTGCTGAACTGACATGGAAGATACCACAAGTGTTTCAACGGGTTAATGATACATAATGATAAAATAATGATATTTCAGTATACATATTGTTTACATATAGATACAAAGAACAATACTGCATGTTTTAAGGAGAAATAGTAATAAAATTGATCTGTTTCATACGCAATGACGCGAGATTTTCCTTGTAACATTAAATAGAGAGCAATCGCTTGACTGGACTGGTTACTATACGTGAAATAATTCATGAGATGTGAGGGACGTTGTACAAACACGAGTGCGCGATTGCGCACGAGTGTTTTACAATATTGTCCCTCGCCTGGAATGAATTATTTCACGTAACCAGTCAAGCGATTACTCTGTTTATTACTTTTCATTATTAACGATTATTATATTATTTAACCCTTTACCTAACGTAACTTTAAAACCTGCCAGCGCTATTCTCAAAAATCGCCAATTAATTTTCATTATTTTTTCATTTATTGTCTCTAAAACATAGGTTATGACCCCTCATTGGAACGAGCTCGTCGAGCTCGTTCCAATGAGGGATCATAACCTATGTTTTTAAGACAAAAAATGAAAATAATAGTTATTAGTAGGTAATAAATGAGAGTTCAACCATCATCGTACATGTACATGTACGTGTACATGTACACCTCCATAGGATTTAGTGTTAAAATCGTGTACGTGTACAAGATTTTTAACGTTTTTAGGGTGCTTTAGAATCCCCTTGAGAATTCAAACATCACTGATTGTATCCTAGAATGACAGAAAACGCATGAAATTTTTCGTACAGTACATGTACCGTTTTGATTGAAATCGGCAAGTGAGTTTCCCCCATAGGATTCAGTGTTAAATTGCGAGCAAAAAAACGTTTTGAGAGTTCTAACTTCATCGTCTCGCCGATTTTAATATTCGCGTCCGATTTTAACACTGAAAACCCTATGGGGCGTACACGGAGATCCACTTGCAGATTGTTAGAATCGGCAAGATGATGTGTGATTACCTACTAAGAGGTGATGTTTGAACTCTCAAACCCACTTCGCGTTTCTCGAAGTGAGATTAGGGTACGTTATTGCGAGGTGATCGCGACGAACACTTGATGGAAATGTGTGAAGAGGTGATGTTTGAACTCTCAAACCCACTTCGCGTTTCTCGAAGTGAGATTAGGGTACGTTATTGCGAGGTGATCGCGACGAGCACTTGATGGACATGTTTTGAACGAAGAGTGTTGTTGTCGGTGTGTTGGAAATTCGCGAACCCAGTCACGTCTTCCTGAAGTAAAAAAACTAGCACATGTTATCGTAATGAGTGAATGAGGTTTTTTGTTCAAAAAGAGTCGATTATGAATATAGTCTGTATTATAGACATTGATGTTTTCTGTTGATGGGACGGATAAAAATTGAGTTTTGAGGGTTTTTTGTTCGAAGGGAGTTGATCTGTAATAGATATTCGTGTTTTGTCTTGATGAGAGAGATTGACTGTTAAGCGTTCGTTCGAAAAAGTCAAAAACACTTATCGGAATGTTTAAAACGCATTTTCCGCTCAATTAGGTTTTGAGTGGTAAACTTTTTAATATATTCATGATAGCAATCGCAGTCATCAAAAGGATTCTCTCTTAATTCGACACTCAGTGAATTGATGTGTGAATGAATGAAGATCTTTTGACAAATGTAAAAACTACTGTCAAAATGCGTTAAATTAGAAACCGATTTGTCATGTACCGTTTAAACGTATTTTTTTAAACTTCAATTAACACAATCAGTTGAGATGTGAATATTTTCAGATTATTATATTAAGACGGAAAGAGTTTTTTATTACTTAAAACATAAAACATAAAAATATAATTAAACATTTAATTTTGAAAATAAATAAAAAAATTAAAATGAAAGATGTTTTTACAGATGGATTCTAGACACCGAGATCGAATTTTAGAACAGTATGAACGTGCTAAGAAGGGTATTCAGTCAGCTGATAGGAGCAGACGTCTTGGTGAGATGGAACTCAGACGCGAAGCCACAAAAATATTTAAACCCGTGACGGAGGGTCAAGAGCGAAGCAGGAAGGAGATAGTCGAAGAATTGAGACCCATAAAGGAGAGTTCTTTGAGAATGGGTTCGTTGCCTCCTAGTTTTGGAAATCGGTATTCCATTCAATCTACACAGGATTACGTTCCCACGGGAATTCAAACAGATATGAGCGAGTCTGATGATACGGCTTCGACTATCACCACTAGTAGCATTGCATCATCCGATGATGATGGCGGTAAGAGAGATCAGTCGTATGGAATTTATAAGGATTCTGAGGGTAGAACTTTTGCAGGTGATACGGAAGTGGAAATGGATGATGATGAATTGATCGTGGGTTCGAATAAATATAAAATAACTGATGGTCTGCGGAGATTGCTCCTTTACGACAAGCCTGGAGATTACACGGAACAGGATTTCGACAATTACGGCGACATTCTAGTTCAAACTCACGCCATGAAGAGAAATAACGATGCCAGAGAGACGAGACCAAAAGCCAACAGAGGTTACAAGTGGACGAAAGTGGTGAAACCCATATGGGATATGAACAAGAAGTTCGTCGAATCGGTGACTGGCAAAGGGGTGAAAACCACTTTTCTTCCGAGCGATTCCGACGCTCTGTCTCAGAGATTGAGTTTGTTGATGGCGAGCAGACGGGCTGGTAACACGGGATTAGATAATCAGATAGTTTCTATATCTGACGAATTGTTAAGACAGAAGGTTTTGAATAAAAACCAGTATAAAAGGCTGATGAACGAATTGAAGGATTGATGTGTATATAATAAGTAGAGAGAAACAAAACAAACAAACAAACAAAAATAAAACAGTAAATTCTTACACTAGAATAATAAAAGTATTTAAAAACGACAAAACGATTTACCAGTAAAAAAAAAAAAAAAATATATCATAAAAATAAAATATGTTGGTGATAAAGAACAGGGGATACGTCAGAACTTACGTTCAAGGCGGTTCTGGCATCGTCGATTCTATAATGCGAGCGTTCACGAGGAATGCGGGTAGAAAACTCGCATCGACCGCGTTTGAGGTCAGTAAGAAGACGGCTTTGGATGCTGGTAAGAAAGCCGCTTCCGAAGCCAGTGGTAGGATAGCTTCTGTGGCTGGCAAGAGGGCAGCTGACGTGTTGATCGACAAGTTGATCAGTCCGCCGGCGAAGCGAGCTGCGTTAGAGCGAACGCCGAAAAGTTGGAAAGATTTTAAGGATGCCGTGGTGCCCATACAAGATTTAGCCAAAATGACAAGTGGATCCGGATTGAAGAGAACTCGCGACGGTGCGATATAAATAAATAATAATAACATTAAAAAACAGAGTTTGAAAAACATAAAAAAAATTTGTGTTTGAAAAGAATCTAAAATAACAAACAAAATAAAAACAAAGATGAACATTAAAGATATGTCTTGGAACGACGCCGCGACCAAGAGGTCGAATAACGAGTTCTTTCCCAAGAGCATAAGAGGTTTGATAGTGGGAAAATCGAATTGTGGAAAGACCAATCTGTTGATGAATCTGTTGTCCCGACCCGACTGGTTGGATTACGACAGATTGTTCGTGTTTGGCAAGAGCTTGTTTCAACCCGAATACAGATTGCTTCGAGAGTGCATGGATCGCAGATTGCCCAAGGATTTCAACACGGACGATTCTATAGGCAAGATGTTGAGATTCGATCGAAAGATGTATCGAGGCCACACAGCATCTGAAAATACGGTCGACATTCTCGCAGTCAATAGCATTCTGGTGAACATGGACATGATTGCTGGAAGCTACGTGAATGGTAGCGATCAACTGACGATCTATTCCTTCTTTCCAAACGTGTCGCCGGGTTATAAGATCGTGGAGCGACCTCGAAATTTAGTTTATCTACCAGTGATTTTAGACACGTTGTATAGTCTGAAAACCACATTGACGGATCAAAATGGTGAACTGTTAGATCTTCGCGGAGAGAGAGTGACGATACGATTTCACATAAGAGAAATATAAAAGCAAAAAAAAAAAAAATATTATATATATAGATAACAAAAATAAAATAAACGCAATATTAATTTTACAAAATTATTTTAATATAATTATTAAACAAGAAACAATTGAAGTAAATATATTTAAAAAAAGAAAACAGAATTATGACAGAATACATGGTTAAAAACGTGAACATATCCGCAGGACAGAGGAAGAAACTTAAGAGAGCGTTAACAACTCGAGGTGAGACGGTGAGATTCAAATTCACTCACGAAGATCTGACGAAAGGCGGTCAGGATTCGATCACCTGGACCAGAAGTCAAATCAAAAGGATGGAGAAAGCGATTCGCGATGGAAGAGGGTTGATGGTGAGAATGAGTCCCGCTCAATTGAGATACAATTTGAGAATGAAAGGCGGTTTCCTACCGCTATTGGCAGGAATAGCCGCAAAAGCATTACCCTTCACCGCAAAGGCACTACCCTTTCTCGGAAAGACTCTCGGCGTGGGAGCTCTCACGGGACTCGCTAGTTCGGCAGTTGAGAAATTAATGGGTGGCAGCGGACTGTTTTTGAAGAAGGGAGGAGCCGTGTGTCACGTTCACGTAGACGACAGCGGTAAAGGATTGTATCTAGAACCCGTTAGAGGTGGCAACTCTCTGAGAGGAAACGGTCTCTATCTGAAGAGTGGACAGAACGTCGAGCGACTCGGCAAGGGTTTGTTGCTCGGTGAGAATTCGCCATTTAAGAACATACCGATTTTGAATATGTTATTATAAATATAAAATTATATAAAATATAAAATCATAGAAAGTATAAAATAATATATTTAAAATGGGTAAAAAGGTGGAGAAACAAATTTATCACCTGGATGAAAAGGTGGAGAAACAATTTGACGATAATGACGAACATCGCGAGCCAGAGAGCGAAAAAATAAAAAAAATGGTTAGATGCTAATGATGGATATCTAAGGAAAGAACTAATGAAAGAGATAGATGAAGCACGGGATAGACGGTTGAGAATGAGACGATGCTTTCCACGGTCACCACTACCTTCTGAAGAGAATGGTAATGATGCGAGTGTTACCAAGAGATGCACAACATTCGTTCATAATTATGATTCGGATAAACAAAAATGTTGCCATAAACGTATCACATCACAAAGAAAAAGAAAAAAAGAAAAAGAAGAATTGACGCTGAAATTTGAGAGAAAAGGAAACGTTATTATAATATATTATGATGATAGTGAAGAAGAAGGAAAACAAAAAAAAAAAAAAAGTAATGAGATCTAAAGATGATCTTATTACTTTTTTTTTTTTTTTCATTTTTCTTCGCTAAAAATCAATCACTCTATTGTTTATATTTCCAAGTCCGTTATTAGCATGTTGACACGCGTGTCTTCTCCTTTTTCGAAAACGTGTTGAATGTTTATCTTTACTCTTTTGAGTTTTTTTACATCGGTCAACTCGCTCTCACCGCCCAATTTCTTCACGAGTTCGAATGAGATGTTTGGAAATATGTAATTTCGATAGGGCAACGACAAATCGTCCTTGTCGAATTCTCTATCTTTGGCGATGACGATGTTCTGCAGATCACTTTGGTACTCGTAAATCAAATCGAGCGCAGCTTCGTCCAATTTCAAAGGCATCTTATATTTCTCGTATTTGTGCTTTAAGCCCTTCGTCTCGACCTCGTTCAATTCGATGGGATTGTGTCGTTGTAATCTATAGATTTTATGACCGGATTTCTTATACGTTTCGACTCGTTTCAATTTCAATTCGCATCTTTTAGGTGTTGTTGTCTTCATGATCGATTATTTAGTATTTAAATAATAATTTGTTTAAAAAGTTTTTTTTTGCTTTTTATATATAAAAAAGTTGTTTTTTTAATTTTTAATTTTCTTTAATGTAAAATTTTTTTAGTAAAAGTTTTTTTTTCTCTTTATATATATATATAAAAAGTTAAATTTTAATTTCAATCTCTCTATTGTTTATATTTCCAAGTCCGTTATTAGCAAGTTGACATTCGTCATTTTTCCACATACGAAAATGGTGTGAATGTTTATCTTTACTCTTTTGAGTTTTTTTTCATAGGCGAATGCGCTCTCACCACCCGATTTCTTCACGAGTTCGGGTGAGATTATTGGATATATGTAATCTCCATAGGACAACAATAAATCACCCCTGTCGAATTCTCTGTCTTCAGCGACGATGATATTATTCAGCAATTCGCTTTGGTACTCGTAAAACAAATCGAGCGCGGCTTCATCCACTTTCAAACACATTCGATATTTGTGGTAGTAGCGCTCTAAGTCCACCATCTCGACCTCATTCAATTCGATGGGATCGTGTGGTTGTAATGTATAGATATTAAAACTGGATTTCTCATACCCTTCGTCTCGTTTCAATTTCAATTCGCATCTTTTAGGTGTTGTTGTCATGATCGATTATTTGGTTTTTATGAATTCTTGCAAATAATGTATATTTTAAATTTTGTATTTAAATAATAATTTGTTTAAAAAAAAAAGTTTCTCTTTATTTCTCTTTATATATAAATAAAAGTTAAAAAAAAAAATTCTTACAAACTCAATTTTGAGGTAAAAACAATGATCAAGTCCAAACATCCGAATTATAGTCTAGAACGTGCAAGACTTCAAACGTTAAAAAATTGGCCTTCGCATCTCGCTCAAAAACCCGAAGATTTAGCCGCTGCAGGTTTCATTTACGTGGGTAGAGGCGACAAAGTCAAATGTTTTTGTTGCAACATACATTTGATGAATTGGGAACCTCACGACGTACCTTTACTAGAACACATAAGTAATATTGAAAAAGGCGAATGCAATTATTTGAACAAGATCCTAACGTTGGGATTGATCAAAATCCAAGACGAAGAGAGGGATAGAGACAAAAACCAAAAATTATTGATGGATATGTTACAACTCGGATACACCAGAGAACAATTGTACAATGCGTTAAACAAAGCGAACAAGACCCTGTCTCAATTCATGACTTTAGAACATCTCATCAAATTCATGGCGGAAGCAGACGAGTTATCGTCACTCGTCGAAAATAAACCGAGTAAAACGTCCACCACCAAGTGTCTGGTCTGCGAAGGTGTCGCAAACGTCTTGTTTCTACCGTGCGCACACCTGCGTTACTGTAGAGAATGTCATTCTGAAGATGAGAAAACGTGTTCGGTTTGCGATTGAGAAATAAAAGCGGTCTTAAATTGTTTTTGAATAAAAACACATTAAAGAAAAAAAAAATCAAATTTAAAATTTAACTTTTTTTTTTTTTTTTATTATATATTTAAAAAGAGTAAAAAAGCAAAACTTTTTAACAAATTATTTAATACAAAATTCAAAAAAAAAAAAATTCTTACAAAATGAAACAAACAGATAAAAAAAATTGGAAAATTTAAATGAGAAAACCATACCTCAGTTAAACGAGATTTGTAAACTATTAAAAATTTCACATTTCAGAAATCATAGAACTAAATCAAAAAAGATTGATGTCATACAGAAACATTTGCGAAACAATGGAAAGGCAAACGAAATGCTGATAGCAACGACGTCAAAAAATGCATCGGTTGTGAAAAATGAGAAGAAGAAAAAGATAGTAAAAGGAATCGAAATGCTGATGTCGAAAAAAAACAAAAACATTTCGATTGTGAAAAATAAGAAGACGACTAAACGAAAAGCCGTTGAAGAAGAACTTCAAGTTTCCAAAGAAAAGAAAAGAAAACCGAAAACGAGTGATGCACATCAGATTCTAGGCAAACGAGATATATCGAGCGAACTTGAATGAGCAATAGACGAAGGGAAAGGAGAAGAATATCTAGCGCGACTCACTGCAGAACTATTTCAATCGAAGTCCGTGGAACGGAAAGTGCGATCAAAGGTATTTTTAAAACTTTCGACGTGGTTCCCTCATTGAAGAAAATCGATCCGAAATTGTTCATGGAACGGGTGAAGAAAAAAGTATTGGATTTGTTTCGCAAACACATGAACGTGGGACTAAAAATTAAGATGATACTCCATTGCGTGATGAATAAAATCGACGTGAAGTCCGGCGAGAGCATCATGAAAAATGCATATTTCAGATCTAACGTCGAACCCTTATTTCAAGGTTCAGATTTATCAGACGTTTTCGAAAAGATGAAAGACAAGATGTTGACGTCTCTCGCGAATTATCAACATGAAGGTAGTAATTGGACGTTCGGTGAGATGTTGAAACTCGAAATTCACATAACTAAAAACGATTTGTTGAAAGGGTCTTCCTACGTGAAATTACCGTATTTCCTAGCAAAAAAACACGCCGTGATCAACGAGAAAAATAAAGATGATCAGTGTTTTAAATGGGCAGTCACTTCCGCTTTATACCCTGTCAAAATGAACATCGAAAGAGTTTCTTCTTACGAGGTAACTTCTAAAAATCTCAATTGGACCGGAGTGACTTTTCCAACGCAGTTAAAACACATCGAACATTTCGAGGCGCAAAATTCCACCGTAGCGGTGAACGTTTTGGGATGCGATGAAAAACAAAATATCTATCCTCTCAGATTGACTTCGTATCTCGGAAGAGAAAAGATGATTATTTTATTATTGATTTCGAATGGTGACAATCATCATTATTGTTGGGTTAAACATCCGAGCCAATTACTGTCGAAACAAAATAATAATCATAACGGAAAGATATCTTTATGTTACAATTGCATGAACGTGTTTCACAGCGAAGACTCGTTGGCGAAACATCAGGAATATTGCAACAAAAATCAAGGTGTCGCCGTCGAAATGCCCAAACTCAACACCATCGTGAAGTTTGAAAATCACAATAGAAGGTTAAAAGTACCATTCGTCGTGTACGCCGATTTCGAATGTTTCACCACGAAAATGAGTTCCTGTCAACCCAACGCTCTTCAAAGTTACGTCAAAAAATATCAAAAACACATACCTTCAGGCTATTGCATTTACGTGAAATGCGCTTTCGACTCGCAACACGACATGGGTCCCTTCACCTACACGAAACAGTATGAAGATGACGACGTGGCTCAAAGGTTCGTGGAAGAGTTAGAATGGAAACTTCAAATGTTATACGACAAATTCAAAACTCTGGCAAAAATGATCACGCGAGAGCAGCAGGACGAAAATAACAGAGCCACCGAATGTCACATATGCAGACAATCGTTCGACGAGAATTCGGAGGAAAATAAGAAGGTCAGAGACCACGATCATTACACGGGTCTGTATCGCAGTCCGGCTCACAGCAAGTGTAATTTAAAATATCGAGATGCCTCTTTCTATCCGGTGATGTTTCACAATCTCTCGGGTTACGACAGTCATCTGTTCATGAAAAATCTCGGCACCTCACACGAAGAATTAAATTGCATTGCGAACAGCGAAGAAAGATACATTTCCTTCACGAAATGGAAGCTCATGGAGAAGAAAAGAGTAATCGACGGAAATACGTTGAAAGAAAAAACGAAATCCATTCGTAGATGCATACGTTTCATCGACAGTTTTAAATTCATGTCGACCGCTCTGGAAAAATTAGTCGATAACATGAGCAAGGATAAATTTAAAATCACGAGCGAACATTTCGGAGAACGAGTAGACATCATGTTGAGGAAAGGAGTCTATCCTTACGATTACATGAACGATCTAAAGAGATTCAAAGACACCGCACTACCTTCGAAAGAAGATTTTTATTCGAAATTATACGAATCCGACATTTCCGACGAGAATTACGAGCACGCCAAAAACGTGTGGAAATCATTCGATATGAAAACCATGAGAGATTATCACGATCTCTATCTGAAGACCGACGTTCTGCTCTTGGCAGACGTGTTCGAAAATTTTCGAGACGTCTGTCATCGAAATTACGATCTGGATCCCGCTTGGTATTTCACCGCACCCGGTCTGGCGTGGGACGCTCTGTTGAAGACCACCGAAGTCCAATTGGAATTATTATCCGACGTGAACATGTTGCTCATGTTCGAAAGGGCTGCGAGAGGTGGCGTCTCGATGATCTCTCACAGATATTCTGAAGCTAACAATCCCTACATGAAAGAAGGTTTCGATTCGAAACGGTCGACTAAATACATACAGTATTGGGACGCCAATAATCTGTACAGTTGGGCTATGAGTCATCCTTTACCGATTGGAAATTTCGAATGGGTGAAGGAACCGGAAGAGATGCAAAAATGGAGAGACTATCCTTGCATTTTAGAAGTCGATTTGAACTATCCAGAAGAATTACACGATCCACACAACGATTATCCGCTAGCTCCCGAACGAATGGAACCGAACAAAGGAGACGAGGAAAAACTCATTCCCAATTTATTTAACAAACGTAACTATGTCATCTACAGCGAGAATTTGAAACAGTACGTCGATGAAATTAGTCGACATACATCGATCGCATCATTCAATTTGACGAAGAGCCTTGGATGAAAAAATACATCGATCTCAACACGAATCTCAGAAAATGATTTCGAAAAAGATTTCTTCAAACTCATGAACAACTATGTGTACGGCAAATCGATGGAAAACATCAGGAAGATTTCCGATGTTCGACTCGTCACGTCTGAGAAATGAGCTAAAAAATTAGTGGCGAAACCCAATTACAAACACCGAACCATATTCGGCGAAAATCTAGTGGCCGTTCACATGCAAAAGATGCACCTGAAGTTCGACAAACCGTATTATCTCAGACCGATCATTTTAGATGTCAGCAAGCGATTGATGTACGAGTTTCACTACGATTACGTCAAACGAAAATTTGGCGACAAAGCCAAACTACTGTTCACTGACACGGACAGTTTAGTTTACAAGATAGAGACAAAAGACGTCTACCGAGATATATCTCTGGACATGGCCGAGTGGTTCGACACGAGCAATTATCCCATCGATCATCCGTCCAACATTCAATCGAACGACAACAAGAAGGTGTTGGGTAAATTTAAGGACGAGAGTGGCGGTAAACAGATCATCGAATTTGTGGGCTTGAGACCCAAACTGTATGCTTATCGTCTAAAAGATGATGAAGAGATCAAGAAGTGCAAAGGAGTTAAAGCATGCGTGGTGAAGAAAAACATCTCTTTCCAAAAGTATAAAGATTGTCTGTTAGGAAGTGGTCTGGTGTATAAGACTATGAAATCGATTCGAAGCAAAAATCACGACTTGTATACCGAAATAGTCAACAAGATTTCGCTGACGGCCAACGATGATAAGAGATTCGTATTAGACGATAAAATAAGCACTTTGGCACTCGGACATTGGACTGCGGAAGTAACTATAGACGATATGAATGGGGATGATTGGATTCTAGATACGATTGTGGATGATAAGATTTCAGATATGATTGTGGATGATAGGATTCCAGAAAATCAAGAAGAATTAGATGAATACAAAATTACAGAAATCGATAGTGACATCGAGAAAGTTAGTTTAAAAAGAAAAAGAAAAAATAGAAAAAAAAAAAATAACGTCATTTTTAGTGAATTATAATAAAATAAATAAAAAAAATATATACTTATTTATGAATAAGAAAATAAAGATATCCGTAGAAGGTGTCGTCTTACCCAACGAACCCCTATCCAACATCGATCTGTTGAATGCGGCAAAAGATTTGAAAATCGAAGATTTTCTAGGAGTGTTTTCCAGAGATGCCTTGCCGAAGAGAAGACGTCGACAATCGGAATGCGGAATTTTAAATCTAGATGATTCATCGGGTGAAGGCACTCACTGGGTGGCGTGGATGAAGAACGGGAAGAAGAAAAATTATTATTTCGACAGCTACGGAATCTCGCCGCCAAAAGAAATAAAGAACTATTTCAACAAATCGATGGTTCGTTACAACACGGAACAAGTGCAATCACCACATCAAGTGTTTTACGGTCACCTATGTCTCTACGTTCTCAAGAGATGGTCTGAAGGAGATCGATTTCAAGACATTCTCAATGACTTACATTAGACAGAGATTTTTTTTTTTATAGTATATATAAAGATAAAAAATTATTTAAAAAAAATTTTAATCGAATAAAAACGAAAAATAAAATAACATAGTTCATTTTTAATAAACTGCGTTTGAACATATTTTTTCTAAACAACAAAAAAAACCCCACAACAACATGCCAGTCGATAAATTTGGTAGAAGTGACGACGAAAAAGTCAACCCGAGAAAGAAGAGGAAGACGTTCGAAGTCAACAATGGTTACGATGTTGCCAACTTGGACGAGCATTACGTTCGGAGATACGAACCTCGAGAAGAACCTTTGAACATGAACGATAAGAAGCTCTACAATCTTCCTGAGCCGATACATCTCGCAGATGCTGTGACTAAAAAATACGAACGAATCCTGCTGGATAATTACGTAGATAAAACCATGACCGATGATCTCGATCTGAAATCCAAACGTTTGGTGAACGTCGTGAATCCTGTAGATCCCACCGATGCCGTGACCAAGAAATACGCGGATGACGCTCACGCGAGATTCAGCGAACACCTGAGAAATAGATACGTTACAAAAACGATGCACTCAGAATTGAACGCTAATAATAACAAGATAACAAACGTGGCCACTCCCACAAATCCCAAGGATGTGGCGACCAAACACTACGTAGATCTGGAACAGAGAAAGTCTGACGGACGAGAACTGAAATCGGATCTGAATGCGGGATTCCATAAGATATTGAATCTGTCGAAGATCGACGACGTGGATGCAGACTCAACCGCGGTCAACAAGAGCTATGTGGATTCTGCCGTGATACAATCGCAAGAATACCTAGAATCGCAAGTGGACAATCTCTACCTGAACAAACAATCTGGCGGAATCATGGAGGGTGGCATCAACATGAACGGTCACAATTTATTCGGTCTCGATCACGATCCCGAATTCGATTCCAGCGCTGTCAGCAGAAAGTATGTGGACGACAACTCGGTCTGGAGAAAAGGCGACATCATGGAAGGTAAACTAGACATGGGTGGACATGCGCTCACGAATCTACCGGAACCCGTGCAAATGACGGATGCCTGCACCCTGATTTCGGTGGTGGAGAAAGTCAAATATGCTAGACAATTGATCACCGTGTGGGCCGAAGAGGCTGGCACCTTAGATGAAGGAAAAGCTGAGTGGTCTTTCGGAAATGGAAGTAGCAGATCGAAACACGGTCAGGTGGGATATCCCATGCTGTTGGGAGGTGAAATCCTTCGAATGAGTCTGGCTTCCTCGGATTTGAATTACAGAGCGGTCGTCAATCTCATGGTGAATGGTGTGGAGAGCGATAAGAGATACAGCGTCGAAAAGACTGAGAATCAACATGTGAATGTTAGCACGTTCGGCACGCCTCTCAAAGTGAACGCCGGTGACAGGATTAATTTCGTTACGAAAACCAATAATCCCGAAGCCACCACTTCCGTGGTGAGTCTACTGATCGAACAGGATCCTTTGAACAAACAGTGAACGCGTGGAAAATAATGAATTAAAAAAAATAATGTGTGATTATTAAAAACAAAAAAAAATAAAAAAAAAAAGTAATGAGATTTAGAAAGATGTTCAATCTCTCTAGATCACATTACTTTATTTATTTTTTTTTGTTTTTTTTGTTTTTAATAATGACTCATTACTTTTTATTTTTTTTTTTGTTTTTTATTTTTTTCACACACTCGTCTCTCATCGAATGATCGACATCTTATTTCCATCCGATTCAAATTGTAATTCTCTGTCCGACAGGACCAGGGTGAAGGCTTCAGTTTTTCTCGGCACGTTCCTATCGAATTGCATCTTGATCTGAATGTCTAACACGCTACTCTTGAGTCGTTCACTCTGTTTACTGACGTCGAATACGAACATGGGATACATCGACTTGTATTCACCGGGAGATATGTTGGGGTTGCTCATCAATTCGTCTAGACCGTGATACTTCTTTCTAAAATCAGCGGCATCGCCGTACAGTCTAAGAAATCGTTCTTGTCGAACGACGCGTTGTAATCGATTGCTGGATATCTCGTGGCGTTCAGAAACACTTGCATGTTTCTCAAATGGCAGTGATTGAACAGCGACGCATTCTTTTCCTGAGATCCGTCCCTATCGGTCTGAAACGCAACCACGATGAAACGCGGTCTCTCAGAAGCGGATTTCACCGTCAATCTCCAATCGAAGTGATTCGTGGAGAGAGGAATGCTAGCTGTGTCGCACTGTCTCATTCTAAATCCCACGGGTCATTTACTCTTGGATTCTATGATATTGTAGAGACGCGCTTTCTCCACGATCGAAGGCTCCATGTGCGGAACGAACCACGATATCTTGTGTAGAATTATCTTACCCACATCGGTCGCGGTGAGTCTCACTATTGCGTCGTCGTTTCCTTTTCGAATCAACGTCAGATTGTGTTTGAATCCGTACATGATCTTGTTGTAATCGTCCGCGAATCCGAAGATGTGTTTCAAAGGTATCCTGAACGAAAACGTTCCTTTAGGTCTGGACGTCTTGACGACATAGTCGAATATCGCGGCGGCGCCTGCGCTAGCAGGGCCGATGGCGTCTTTCACCCACAACTGATTAAGTCCTCTAGGTTTCGAAAAATCATCAGGATACATCAAGAGTCCAAACATCGTGGTGGCCTGACCGGGATGAAACACAGATTCTATCTCTTGTCCGGACAGCATGTATTTTATGTTACTGAATAGATGCATGATGCCATTATTGGCTAGAGTAACCGTGTCGTCGTCGGCGTAGTTGCTCCCATCTTCCTTGGTGAGACGTCCCTGCACCACTATGTAACTCTCGCTAGGATGTACGAATAGATCTTGAGTTTCGACGTTGATTCTTATCTCTCCCGCATTGTTCAAACTCGTTCAGGTTACCGGTTCGTATTCGTGAACCTCATATTCTTGAATACTTTCATCTTTCACTATGCTTTGTGTTATATCTAGTATATTTGTCATTTTAAAGGATTTTTAGGGGTTTTTTGTTTATTAATTAACTTGCTTTCTTTATCTAAAAAATATTTTTTAATTATTTTTTATTATTATTTTTTTCCCTCTTATATATATATATGTGTGTAAACAAGAAAATGTTAAAGAGAGTAAATAAAAAAAATTTTTGTGTTCTTCATCAAAAGTTCGTCTTCTGTAATTGTTGTTCGTAAAACTTTCCGATGATCTCTTCTCCATCCAAAGCTTCGATTTCGTAAGTCACCGGATCGGTGTGAAATATTTTGATGATCACGAAAATTTCCGAGGTCCATCGAGGAGTATAACCCTTTTCGAAGTGCTTCTTATAAGCGTAGATTCTCACTCGATCGCCGACCGCAAATTTCGGCATTGTAGACTTCTTCCTGATCTTAGATCTCTCAGGATATAGATTCGCGTAGACCCGTTTTTCGTTTCGAGGATCGCTATCTTCTGCGGCAGTCACCTTGATCGATCTGTGTCGGGTGTTGTTGTAATCTTTGACCAGACCGTTCAGAGCGTATATGTATTTCTTGGTTGAATTCGCCGTGAAGTGTCTGGCTTTCTCTTCGTTTTCGATCGAGTAGAGGTCTACCAATCGACAAACGTCCTTGTTGTAGAATTCCTTTCCCTTGTCCACCCACAATTTACTGGGTTTTCGAGAAGACGAGTCGAACACGCTCATCAGAGCCTCGGCGACGCAAGGTCTCGATTTATTCTTCAAAGCTCTGATCCAACCGTATTTGGAAAACACGTCGATGACCGTCAATAGATATTTGACGCCCTCGTTCCACCTCGAAAACGATCTCATGTCGACCAAGTCGGCAGACCAAATGTCATCCAGACCCTTCACGAACACCCTTCTCTTTCGAAATTTATGCACTATGGGTTTGTGTAACTCCTCGGCCAATTCGCTCGTCAATAATCGTTTCTTCTTCTTTTCAGACGCGCTTTTTTTTTGGAACGCCCCATCCGAATCGACGTTTCGCACCGATCAGATTGCCGACCAGCGAACGTTCCATCTTCTCTCTCCTGGTCGGATTCGATATGCCTCTCAATCTCCCCAACATGTTTTTATCGCAGACGTCGTTGCGAGTCTTCGTGTCGGGATGTCCGGCGTAGCACAGATCATGATCGTACGTGGCCGCGTACACCCTATTCACGGGTTTGCTCCAAGATTTGGGAGTCAGATCGGCGTTGAGTCTCTTGTTCAATTTCGTTCCAGGTCCCGTGAAACTGTGACCGGGCAGATGCATTTCGAACGGTAGATTGTTGATCTTTTTATTCACGATGCCTTTACCTTTGCTTGCATTCTTTTGTTTGACGAATCGCGTCTTGATAGAACCACACACGTCGCAAATTCCGCGAAGCATCTGTCTGTCGTTTTTAGTTCGCACTTCTCTAGAATTACTCATCTCGGTAACTCTCTTACACTTTACGCAATACATTTTTTAAGAGTTATTTAAATTAATTTCCTTTTTTTTATTTTATATATAAATTTAATATTTTATTTTTTTTTTAAATTCTGTTCTTATTATATATATATATATATTTTTTCAATCGCTGCTCTTGAGTTCTATCATCTTACTGAATTCCTCCCTGGCCTCTTTCCTCCCCTTTTCTACGAGAGAATCCTTCATCTCTTCCTTGATGATCTGACGAGTCTTGATTCTCACGGCTTCTTTCATGGCATCGTATTTCGTTTTCTCGCTCAATATCGCGAAGTATTCTCCGTCCGATATCCCACCGTCTTTCAACGCCATAGAGATCATTTCGGATATCGTGTCGATCTTGGAGTCGGCCAAGACGCGAATCTTGTTGTGTTTCCTCGCCTTCAGATATAATTTCCTACTCAAAAAGTTTCCGAGCGTGCTAAACAATCCGGTGGCGAGAGCCACTCCTTCTACGGTCAACACGATCGGAATGCCGACCGCGGTCGACAACAATCCGATGCCGGCCGCGTGTAAACCCATGGAAATCGTGATGATTGTCGTGTCGATCACGTTGACGAATTTCACGAAACGCGAATACTTCTTCTTGAGGGAACGACGAGAATCTCTCTCTCGAGTCAGATACAATTGGATTCTACTGATTTGATCGATGCGATACCTCTCTCCTCTTTCTCTTTCTTCTAGCGACGGCGCCGTCGGCAAAACGCCGTTCGGCTTCTCGTCCTCGTCGTCCACTAACGTCGGATGCAATTTATTTCTGGTTCTCATTTTGTGTTTTTTTCTTTCTTTCTAATATTAGATAGAAATTTTATGTGTGTATTTATTTTTTTTTTATTTTCTACTCTCCCTTATTTTATATCAACGAAAAAAACTTAGACGTATGCTTCGTTCAGCAATAATTTCTTGATGCATCCCTTGTCTTCTAAAGTCAAACTTCTACACGCCAATTTCAGTTCTTCCGAATCTGTGGGCCTGACTCGATTCTTACAGAAGACTAATCTCTTCCAAAACGTGATCACATCGTTGAATTTAACGCGTTCGAACGCTGGTTCGAAATACATGACGACCATATCTTCCCTTTCCATCGTCAGACACGAATGATTCTCGTGATCGAAGTCTAGATGATCCCGACATCCGACGCATCGTTCTAACAAGATGGGACGTAGTTCTTCGTTCACGCAGATTGCGTATGCTCTCATCAGCATGTTTAAAAGAAACCTCGCTCTAATAGTCTGAGAATCGCTCATGATTTACGTATTTTTTTTTTTTATTATCTATTCGATTTGATATATTTAATTTTCTAAATAACTATTTATTTATATTTTTTTTCTCCCCTGTATATATATCAATCAAAAACGTGACAGCGGGCTCGCGAATTTCCAACACACCGACAATGACAACACTCTTCGTTCAAAACATTTTCCATCGAGTGCTCGTCGAGATCACCTTGCAATAACGTGCCCTAATCTCACTTCGAGAAACGCAACAGTGGGTTTGCGGATTCAAACATCACCTCTTCACACATTTCCATCAAGTGTTCGTCGCGATCACCTCGCAATAACGTACCCTAATCTCACTTCGAGAAACGCGAAGTGGGTTTGAGAGTTCAAACATCACCTCTTCACACATTTCCATCAAGTGTTCGTCGCGATCACCTCGCAATAACGTACCCTAATCTCACTTCGAGAAACGCGAAGTTGGTTTGAGAGTTCAAACATCACCTCTTAGTAGGTAATCACACATCATCTTGCCGATTCTAACAATCTGCAAGTGGATCTCCGTGTATGCCCCATAGGGTTTTCAGTGTTAAAATCGGACGCGAATATTAAAATCGGCGAGACGATGATGTTAGAACTCTCAAAACGTTTTTTTGCTCGCAATTTAACACTGAATCCTATGGGGGAAACTCACTTGCCGATTTGAATCAAAACGGTACGTGTACTGTACGAAAAATTTCATGCGTTTTCTGTCATTCTAGGATACAATCAGTGATGTTTGAATTCTCAAGGGGATTCTAAAGCACCCTAAAAAACGTTAAAAATCTTGTACACGTACACGATTTTAACACTAAATCCTATGGAGGTGTACATGTACACGTACACGTACATGTACGATGATGGTTGAACTCTCATTTATTACCTACTGTTATTAAAAAAAAATTGTTGCAAGTCTGCTTTTCATGTTAGGTAAAGGGTTAAAAAAGCAACAAAAACCCCCAATGAAGTCCCCATTACACCCACGGCAAAGCGTCTCGGTTTGCGCCCACGGATACATTACACAATTGTTGATTGCATAATTCACTTGCGAAGTTGTCGTTTTTAATCAAACCCGGAAATCCCAGTAAATCACACTTTGAAAAGTAATAAAAAAATATAATTCTTCTGTGTTGAGGAATTGGAGCGATCTCGCATTTCATTTAATTTGAGGAAAAATAATGAAAGCTTTCGTGCGTATTGCTTCACAATCCAACAGGAGGAAGTAGGTATTTTTCTATTTCTAGATTATTTGCGAATTTATCCATCTAATGTGGTCCAGCTTGTTTGTATGGCGGTTGCTGTTTTCGACGGATAAGAAGAGGTGTTCAACAAATAATGTCTGCGGTAATTCTTCAACAGATCGAGATATCATTCTAAAGTTGGCAGACATTTTCTCACTTTACAGAAATAAATAATTTTTGTGTCATTCAGTACGTCACGCAGAACGTGCAGAGGCCTGTTTCTGATAATTTGCATTTATGTAGTTGCAATTTTGTGTTCAATCCCTCTGTAAAATGTTGTACTGTAAGGTTTGCAGCTAAGTGTCATCTGAAATATGGACTGACCTTTTATTTCTTAGTCTCTAGTCTTCATGTTGATTAATATTTAAACTGTCCTTCCATTTATTTTGGATATGTGTTTGTGGTCTTGCTGATATCTCAAGAAAGTTTGGGTGAAAGGTTTTACAGGATTTTTGACAAAAGTGTTTCAACATTTTTTTGTTTGTTACAGTTTGCATTTTTGATGTTGGTTTATCATATCCTTCTTGGTTTTTGGTACAGAGTTTATTACTCCTTGGTAAACAGTGAATGCAGTATTAATATTTTATTACACGCCTGTTCTATGTAATCCCCATCTACAGCAACATGAAACCATGCGGAAAATGAAAATCGTTGACGGACTATGTTTAATAAAGCAGCCAAATTGCACTGGAATTTTCTACAAATCGTGCGCTGCAGTTACAATTTCAATCGCTAGTGACAGCTAAAAATCGTCTTCTGAGTTGCAATGTGTTCCAGTAGGCACATAGAACACATTGGAACTCAGGAGACGAAATAGTAACAGGAGTTCCCTTCGCAAATTTGTTTGGCGATAAAATGTGTTATTTTTGTTGATAGTTGTCAAATGAATTGCTGAGTGTCCTTTTTTAATAATTGTTTTTATAGACGTGAATGAGTGTAATAAACACAGAACGACACGCGTATGTGAATGGGTTAATCGATATGGCACTTGTGCCATTGCGGAAGGATAAAACTCGAGGCCTGCGGCCTCTCGTTCTATCCTTCCCCGCTGGTACTCGTGCCATATCGATTAACCCATTCACACACGCGTATCGTTTTGTGTATTTATTTTGAGTAGAATTAACTATATGTTAAAAATCTTTGGTTTTCATCTAGTAAATCCTTTATGAAGTAAACATCCGCTTTGTACCAGATTTGTAAAATATTGTTTTATTGTTGATTTTTTCCTGATTGTTAAAAAAGATTGCTTGTCAAAATATTTCATCTGGGCTTGCGGCGATGTTATTGTTGAGCTGTGTCCAAGCATCCAGACTCTTTTCCAGAAATCAGTTTCCCAGTATGTTCATGTGAGCACAAATATCTCGTGGGAAGTAAAGTTTTATGACACATTTTAATCATCCAGTAGTAAGTGAACCTGACACAATTATATTTGAACGAATCTCTTACAGTTGGGGTTGGATCAATTGTGATCTTTCATGAATAAAGGGGCGGCTGGATCATATAATTTTTCCATTTAACCTTGCCGATTCAGAGTTTTTCCAAACTTGTATCTAAATTCCCTAAGAAATAATTATTTGAAGGTAAGCAATTTCGGGATAGTTAAAGTGTAAATCTTCTGTCTGCTCGTTGTCTTCAGAGTACGTGGAGGGCTGTTTGGTTGCCATATCATGGTGGCATTGGTTTCCCGCTCGATGGATGTCTGCATGTTTCCGTGGATAGGTGTCCGCAAATACTCGGCTCACGAACCACCGGAGATAGCCCGATGGTTCTTGGGCTGAGTCTATTTCGAGATGATTGGTGGGGTTTTGTTTTTCGGAGACTGTAGATGTTTGTCGGGAGGCGCATATGCCGTGCAGTGCCCTCGATATCGATCAACTCTGCGCATTCAGTGGAGTATTGAGATGAGAGGTGTTTGTACTAAATCTATTGGTTCTCTCCGCAGAATGTGCCATTCGCCCGAGGAGGGCTTCGGCGCTGTAAGGGTGGGGTGCAGTCTGCGGAGGGCATTAATGGATGAATACTAAAATGAAAGATACCGTCACTCGAACAGGAAACTTTCCACTTCCTACCTTTTTAATACTGTCTACTGATAATAAAGATTATTCCGTTGGACGACCATCAAGCGAATCCAATACGATCCATTTAACGTTTCTGATGAAACAAAACACTTTTGTATTTATTGTTCTCTTATGTATTTACTTTTCTTTCCATGTTCAGCTTTATTTTAGCACAAAAGGTGACTTTATAAACTTATCACAGTATTTTTATGCAAAGCATTTCGATATCCATACCTTAAAAGGCCTTTCCTTAAAAATATATACTTGTATTTCAATAACAGCATATCCTAATGGGTGAAAACATAACCACATATAGAACTACTATTGGTTTTCACGGCGGAGACTCGCGCTCGTCACTCACTTTCGTGACAGTAGTTCTAGTAAATCTTATAAGTACCTGCCGTCTTCGTGGTCTTACCCTAATAATTTTTATCCAGTTAATGTTAAGTGGGGATATTGAACTTAACCCGGGAACTCTAAACATAATACACATTAATGTAAGGGGAATTCGAAACAAAAAGGACTTACTCCATGCAGAGATAGGGCACTGCGATGTTATTGGTGTGACGGAGACCCCGCTGAACGTGGATGTGGATAATAAAATTCTTGACATCCCTGGCTACCATGGTCTATTGCGTAAAGACCGGGGTGGAATGGGAGGAAGGGTAGCTGTGTATATAATGTCAAACATTGTTTTTAAACGCCGTACCGACTTAGAACGACCTGGCTTGGAAATAATCTGGACTGAAATACGAATGCAAAACCAAAAATATATCGTAGGTGTTATCTATAGACCACCTTCTGCTAATAACATGTACTGGCGTTTAATCGAAGATTCAACCCAAACGGTCAGAACTGATATGTCACTGAAATGTATTATAATGGGTGACTTCAACGCCAACTGTCTCCTGGCAACACATCCCAAAATCACTCATTTGGAAAACTACTTTAGTTTGAAACAAGTAATAGATTCTCCATCTCGCATTACTGACAAGTCATGTAGTCTGATTGATCTTGTTCTCGTATCATGTAAAATTGTGTAGAAAAATGTCTAATTATTCCACCATTCTGCAGTGATCACCACGCAACTGGAGTAGTCTTAACAACACAAACTCCCCGTAATAAATCTTATAAACGAACGGTTTGGAATTACAATGAGATGGACATCAACGGGTTGCGTAATCACGTCTCACAAACGTCTTGGGTTTGCTTTTTTAATAATGACTTAAATGACTCTACCGAAGGCCTGACTAAGTATATCATGGATACGGCTACTCAAAATATTCCCCCAAAATCGGTTCTATTCCGACCCATGGATAAACTCTCCAATACGGAAAATGATGAGATCATGTGAGAGGTCTCACCGTAAAGCAAACTTGAGTAATAGGATTCAAGATTGGGCACATTTTCGACAAATCAGAAATGAAACCATTACATTAATTAGAAAAGCTGAGTATGACATAAAACTTGAAAATTACGTATCAACTTGCAACTTTGGTTAAAAACATTGGTGGGCTACTCTATAAAAACATTTTCGAAGGAACAGAACAATAATGATAGATTCCCTTCCCTAGAAGAAAACGGTGAAGTGATCAGTGATGCAAAAGCAATAGCATCATGATTAATTAATGATTTTTTTATATAGAACAATCAAGTTCGGTTGGTAATAAAGAGTTACCCTCATTAACTTTTAGTAACTTTTCTTTAAACGAAATACAAGTCACTCAAGATGAGGTAACATCCGTTTTTCATAAATTAGACCCACAAAAGGCGAGCGGACCAGACGAAATTAATAACAAAATTCTAAAATCGTGTGCACAGAATTTGGCTTCCCCCACTGGCTAGGTTATTCAACTTATCATTAACTAGCAAAACGTTTCCAGATTTGTGGAAGAAGGTGAGGGTAAGAGGGTAATACCTATACATAAGAAAGAATCAATACATAGTAAAAAAAATTACCGCCCTGTATCTCTAACTGGTAGTGTAAGTAAAAGTTTTAGTGAAAATTGTATTCAAACATTTGTTTTTCTTCTTAACTGAAAATAATCTCCTGACCCCGCTACAATCTGGATTCTTTCCCGGAGACAGTACGATTTATCAATTAATTGACATCGATCGCGATATCTCTGCAAGTTTAGATACAAATACAAATACAGATATAAGAGTCGTGTTTTGTGATATCAACAAGGCCTTCGATAGAGTATGGCACAAAGGTCTATTACACAAACTATATTCAATGGGAATAAGGGGTAACCTTTTGTCGTGGTTTGAAAGTTATTTGGCACACCGTTCCTAGAGTGTTGCCATTAATGGAGAAATGTCTGAGAGCAAAATAGTATCGACAGGAGTACCACAAGTCTCAGTATTAGGCCCCATTCTGTTTAATGTCTATATTAATGATATCGTTGATAATATTATGTCCAATGTAAGACTGTCCGCAGACGACAAAACTTTGTACTTAGCAACTGAAGATGCCAAACTCTCAGCTAAAATTCTAAATGACGACCTTTCGGAAATCGCCACATGGTCAGAAACATGGCAGGTCTTATTCAATCCCCAAAAACAGAAACACTAAATATATCCCGCAAAACAAACCCTCTTGAGTGCCCGATACTGTACTTACACGGAGAGCAAATCGAAGAAAAGATTGAGCATAAACATTTGGGTCTAATTTTCTCTAACACTGGTTCCTGGGATACCCATGTCGACAGTATTGTGAACAAGGTTAGCTCTATGATAAATTGCCTCAGAAGTCTAAAATACCGACTGTCCAGATCAACTCTAGAAACACTTTACAGGTACTTCATTCTTCCGATATTTGATTATGCGGATGTAATATGGGACAACTGCAGTGACACGAAACACATTCTTCTTGAAAATCTACAATTAGACGCTCTACGCACAATTATCGGGGTGCCAAGAGGGACTAGTCACAATCTTATTTATAAAGAATCTGGTTTCATATCATTAAAGGAACGCAGAAAACGACACAAAATCATAACTATGTTTAAGATAATTAATATAGATGTACCCAATTACATTCGTTTGCTAACTCCCCGACCGGTCTCTGAAGTAACCCCTTATCCCCTTAGAACATCAAATTTATTACGTGAAATTAAATGTAACACTCTACGGTTCTCAAACTCGTTTCTACCATCCATCGTGAGGCTATGGAACAACTTAGATGAGAATGCCAGGAACTCTGAATCAGTGAATATTTTGAAACAGGCTTTAGCAGCTGATGACCACGCTGTCCCTAAATACTGCCATGTCGGGGAAAGAAAAGCACAGATTATCCATTGCCAACTTCGTCTAAACTGTAGCGACTTAAATGGTTATAAGTTCGATAGATTTATTAGTGAAAATCCTGAATGTCGCTGTTGCTATCACTATGAAGACGCAAGTCAGTGTATACTTTTTTGTCCTCTCCAAGTTTAACATCGCCAAATGATGTTTGATAAACTGGAAAAGAATGATAAAACCATCGAAGTCCTACTTCATGGTAATTCGCAAAAATCTGACTTACACAATACTTCTATTTTTAAAGACGGTTTGAAAATACTGTCAGAACTTGAATTTTATGTAAATTCTATTGGATAGAATGTAATTTTCACCACAATTCATAATCATTTTCTTGAGCTTGACATAAAATAGATATATAAATATGTAAATAAATTCGGTAATAGGGCGCGGGGTGGATTATCCACTCGACAGTCGACACAAACTTAGAGAACATTCCTTTCGTGGATCATCGCGTTTAAGTCACAAGCAGAGGGATCTCTCATTGTTCCTTGTGTTTTGTTCTCAACATAGTTAACGTTTGTCGAGTGGGGGATCTACTCCGCTGTGATCTGGAGGGGGCCTGTCTTCCACGTACTGAAACTGAGCCTTCCACGTACTGTAACTGAGTTTTCGTCACTTATGGATTTTGGGAGAAATGCTTTGCAATATACTGTGATTCATTACTGGAAATTAAATTTTTCCATTAGTTTAGAAATGTTACTTAGAATTATTATACAGTCACCTTAAGCACCAAGTAATGTAAATTCTCGATATGTAAGGGTACGGCGTTAAGATAGGCTCAGCCTGTTCGCCAAACCCAATTTCAGAAGCATGAAATAAAAAAAAAATGTTTAAAAAGAAATGTCCCAACTACTCGTAAATCTTTGTTTAAGTACTATATCTGGAAGCTTCCTGATACTTTGAAGTCTTCTAAAGCACAAGAATTTTCCAAGGGGCTGTTACGTTAGGTCAATAACGTTTTTAATCCAGGACAATTTTAACCCTTTACCTAACTTGAAAAGCAGACGACACTTGCAAAAAAAAATCTTGAATAACTATTTTTTTTTCATGTTTTGTCTTAAAAACATAGGTTATGACCCCTCATTGGAACGAGCTCGTTCCAACGAGGGGTCATAACCTATGTTTTTGAGACAAAAAATGAAAAAAATAATGAAAATTAATTGGCGATATTTGAGAATAGCGCTGGCCGGTTTTGGCCGTTACGTTGGGTAAAGGGTTAAAGACTATATCTTCTTATTTGAGGGAATTTTAAACCGCCTTTTCTATCGTATTGATAATAGTTTCTCGTTTAATTTTATCTTTCTTACCGGACCATAGAAACTTAAAAATTTGAATCTTTATGAAGATCTGTTCGTCAGGATCTGTGAGAACTAATAAACAGTGAATTAGCAGCGGTAGGGCAAGCATTTTTATACCGACACATTTACCTATCAGAGTGAGGTTTCTGAAAGACCACTCTTTCAATAGTTTCGCAACATTTTTTTATCACAAGTAATTGCTTTGTATGTAGTTTTTTGTTGAATAGATTATATTCAATGCCTAATATTGTAAAAGTGTTAACAGGGTTCCAATGCAGTTTTTCTTCTGTGGGAACTTCTTTGCCACAACCCCCTTTCGGTCCAAACCACATAACTGAGTTTTATTGAAATTTACATTGAGACTGAAACATCTCGAAAATAAGTTTACAATTTCTAAAACTGAATTCAAGGGGGTGTAGGTCATCGCTTACGAAGAGCCAATGGACATCTATATACTTCCCAATTAGATGTTCATACTCGTTCATATTATTCCTTCAATATCAGGGTTGAATTTTAATGCGCCATGCAAGATTTCCACTCTGAAGATAATCAGGAAAGGAGAGAGAAGATCTGGCACCTCGATGTAGATTAAACTTTTCCAAGCAATTACCATTATTCTGTGCATAATTATAAATGTTCTTCTAAAATGTTTAAACCATTTACAAATAGAAGGGCCAAAACTAAAAAAAATCCTAAAATTTTCTCTATAAAGGACGACTAAAAAGAGTCAAAAGCTTTCTCAAAAGCTATCAAAATTAACAATCCAGGATGGCTAAATCTTCACATTTTGTAATTTGATCCAATCTTCAACAAGTGATTCCCCACTATATCTTTATTTGATAAAACCCAGTTAAGTCTCCGATATTATTTTCGGGCGTTAATAAGAAATATTGGTCGCCATCGTTATGTACATTTTGGTTTGTTTGGCTTCGGAATACATGTTATAATGTCATCCCTTTGTGTAATTGAGAGTCCTCCTAAATCAAAGCCACGATTTAAGGATTTAACCTAAAAATGTTCCATTTTTCAAAATTTTTTTTTATAAACTGCTGCTGTGAAACCATTCGATCCAAGATTTTTGTTATTTTTCATATTCATTAGTCGCGTAAACATTCATTTGTTGACAGTGGACCTTTCAATGACTGACTTTCATCTTCATCAAGAATGCTTAAATATGGGTTGTGATGATCGAAAAAACCGCTTGTCAGAACTTTTAATCTATGAGGGGTATAGGGGTTTCATAGAAGGTTCGTTATTGAGAAGAAAATCATTCAGGTCACTAGTTTCAATGCATCAGATTTAATAAGTTTTACAATAATTTTTTTCAGCGTCTTGTCGTTTTTCAAGATTGCAGATACTTTGTTCTTTTTTTTTGCCCTCAAGTTTCCATCTGGATTTTGTTCTTAGCATCATGCCTTTTATTTCTGTATCATTAATTTCTTTCAGTTTTTTTCAAGGGATTCACTGCGAGTGTTGACTGATGCAGTACGGCCGCCGTGCATTGGTCACTTTCTACGTGTGGGCAATATTTCCAAGGACGCAATAAATGGAGGATATGGAATGAGTGTTTTTCTCATATAATATTTATGAAACGAGTCTAAGAATCTTCCGTTTGGGCGAGCCTCTGGCGAGCCTAAACGGAAAATTCGGACGAGTTTCATAAATATTAAATGAGAAAAACACTCATTTCATATTCTATTTATCATATGACACACACACGCACAAATTAGCCACTTAGTGTGACTTTTTTAACCCATCACCTAACTTGAGTTGCAGACGGCACTTGGAAAAAAACATCCTCGTATAAATAAAAAATTTCATTTTTTGCTTCCAAAACATAGGTTATGACCCCTCATTGGAACGAGCTCATCGCGATCGTTCCAATGAGGGGTCATAACCTATGCTTTGGAAGCAAAAAGTGAAAATATATAAAAAAAATGAATGGCGTTTTTCTTGTAGGCAAAAGATTAATACAACATAACCAACCCTAAATAGGACAGCTAACGTAAATTCTCCCAACTGAAATTATGCAAATGTGACCAGTTGTATTTTGGTTTAGCCAGTCAAATTGCCCAGTTTTGAAATTGACCAATGAAAGCTCCCAACACTAATTATGCAAATTATGAAAATGTGGCCCAGTTGTATTTTGTTCAGCCAATCAAATTGTCTAGTTTTGAAATTGACAAATGAAATTGACGGAAGGCATTATTTATCACTGATTAATATGAAAGCAAAATATCAAATTTTTAAAGTGAACAAAATGGACGAGTCATATGATAATATGAGATTCCAAACACTACTTATAGGAATAGTCATAAAAAAATCAATAAATGAAGCACTGAGTACAAACCGGTGCTTCATTAATTAAAATTTGCTGCTGCTGATTTTATAACCCGGAAAACGCGTGCGAGGACATCATTGTTCATCTAAGCGTTGAATCATAGCGAGCAATTATTGTCGTCATTAGAAGCAACCTAATTTGCTAAATTGGTCATTAAATTTAACACTACGGATATAGGAACTTCTGATAAAAGTAGAAATTTCGAAGTGTTATCATATTTTGTCACCGATGTGCGCATAATTTAGCAAACAACATGCATTGTCCTGTAAAGTAGTCATAAAAATATAGTTACGTACATTTTACAATCTGCCCTTTGTCAATCTAAACTTACAATTATTATTTCCAGTTTTTTCACCTGCTTCTATGATAATCAACACTGTTCTAGTCGAGTTCCAATTTATTTATTTATTCTTCTTTTTATTGTAATGATTGGAACTTTCCAATAAATTTGTAAACATACATCATGCCGTACTGCCTGGTATTACCGTATTACCTTTCCATAAGCTTGGGGTTAGCGGTTGAGTTGGATGCCCTCACCCCACTCCATCCCCACCACCACTGATCACAAATTAGAAAACAAACTAATTGGAATAAGTCAATTAATCGTATATACTGTACATGTCATGGTTGTAAATAATTTGATAATAATACGACGAACTACTTCGCCGTGTATGGAGCTCTTGCAGATGTACCAATTTAAACACAACCCCACTTAACCGAAGTACACACATTTGTCAAACAAAAAGATTTGTATATAGAAACCAGTAGAATACAAGATCATTGGAAAAAGCTGAACGATAGCTACAAGAGGCTTTATTGTTGACTTTGATGATTTTAACCCCATCAATTACAGAACGGTTGTCAAGAAAAGATATTAGACGCTTTAACCCATTACTCAACGCACAGGATATCAGAATTTATTATTTGAATTATAGTTTTTTCAAATTTTTCAAAATATTTTAAGACAACCACATCATGTGACACCTCGTTGGAACAAGCCCGTTCCAACGGAGGATCACATGATATGGTTTTCGTGAAATTTTTAGAAAAACAAAATAAATTTGAACTGCTCAGTTTGTTAACCCTTTACCCAACCAATCGGCCGCATCCGCCCGCGTAATCATAATGCAAATTCAGCAGTTGAAAAAATATTATTTTTCAAAAAAATTCAACAAAACCATACCATGTGACCCCTCGTTGGAACGAGCTCGACGATGCGTTCGATTCATTAGGTAAAGGGTTAACATAGAAATAAAGAACACTCCCGTTTTTTCTGTTATCTCACATCTATTTGCTTGCGACGTGTACTGCGATCACTGCTATTCCATAGGGAGTGGTGTTCCATTGGCCAGGGCATTGGAATGGATCGACGTTCGATCCTGACCTGCGACATAGGGACTCTAGACAACACACTTAACCACGTGTGGATACCGTGGCGCTGTGTAGTAAGTCATCCCCCAACTGCTACTATCTCTACTTGTGTCGGGTAAGCAAGTTGGAGAGTCTGGCAGTTGATCGTCGCTACTCATTGTTTCTCTACAATACTCCGCCTTCCTCCACCCTAAACTTGTCCAACACGATGTTATCCTAGTTGTTGAAAATATCGTTAAGCTTACACAAACAAACAAACTAATGTCCCATACTTTCTTTTCCTAACAAAAACGGCAGAGAATTTCGACTGTCTCGCGATCTGGTAAAAAAAATTCTGTTCGCTTCTTTGCACACAAGATTGTACAATATCACCTGTCGCAAAATAAATGCGAAAGTCTGGCATTCCACGTTATTTTCCATTGTTTCCATTGACTTAGTCTTAATTTCGCAATATTATATATATACTGTTTAAAAAAAGTTACCCCTCCCCCATGATACCTCTGGGTATACGAATATCTCTTATTGTGACGTTCCCCATTCCTCTATCGGAGCGGGCATAGATCCTCAAAACTGGTGAACATTTGCTGGCTGTTGACCACTTCAACACCGTGCAAAGAGTCCGGACTGCACCCCGATAGAACATGTGTGGGACATGCTCGTCTGGAGAGTGGTTAACAGACAGCCGCCACCTGATGACATCGACAGGCTGCGATGTGCGCTTGTAGAGAAATGGGACAGCATCACATTGAGAGAAATTCGGGAGGTCATCGACAGCATGCCACGTCGATTAAGATGTGTTAGAGATGATCGAGGGGTTCCACCAGATACTGAACAACGTGACGTTTTTTGACGTTGTGATGACGTCCGCGGTGCCTAATGTTCATTCAATAAAGCAAATGCTCTAGAAACCCTTGTTTCACTAATAAGGCATATTCCCCTTATTAAAAATAGCAGGCTTTCTCTCATGAGAATTTATCTATTACCTGTATGCCCACTGGTATTATACGGGGAGGGGGCTTAACTTTTTTGGACAGTATATTTCAATCCTCTGGTGCAAATGTGTCGCAATCAGGTCACAATCTAATCACGAAAGACACTGCTTTTGCGATTACAGAACTCTTCGTAAAGTTTTTTTGTAACCCTGCAAATGTTGTGGCATATTGCTTACAAAGCAAAATGTTCACACTGCGTCACCTCCTCCATCTATTACAATACGAAATCGTGTTCCGGCATTGTTCCGGGAAAGTAACCTTGCAATGTCAGGAAGTAAAAGGTGTTTTGGTTGTTTTTTGGATAACTTTTTCCATTGAATCCGAATTTGAATGACGTAACTCTGTAAACTCTTGGCAACTCGAGATATGCAAAATGGCCACGAAGAACACTATTTTCATAAACTGTTTTCTATATCACAATCACTCTGCTACAACGTATGTATCACCGCTCGACGGTGTGTCGAGTAAACATTTCATGACGCACCCACCCCGGTCAAGGTCACTGATAGAGGTCAACACATGGAATGAGCATGCACATCAACCGTTTTGTGTCCGGACCATAACTTTTTAACGAGAAGAGATATCATAATTAAATTTACAAAACATATGTACCACCCCAAGACAATGTGTTGGTTACAAAATTCACAACCGATCCACCAAGGTCCAGGTCACAGATAGTTGTCAACACATAGAATGAGTATTTACAATTTTTTAGAGTCCGCCTAAAACTTTTTAGTGAAAGTCGATACCACAACGAACCTTACACAACATATGGCCCACAGCTAGATGGTGTGTCGCATACAAAATTCAAAATCGCTCCACCAAGGCCAAGGTTACAGTAGGAGTCAACATATGGAATGGGCATGCACATTAACTTGTTCGAGTCCGTGCCATGATTTTAGCGGACAGGAATACCATAATAAATCTCTCACAACATATGAACCACAATTAGACGGTGTATCGCATAGAAATTCACGATCAGTCCATCAAAGTCAAAGTCACAGATAGAGGTCAACACATGGAATCAAGATGCACATAAACTTTTCAGTGTCTGGATCATAACTTTGTAGTGGAATGAAACAGCAGGGTGAAATTTACACAACACAGAGACAACTACTGGACAGTGTGTCATACAAAATTCACGACTGACTCACCAAGGCCAAGGCCACAGATAGAGGTCTACCCAAAGAATCAACAATAAGCGCAACAAGTTTTGTGTCCACCCCTTAACTTTTTAGTGGAAGGTGATATCACAGTGAAACGTATACAGCATATGCACCATCACCAGGTAATGTGCCGCCTACAAAATTTTCCGTGCAAATATGCGACCTTTTGGGCACGTAGCGAAATATTGGGAGTTTCTGGCTGCCATCATGGATGCCTTCTTGAATATCTCTAGGTGCGCAAGGTTTACAGAGTGGCATCATTCAGATTCGGATTCAGTGCGAAACATTATACAAGAAACAACCTAAAACCTTTTACTTCACAACATTGCAACGTTCGCCATAAAATGGCCATTTGGCTGCCAGACTACTTTCACAATGAACGCATAGTCTCTACAAGACCGCGGAAGAAGTCTTCATCAGCTTATTTTGAGAATGTTCTCATTTTGTGCTGAAGCCCTGTTTGGAGTATTTTTAGGACCGGTCGTTCATATTTGTACTGGTTTTCAAGAAGTAAAAAAATACGTCCATTATCCAGGTATAACATCCAACGACTCGTGTTGATATCTTTTTGTATCGCGAACTTAATCTCCCATCAAAAGACCCATTGCAATTTGTCATGTCATTCAGAGATTTATTTGCAAAACAAACATACTCGACCATGACCTGCGACCACGCATTCGGGGTAGCTGCACAGTACTCTTAGTGATTTGGTACTCAGCCACCCGTCGTGTGGACATCCATTATGCTTTTACTTACTAGATCAGTGGAAAAGTGTGACCCAACAAGCAAGGGTAAATTGCCCCGTGGTCCGAGAACCGCATATTTGGTTGTAGGGCCCAAGAGTTTCCACTGGCTCAACACATAAAGGTTTGTGCCGATGTCAATTAGGGTACCAAATAACCATCTGCGTTCTGTATTTTATAGAACTGTTCGTTATCTTTAATTTTAGTAGGAAAAAAATATTCAAACGATTTTGGTAATCTTCAAACAAAGCTATGAACCTTAACGGTTGTTTGCAACTAAACGAGGCTGACAAACCGAGTGGAAATTACTTGAAAATAAACAAAATGTCGATGACAATGATGATGATGATGATAGAAGACTCACTAGAAACCATCGAGTTGAAAGATTTAATTTCCTAGTTATATGGTCTTTAATTGTACATTGGAGCCTTTGGAACTGTGTATTTCATTTTCAGCATTTTCTTAAGTTTTTCAAGTCCGTTTATTTTTATATCCCCTGAGCATATTTACACTAATTCCCAGTCATAGTTTTTTACCATAGACTTTGGAACAGCAAAGAACCTCAAAAGTGTTAACCCTTTACCTAACGAATCGGCCGCACCGGCCACCCTAATTTGCAAATTAAGCAGTTGAAAAAAATATGTGAATATTTTTCAAAAACAATAAAATAATAAATTTTGATATACTGTGCATTGGGTAAAGGGTTAAATACCTAATATTCAATTTTATTTATTAGATATGCTTTTTCTTCCAGAATTGTCCATGATCGAGCGCGGCAGATACGACTTCAAACTCGGTTGATATAACGCCGATCTCGGCCGATATGAACCAAGCAAGTGATGTATCCCTTGAAGCATCGTTACTCGGCCAACCAAATTGCTTACATCGAAACTCTCACTTGTTGAAGGTAATCGGGAAAACTGGTGTTACCGGGCATAAGGTAGCAGTTTGAAGTGAAGTGTTTGAATGACGAGGAATTAATAACGGCAGTGATAGAGGATTGGGTGGAGGAAATACAGAGAACGGCACACGCGTGTGTCGTTTCGTGTTTATTACACACCTTCCCATCTTTAAAAGCAATTATAAGGACATTCAGCAGTCCATTGGGCAACTACCAACAAAAAGAATTTTATCGCCAACCAAATTTGCGAGGGGAACCCGTGTTACTATTTTGTTCCCCGAGTTCCAATGCGTTCTATGTGCTTAGTGGCACAAAAAAACACATGGGAACTCGGGGGACGATTTTTAGCTATCGCTAGCGATTCAAATTGCAATTGCGGTGCACGGTTTGTAGAAAATTCCAGTGAAATTTCGCTTCAACTTAAAGATAGTCCGTCAACGATTTCAGTTCCGCACATATGTGTGGAACGGATTTTCATTTCCCGCATGGTTTAGTGTTGCTGTAGATAGGGATTTAAAAAAACAGGCGTATAATAAAAGTGGAAAGAAGATGGTTGTACAGACAATTCAACCCAAATTAAAATTCAGAGTCGTAAGCAGAGATTCGTAAGCCAAGACGTTCGGATAGCTGAACTGGCAGAAGAAGAAGCTTCTCACGTTGCGAAAAGACTGAGAAACAATAACACTGTCAGAAAACAGTAACAGATCTGAGAACATTTTGTAATTATTTATTTTGGTTTAATAAATAAAGAGGTTATTACTTGATTAGTTTCATATCGATGTAGATATCAGCCCTCGGTAACTTCGTATCAGCCTTCGACCTTCGAAGTTACCTCCAACCAATATTAAACTAATCAAGTAATAACGTCTAACTACAATTTTCAAGCACAATCACAAATAAATGAAAATCTTGAAATCCTTCTACTTATCAAACAATTTTTCTTGAATCGTGGTAAAACATCAGAAACATATAAACATGATAAATGTTGCCGGTACAAATATCAATATATTTTGTTATTGTTGAAAGATTGTGCAAAACGTTTGGAACTGTTTGTTTAGTGGCAGCGTAATATATTTCGTGATTTGGTTCGGAACTCCCCAATGACGTCACAAATTGACGTTTAAATTGTTGTCTTCAACAAGGCGTTGTTTTATAGTTGGGAGATACAAAAAAATCTATCCCCGTTTTCAGCTGAATTATATTAGAAGGGTAATAACTATGTTGAATTTGATTGTTGTTTGGGGCCATATACGATGGTTTTACTGTCGCAAATATCCGTTTTACCGGCAAAACTCAATTTGTGCTTAAACACTCGATGGTATAATCTCGTCCCTTGACTGCAACAAGGCGCCATCTCCAATGCTTTAGCATTGCAGATGGCACCTTGTTGCACTTAAGGGACGTTATATATGTATCAAAATACTGGCATTACCGTAATATATTATCTGCAATATAAATAAATTTTGTTGACTTTCAACAATGTATTACACCTTTGGCCGCTTCGTTTTATTTCTTGTAATTCTTCAACAAGACAAGCTCGATTAGCGTCTCTGTTAGAGGCAACATCGATGCAGCAAGGTGATAAATCGATATTATTGTGATTGCGCAAAGATTTTATGAATCCGGCAGACAATTTGGAATTGAAATAGGAAAACATGACGATATTGTACTTTCTGTCAGCCGAGGAACACGGCACATATCGTGAGTATTTTCAAATTTCGCAGCTTCAGAGCCCTGGGGTTACACCCGATATTGACGCCCAATACTTTTTCAGCAGCACGTCTGCATGGCTTCATCAGATACGTTTTAATGGTTTGCGCTGGGAGCACAATGACTCAGTGATTAGAGTACTGTATTTCAAACCAAGAGGGCTACGGTTTGATCCTAACCAGGGGTAACTACGTTCTACCTCTTACAAAAGCATGTGGTACAGCGGCGCTGTGTACTAAGGCGTACTGCACGTCGATGGTGAACTTGCCTTCAACCCCCATAAAACTATCCAACTGTCGTTCAATCCCAATAAAACAAAATAAATAAATGACTTGTACTGAGGTGTTATTATTCTTCAAATGCCTTGGAATGTATAGAATAGAAAAGCAAAATAAAGCAAAGGTAATTTCAAAAAGTTGTACGATTAGAGAATTATATAACTGCTTAGTTTTCATACTGTAATTAATAGAGGATATCTAAGCTATTTTTTTTTAATATCGGGAATTATCTCATGAGTGTGTTTTATTTTTCAAGAACACTTGCGCGAGTAAAAAATGATACTTTCAGGTCCATACGAATGAGATAATTCTCGATATTCACTAAAATAGCAGAGATTGTCTTTTTATTATATGCTACGTGACATTTTAATGCGCAATATTCAGCCCAATTTCGACTGCGAACAGTTTCAAGACAATAACAAAAAGCCGCTGATCGTTCCTTAAAGGCGACGTTCAAGGAAACGTCAATGCGCCGAGGCGCAACGTCATTTAGAAAGCTTCTGAAAAAAATTCATTGTGTGGACCTGAAAGTATTATTTTTCTCACGCGCAAGCGCTCGTGAAAAATAAAACTTTCGGATCCACACAAATACGATAACTCCCGATACTGACTAAAATAGAGTAGATTTTCTTTTTTATTGTATGCTTCGAGACATTTTATTGCACAATATTCAACCCAATTTGACCCAAAATGCGTACGTTTCAAAACAATAACAGAGATCAGCTGATAGTTCCTTCAAGGCGACGTGATGCGGCGCAGTTTGACGTCTTTTAGAAAGCTACTTAGGGATATTCCTCGATATCCATCGAGTCGATGGATTTTGAGAAATATCTTTTAGATAATGTGCGATAATTCACAGGTTACCATATAATAAATAATAATAATATCATGACGTTACCAAGTTCGCACAAAAGCATTGTGCTGAAATGTCCTAACGCCAGAAAGTTGTTAAAATGCTGTGTAAGTAAGGGAAATTAGTTTTTATTCCCATCTCTGATATTCCATACGGCAAAAAGACTTTCCGGAACCATTGATGTCTACTGTCAAATTTGTGGGTATATTGGGCGTGTTCTATACACCATAACCTTCATTTTGATGTATAATTTGTGTATATTTAATTTATTTTAATGAAATATTAGACATGGGAATTTCAAAGTAAACTAATTTCCTTTACTCATGTGGCACCTCGAGTCCGTCTGAAAGGTCGCTTACTCAGAGGCTCCTGCTAACAAGTTGCTTCAACCTAATTTTTGTTGAAATGGACAT
This sequence comes from Pictodentalium vernedei, assembly GCA_031216915.1. Lineage (NCBI taxonomy): Eukaryota > Metazoa > Mollusca > Scaphopoda > Dentaliida > Dentaliidae > Pictodentalium > Pictodentalium vernedei. The sequence continues at coordinate 436,693,884 of CM062297.1, read as the reverse complement.
ATGGGCATCTATGCTTCGTTTGTTTTAATTTTTTTCACTTTTTTTTCTCTTTTTAATTGTATTTTTTGGTCCTCATTGTTCTTCAAATAAGTTCTGACTATCCATTTCTCTCAACTGAAAATGAAATGAGATTATTTCATTTTTTATACTTTTATTCACAGTATATCAAACACAAGTGGCGTGGGTTTCCCCATTCATAGTGAAGGACAAAGGGAACCCTATCGCGCTTACACCCCACTGCAGGTGCATCCGGTAATTTTCACTGAATACTTCAAATTGTAGGTAGACAGGTTTACTGTCTGTCGGTTTGTGTGCACAGTACGAATGTTTGCCATCACAAACATATATACAACACTTTAGTTCTACTCTTATCGGCACGCTTGTTTGACAAACCTCATCAAGTAATTAGTAGGGATATTCCGTTGTACTTGCGCTGTTTGTTTTGAGGGCGACTCGGAAATTAGTCGATGTAACAAATTTCACTGTCTTCTGAATGAATTCGATGATGTTAGACATGGAAATTTACTAGAATAAAACACCTGAAACAAATAACAAAGATCTGACCACCCATGACGTGTATAGTGCCTACATGAGGAAGAGGATTGACATTTACATTAAGTATATCACATACTGTGATCACAATAGCGGGCAGACAAGTTCGATCGGATCGCGATTGAGTTGAGACCAGGTCAAAATTTCCTGTCAATGTACCTCCCTGCAGCACTACAGAATCTAACCCGTCCAAAAAGAAACACAAGAACACTGAATCCGAGACATTGGCGGACCTGGGATTTTCAAATAAGGGGGGGGGGGGGGAGGGTGGACTGGGTAGAATCCTGGGGGGGGGGGGGGGGGAGGCATGACATGCCATAGGTATTTCGGGAGTCCTCTGGGGTAAAATTTGCTTCCAACTGGAGGTGCTTAATTAACCCTTTACCTAACATGCAAAGCAGACGACACTTGCAAAAAACATTCTTGAATAACTAATTTTTTTCATTTTTTGTCCCCAAAACATAGGATATGACCCCTCATTGGAACGAGCTCGTTCCAACGAGGGGTCATAAGCTATGTTTTTGAGACGAAAAATGAAAAAATAATGAAAATAATGGGCGATTTTTGAGAATAGCGCTGGCCGGATTTGGCCGTTACTTTGGGTAAAAGGTTACTGTTCCAGGAAGAGGAGGGAATTGTGGTGTGAACAGCATGGTAATACCTGTATCGTTATCACGAGGAACAGATTCTCAAACGGATCTTATATAGGCATAATGATTGGTGATTGTTTGAAGTTTCATAAATATGCAAAGCTTTAGAATTACAGGCACAAGTTACTAGGGCTTCGCGGTATTCCAATTTGTAATACTGATTACGGTATTTTTTTTAAATACCGCGATATGAGTAAATATCGAGTATTTGGGAACTGACAATTGTTCTTTGATATGACAACGCAGAATTCCAAACGCACGCAATACTGCTCGTACTTTGCGATAGTTCTTGCTTGAAACGAATAGAACCACGTGTATTTGATTTTGCAAAAGAACAATACATGCCTGAAAATAAGCAGTCTGACATTTGCAGAATAAGATCCCCAGAGGGTGCATTTGATGGTGCTAACCCATATATGCAATGGGCCCATTTATCTTCTGAGTACCTTTCTTTTTAGTGTTGAGTCCCTGATTCAGACTGAGGTTCACAGAGGGTAAATGTAGGGATGCTACTCTGCTGTGCAGGATAGCATCACTAAATTCACCTCTGGGGACCTCATTTTGCTGATGACAGTCTGCTTATTTTCTGGCTTGGAACCATATCTAAATTAAATAAAAGTATGGTAGTTTATACTGTGCGTGTGATGAAAAGTCCAAATAGTTAAGTTTGTCATCAGCCTGAAAATATCGACATTGCTAATCGACAATATCGTGAAGGTCGGTATATCGAGTGAGTTGAAATTGGCTCGGTCCGGAATCGATACTGAAAAAATACCGAGTTTCGGCAAAATATCGAAATACCGTGAATCCCTACAAGTTACCCAGGCTCCAGGTGTCAGTGACCGTGTCACCAAATACCTGTATGCCAGTACTCTCTCTCAATCTTCCTCATAAGTGACTTACATATCAAATGTGAAGATCCGATCATTAGTCAAATTATCGAACGGAAACCAAAGTAAGTATGGATGGACGCTAGGGCAGATGGGACAAACCATTTACATAATACCGGTTTTCAAACCAAAACAAATGCCCTTATTATCTTCGTAGTCGTGTTTGTGCTTTATTTCCGAATGAACCATAATCAACGTTTCCCAATACCAAACACTGCATCGGTGTTTTTGCCTTAATCTGGATGTAACAAGTGATAGATGGGGGAAAATAGTTGAAATGGGGTTTGCATTGGGAGTGGGGGGCAACGAGACTTTGGGGCATCTGCCACCCCGGCCCCATAGCTCCACCACTTTCTTTGTTGTTTCTTTTGATGTGGACTTGATTTTGTAGTATTTTATTCACAAAATCGCGACCAACTTGTGTGTAGAAATCCGATCGTGATATAGTCGCGAAAAGACAACTTTCCAAAGGTTGCATTTATGGTACTGGTTAACAGGAATTATCTCCCCTATATACCAGGAAGGTTTTCGACTTGGATATGTGTACTAGACGATTTTGCTTAACTATACTAGCGGAAAAAAAGAAACGCAAGTTTTTTTTCTGTGGTATATATTTCAAATGTGTTATGGATGATGATTTCATTGTTTGGATTTTGATGTTATTTCTTCATTACTGATTAAATTGTGACGAGTTTTATTGTCTTAACACAGGCGGCTTTTGCATGGATAACGTTAAAACATGGGTACCCTACGCCATTTCCGGATCAAAATCAATAGCGGGTGTACTCACCCCGGGCTTCAGTCGCTGCTCTAACTCTCCTTACCATTGGCCCCATCAAGTTGTTTTTGGTCTTTTGTGGGATGCTATTCCACTCCTGAAAGAGGGGCTGCGTGGGCTGAGCTACATTGTTTGGGACGTTGGCGCGCTTGTCCAGCTCGCCCCACAAATGCTCGATCGGGGACAAATCTGGACTGTGGGGTGACCAGTCGAGAACTGGGATATTGTAATGGTTGACGAAGTCACGACAAGCCTTAGTAACGTGCGGCCTCGCATTATCCTGCTGCAACGTAAGGTTACGCGCATAGATAAGTGGAATGACGCGACGAATGAGGACCTGATCCCGATATCTTACGGCTGTAAGATTGCCCTGGATGGCCGCGAGAGGGTCACCTCAGATTTCAAGCCATAAGAAATCTTGCCCCCAAACCATAACAGACCCTTCTCCGAATCGGTCGTTTTCCTGAACGCGCATGTCAGAATGTCGCTTACCTCGACGTCGATAGCAACGTTGTCGTTCATCTGTTAAACGAGGCTCGCCATTGAATAACGCACGTCTCCGGTGAGCCAAATAAAACTGATTTGGTGCATGTACCCGCAGCTATTGCACTTCACGTTGACGTCGCCTGGGTGCCAGTTGCGGACCAACGTAGGGACGTCGTGACCCTAAATTGAACTCCCGCAACCGATTCCTAACTAATTTTGGACACACTGGACGACCATGAGTGCCTACAACCTGACTCGCCGCCTCCATAGCCGTCTGAAATCGATTTCGGAGGTGTGAGAGACATATGCCTCTATCTTGATGTGACGACGTAACGCGCAGACGTCCGCTCCTGGGACGGTCAGCTAATCTTCCTGTGGCTCTGAGACGCCCAACTAAATGAGTTATCGTAGACTCATGGACCCCAAATTGCTGGGCGACGAGACGTTGTGATTGGTCCTTCATAATTAAAGCAACGGCCCCACCCCTATCATCTTCAGATATTCGCGGCATTTTGATTTTCAATCGAGTTGAAATGAAATGTTGTGCAATCGATGTGTACTGTTCAACCCTTCACTTTGTTATGGTTTTCAAGCCTATAGCACGTGAGAGTGCCTCGGATGCACGCTTTGTCGAAAAACTCTGTTGCAAGCATGCAGCGTCACACGTGGCCTTGGCTGACTGAATTTTAACAAAATACTCTTTAGACAGTACACTGAGGTAGCTATGTGTTACATTTTATACCACATTTGGTCTACGGATAAAAAAAAATCATATTACCAAAACTGAACTTGCGTTTCTTTTTCCATGTGGTTATCTGACGGTACATCTAGCAGAACGCATATCCTGTACTGAAATACCATCTGTTATATAGGAAAGCTGCATCGTCCGTTACGATGGGTCTAGAATTTTGCAGAGAGTCGCCCTCTTCCCGATATCCTAACGGATTTTGAATCAAATTGAATGAGTGAGAAGATTTCGAAACGAATAGGATCTCGGAGCATCTTTGAGGCATGACGAATATGCCCTCTTATTTAGAATTAGTGCTGCCAAGTCATGAAGTTGGATAAAGACGTTCAGCGCGAATGCTAGATAAGAGACTGTTCGCCGCATCTGAAAAAAAGTAAAGAACCTTCATAGCACATGTTAACAGAGATGATATGTTCACCTCGTCACGTCTGTTAAAATATGTTGTTCAAGTTAAGGCGTGTCGGGATGAATGTAAAAATAATTTATTACACGCCTATGCTTTTATTTTCATAAAATACAAGCTTTTTCTGCAAAACAGAAGCGTACAATAAATGTTTCTGTATTGTCCCTGAACAATACGTATCAAGCGCGCGGACTATTTCACTATTTCCCTTTTTTTTTTTACTTTTTGGCAATAATTTGTGTTTTTAATATTGTTTACGAGCAAACTGTGGGCGTGCAATAAATACAGAACAGCATACGCGTTGGAACTGTCATTGTTTACCACATGAGATCGATTTCGGCGGAGGGATAATATTGAACAAGAAGCCGAAGGCTTCGAGTTCAATATTATCCCTCCTCCAAAATCGATTATTTATTTATTTATTTATTTATTGATGTTTAAGATCACATACTTATGCACAATGGCTAATCACCGTGACAGTTTTTACGGGTGGAGGAAGCCGGAGAACCCGGATAGAGCCACCGAGCAACGTCGAGCAGCTGCCAGCTCTCCAACATCTTGAGTCCGCACAGCAGCACAGGTAGGGTTAGATTGGTTGGAGACATGCGCATCATCGACGTGCAGTACGCCTTAGTACACAGCGTCATCGTGCCCCCACGTGGACAACCGGGGTTAAGTGTCTTGCCCAAGGACACAACGCGGGAGTCCGAATCGATCGTTCAGACGGTCACCCATCCAAGGACTGACCGGGCTCGACGTTGCTTAACTTCGGTGATCTGACGAGAACCGGTTACCGTAACGCCACCGCGCCCCCTCCAAAATCGATTAATATTTTTTTTTTAGTAAACTGTAGACGTGAAATAAATACAGAAAAGCAGTGGTGGGGGAGTTGGGGCAATGGTTTAGAATTAATAACTGCGCGCCATCCAATACCGGCACAAATTGTGTAAATTAGTACAAATATATTCGATACTGTTCATTAGTTTGTTGGCGTTTTCATAATGCTTGAATCTAAAAACACACATTTGCCAGTAAAAGCTCTCAGATAGTTTTACATGGTTTGATATTTTCGAAACAACCAATCAATGAGACAGGGCACCTCTTGATTTTCACGACTAGGGCTCCATATTTCTAAACATAATCTCGAAGAGAGCCTTCAAACCCCCATCTACGAGAGAGGATAACCCACCCCCAAGTTATTGGGGGCCCTGGCGTTATACGACAAACTGTGTTTATTGTATTGCACCGGAGCCTGTAATGTGATATAGCTAGATATCCGTGTGACCTGAGCGTAAAATGTCAATCATAACATCGCTCAAGCTCTCAGACCACTAGTCTGATTATGTAACGACTTCGACGCTGTTATGGGCTGTTCGTTTACCCACCTTTCGTGGTGTTTGTGTGCAGACTAACGTTTTTATGTAATGTGACGTTTCTTCACTCACATACATATACACATAGTCTCCCGTGCTCCAATTAGAGATATTCTAATCAATGAGAAATGAATTCACATTGCAGCCATCAAAATATTAACACAGTGGAACTACCCGGCGTATTCATAAAACAGTGAATCTAAACACGGGCGCTAGGCAGTTTAAGGGCTATAGTGGCCCCAGGACATAACAGCGTCGAATTCCGAACAGAATTAGACTGGTGCCCTGAGAGCTTGATCGCTCATGTCTTTATTTTAATCTTCAGTTGCAGATAAATAGTTATTCCATTATTTTAAATGAAACAGACGATAAAAAAACAAACATGGATGATCCCAAACCTGTATTGTTCGTTACAAAGATGAGAAAATGAGATCTGGGCCCTGTTTATCACCACGTTTCATAATTCTACACCAAAGAAAGAAACTGCGTATTTGCATTCTGTTGATACATGTACTCATTACTGGACTCAAGGGAGCGCGGTGGCTCAGGAGGTAGAGATGCAAGCTGCAAGCCAAGAGGTCCTCGGTTCGAATCCCTCCAGAGGTAACTGCGTTGTGTCCGTGGGCAAGACACTTAATCCCAATTGCCCACGTGGGTGCACGGTGGCGTTGTGTACTAAGGCGTACTGCACGTCGATGGTGTGGAGTTAGTACGTTGGGGAGTCTGACAGCTGCTCGCCGTTGCTCGGTGGTTCTCTCCGGGTATTCCGGCTTCCTCCACCCGTAAAACTGTCCGACACGTCGAAAGTGTCGTTAAACCCCAATAAATAAATAAATCACTGGACTCTCTTGAGAGTTGATTAAAACCCCCAAGTATATTTGAGTGCCCAAACACACTGATGTCAAAATACACAAATATAAAGCTACCATTTCCACCATAATGTACCTAGACTCTAAAATCAGTTGGGTGACAAATCAACCAAATGAACTGGGTTGAGTGAATATGAACCTAAACGCGCACTTAACTCATTAGTCATCTAACTATCTATCCAAATGATTATTTATTTACTCGTTTATTTATTTAGTTCGGCGTCTACACTGCAAAAAATAAAGGTTCTTTTTAGAACCAAAACTGGTTCTATCTTGTCCCTGAGATGGAACCAGTTTAGTTTAAACAGTATTTATTTCAATTCAAATAAATTTACCAAGATTAGCATTCAGTTTTAACAGAATAATACATGAACTGAAGTAGGTTCAGCAGTAAACATGGAGCTTATTCAACGCAGTCGCCAAACATTTTGAAACAAAGCGAATATAAATACCTGGTATATTGGTTATGTACAGAAGCAAAACTGGTTCGATATGACAACTGTTCATATCTCCTTTGCTTAATAATGATTTGAGACATCCTCGTATAAGCTCTAAACTTACGGCTGAAACCCCTCAATTTATGTTTAATTCTGTTAATATTTAATGTTAATCTTTATAAATTTATTTGATTTGAAATAAATACTGTTTAAACAGAACTGGTTCCATCTCAGGGACAAGATAGAACCAGTTTTGGTTCTAAAAAGAACCTTTATTTTTTTTGCAGTGTAGTGGACAGTGTTGCGCATATATAGAGGATATCTACGCCGTTTCAGTGAATATCAGGAATTATCTCATGAGTGTGGACCTGAAAAATAATACTTTCAGGTCCACACGAATGAGATAATTTCCAATATTCACTAAAATAGCGTCGATTTTCTTTTTATTATATGGCTACGTGACATTTTACTGCAACATTCAGTCAAATTCGACTGCAAAGAGTTTCAAGACAATAACAAAGAACTGCTGATCGTTCCTTCAAGGCGACGTTCACGGCGACGCCATGCGCCGAAGCGTGAGGACCTGAAAGTATTATTTTTCACTCGCGCGAACGCTCGTAAAAAATAAAACTTTCAGGTCCACACTCATGAGATAATTCCCGATATTCACTAAAGCAGCGTAAATTTTCTTTTTATTATATGCTTCGTGACATTTTCCTGCGCTATATTCAGCCCAATTCGACTGCAAACAGTTTCAAGGCAATAACAAAAAGCTGGTGATCGTTTCTTCAAGGCGACATCATGCGCCGAAGCGTAACGTCATTTAGGAAGCTACTGAAAAAATTCATCATGTGCACCTGAAAAATTATTTTTCACTCGCGCAAACGCTCGTGAAAAATAAAACTTTCAGGTCCACACTCATGAGATAATTCCCGATATTCACTAAAGCAGCGTAAATTTTCTTTTTATTATATTCTTCGTGACATTGTCCTGCGCACTATTCAGCCCAATTCGACTGCAAACAGTTTCAAGGCAATAACAAAAACCTGATGATCGTTTCTTCAAGGCGACTTCATGCGCCGAAGCGTAACGTCATTTAGGAAGCTACTGAAAAAATTCATCGTGTGGACCTGAAAAATTATTTTTCACTCGCGCAAACGCTCGTGAAAAATAAAACTTTCATGTCCACACTAATCAGATAATTCCAGATACTGACTGAAATAGAGTAGATTTTCTTTTTTATTAAAAGCTACGAGACATTTTATTGCACAATATTCAGCCCAATTCGACCCCAAATGCGTACCTTTCAAAACTATCACAAAGATCAGTGATGACGTGGTGCGGCGTAGAATGACGTCATTTAGGAAGCTACTGAGGGATATTCTTCGATATCCAAAGTGTCGATGGATATCGAGAAATATCTTTTAGATAATTTGCGATAATTCACAGGCGATGATATAATAAAGCAATTTATTTCACATTGTTGATGATGTTTAGCCCAGTTGGCTTTGGGACGGACCTTTTTTTAATGAAGTTTACACTCTGTGAATAGTATTATTTCTCATTGTACGATTCTGTTTCTTTGATTATTCCTTAAAAAATGCTTCCAATGAACATTATGCTCCAATGATCGTAGAAACTATAACGAGAAAATGGCTGTATTGTTGTTCATAAATACACAATTGTAAGGTCTTCCCCATCGCCTGCTTGTGTGGAGTTAGCACGTTGGGGAGTCTGACACTTGCTGGCCGTTGCTCGGTGGTTATCTCCGGGAACACCGGCTTCTTCTACCCGGAAAACTGTCCCCACGAGGGGACGCTGGCTGTTGAAAGTGTCGTTAAACTGCAATAAATAAATCTTGACTTACTAATATTCCAACTGCAGCATCAAGGCAGTCCTTCAACGAAGGCATGCCTCGATGATGTAGTTGGAATATCTGATCAATTGGGATTTGAGCCATCACAGTCGGGACAAATCAGTCTCCCCTCTTCTCAACACACACAACGTCCCAGTGTGGAAAAAACTGCTTCGTAAGTCAATAGCAACGTTATGATCAATCTCTACATGATGAGATTAAAAACCTATTCTTTAAAATTTCTAAACCTGTAAATATACCAGGCTAATTGTCAATACGTACCGTGCAGTTGAAATGTTGTTCAGTTAAAAAAACATTATTAACATTTTTTTCAGTAATTAGTTATATAATCTCACTGAGTAATCCTAACAAATTCCAAACACAAATTTGATGGAGACTGCGTTGGCATGTTTGTCATCCGTGAATCTCAGCAGAACATTAAATATCTCATTCGACAATCCCACCAACGTTTCTGTTACTTGACTAACCTCTCATTAAACGTTTACTCTGAGCATCAACTGAAACTTCGTGGGTGTGGCTTGTGTTGCATATATGTCAACATCCCAAATATTTACGTTGCTAAAACCGACTAAGAGGGTAGAATTCACCAAACAAAGTCTGTCAGTCGATTTAATTACCACAACGGAACGCAGTTTGAACAAGGTAACAACAAGATGCTTTGGGAGGTTTACAGTTTCAATTTAGTGGCACAATGGTGAAAGGTCCGTACTGTTTATATCACAACTTACGCACATGATGGCTAACCCTTTCACTCGGACAGGGACAGCAGCCGTGGACTGGTCATAATCCACGCGTGGGCAGTGATGTCCACGTATAAGTTTAACAGGTAATAAAGGTAATAAAAATCATCAGCAACAAACCTTTAATTAATGAATCACCGGGCTACACCCGCTGCTTCATTAATTAAATTTTTGATGATTATTCCTATAATTAATGCTTGGAATTCAACATTATTGCCTCCTTGGAAATATTGCCCACCCGCGGGAAAGTGATCAGTGGTGGCCGTACTGTAGAAATCAGGGATGGCTCGGGACCCCAAGTTTTTCCAGACATAGTTGAGAGAGAGAGAGAGAGAGAGAGAGAGAGAGAGAGAGAGAGAGAGAGAGAGAGAGAGAGAGAGAGAGAGACAGACAGACAGACAGACAGACAGACAGACAGACAGAGACAGAGAGACAGACACACAGAGACAGAGAGAGACACACACAGAGATCGACAGAGAGAGAGAGAGGGGAGGCAGAGTGGAGAGAGAAAGATAGATAGATAGATAGATAGAGAGAGAGAGAGAGAGAGAGAGAGAGAGAGAGAGAGAGAGAGTCCAGACCAACATTATCTTTACCAAAACATAATGGTAATCTTTCTGTGAATTAGCTAGAAGGGGGTGCACAGTCTCTTTACTCTTAAGATGTGCCCGAAAATTCCCTCGTTTGTCTCTATTGTGGCGTTTAATGTCGAGAAAAATGCTCATTTTTGGCTCCATATTTAACACAATTACCCATCGGGCCAACAAATTGTTAAATATTGTGACCCAAAATGTGCATTTGTCTCAGTGTGGAGATACGTGAGTCCCAAGCATAGCCTTGTGTATTTTATTCTTGCTATGCTGCTATTCCCAACATGCCACTAAGACACACGGGCCACCATTGATATATATCAATGTGTGAGTGACTTCTGTGGCCGAGCCCACCACCGACTCCTCGCAAGTTCGATAGGATTCCTGCGTCACTGCACGCGGATGTACATAATACTCTGTGCGAAACATTATTAGCTTCTTATGAGCTGCAACATATTAAATAGCACTGGTCTTTAAAAAATGCCCAAAAGTTCGTGCCAATGAATTATGTACCCCCATCTGCCTCAAAAGGAAAATAGGTGATGACTGATGCAAATCTTCTCAATAAAGATGTTATTTATTTCAGAAAAAATGGTATACACCCCATTGGAGAGGGGTGTTACAACATGACGGGAATATATTTTGCTTCTGTTTTGATAAATTAACTTATGACTGAACAATTAAATTTTCAGTACCCACCGGGTACCAAAATTAGACCAATGACTAATATAATAGAAAAACAGGTAATATAGGTACTATTATTCATTTTGTCTTGTTGGGATGGCGATATTTGGTATTCGTCTTATTGGAATAACGTTTTTTGACATTCGTCTTGTTGGGATTTCTCTTATTGACATGACGATGTTTGACATTCGTCTTGTTGAGATTCGTCCAGTTGGAATGCCTATTTTCGAAATTCGTCTTGTTGGGAATCGTACTTAAAAGAGCCAGGCAACAGTAAATTAAAATATTGTACTTCGAGAGAAGTCGTCATCTACAATTTTTCGGGTATAGCCCCTTGAGTGTAACAAGGCGCCATATGCAATGCTTTTGCATTGCAGATGGCGTATTGTTACACTCAAGGGACGACATGTGGTTAAATTCTTCTCAGTTATGATCAGATTCCATTTGGCACTAAAATCTTTCATCTGCCACCAAAACAATTCATTTGGCACCAAACAAACATTCCACTTGGCACCAAAGTATTTCGTGCCAACGTGAACACTGAAAGCAAACGAAGCGAAAACAAAGTTTCAGTTTATGTCTCTGACAGCTTTATCCTACCAACGCACATTTTACAGAATGGGTGATTTTCGACATTCGTCTTGTTGGAATTCAGTTTGCTGTTATAGTTGATATATTTTTATTCACCAGTACACAGAAAATAAAACACAAGTTACATGAAATGTACAAATCACAATATGGATTTCAAACCAATAAGTTTGAGACCAACAAGTTTACTTATTCAGGGAGAGGCATAGCCAGATTGGCTGTCTTCCTGCCTTCCCCTAAGCAGGAGAGAAAGAGAGTAACAGGTGGATAGATAGGAACAGGTATGAAGAAGAAAAAAGTACAGAAAGAAAAGGAAAGAATATCTAGATTGAAAAAGGGAAAAAATAAAATAAAATTGTAATGCAACATCATGAAATGCCATTATTGTCTTTTAGGATAGATCGACTATTGATTTGCAAATGGTGTGTGTGGTGGGGGAACCTATTCTACTTGTAGAATTTATTTTCTTTGTAAGGGTCGGTTTCGAATTTTCAGGCCCTTGATTTGATAATTCAATATAAAAAGTCCCAAAGTGGTAAGACACGTCGGTAAGAATTATTCCAGATTTTAAACAATTAGGTTTACAAACAATGTTGGAAAAGATGTGATCAATGAGGGTAGCGGATCGATCCGTTACTCTGGTTATTTTGGTAATGACAGGCACGAACCCTTCACTGAACATCAAGTCAATAAAAAAGTCTGTTTTGGAATGAGAACCTATTTTTTCTAAAAGGTCGATGTTGAGATCGCCTATAATTATGGCCGTTTTCCCCTTATGGATTATATCAGTTACGTAATTAATTTTTGATAGAAATAGATCTTTATCTGATAACCATAGAGTATAACAACCGTTGTATATGCTTGAAGTATATACAACGGGTGTTGTATATAGTTATAATTTATGCGAACGACCTCTGACCTCTTTCAATTCCATTTTCATTCATTCATTCATGAAACATCGTTATATCACAGGGCAGGTTTTAATTGTACGCTTATTGCACTTTGTCAAAATCCTCTGATGGTGTCATTTCTTATTTATTTTGCTTCAATAAAGGCAACCTAAAATTTTGCTTCAAAACATTGTAGAAATTACTTGAATGTTAATAGTAATTAGTATGCGGCGACTTCGAACTATTTATAGTCACGGCCTCGATCAAAAGTACTCGCGGAACCGCGCTAATTAAAAGTTCGTCTGCTCTACCTGAAAAAAAAAAACACTTCGTAAAAATTGTAAACAAACGCAAAATTATTTGTTATATTGGGACTACAGCATAAAACACGGAAGAAAACTGGAACTATGTCAAAAAAAGAATAACTCTACTGAAACACCGTTTTGTTACTGTTAATAAAATAGTTGAAATTTATTTTGTTCCAGCGCAGTTACATGATGCAAGAAGTGCAATCGCACTTTACAATCGCCGTCATCGATTTTGTAATGTAAGGGACACAACTCTATGCGTCTTGTCCTATTTCTTTTGTCTCGTAGACTGGTTTTCTTTGGAGGCCCGTGGGAAGCATATATAAGTCGGGTAGACGCACGAGACGGGTGCCTGTTTGTTATCAGATAAAAACAATAAACATATAGTGTGTTTTTATATCTGTGTTATACAACTCGTTGAAATATGGTTTATTTTTTCTTGGCGAAGCCTCGAAAAAATAAACCATATTTCAACTCGTTGTATAACACAGATATAAAAACACACTATATGTTTATTGTCTACATATCTGCTTTCGGTGCAGTATTTGGTCTGCAGATTACGCCAACTGTTCTCAAACATTGTCATTTTGTGATTATTTGTTTTGGTTTTAATAAATAAAGGGGTTACTATTTAGTTAGTTTCAAGATATCAGCCCTTCGGTCTCAAGCTGATATGAAGTTACCTCGGGCTGATATTTCATTGAGTTCATTAGAGCATTGGACTTGTGATCGGAAAATTGCTGGTTCGATCCTTCCTCGCGTCATCTGCGTTGCGTCCTAAAGCAAACAATTTCAATTCAACAAATTGCCCGTGTGGGATCACGCTGGCGCTGTCATCTGAGGCTTAGGACACGACGACAGACCACTTGCCCCCCAATCAATGTAAACCTTGCTCCAACAGGGTTAGTATGTTGGAGAGTACGATAGTTACTCGCCGTTGCTAGGTGGTTCTCTCAAGGTACTCCTGCTTTCCCCAAAGGTGAACTGCCTCACATGATATGACTTTGGCTGCTGAAAGCGTCGTTAAACCCAAATAAACAAATAATCAGTGGCGTAGATAAAGGGGGGGGGGGGGGGTGGCTGGTGGGGCGTAGGCCCCCTCACCAGAAGTTTTATCGAAATTTTTTTGGGACCATTTTTAGGGGAATTTATGCCTAATAACATTAAAATGCTGGCTTTGGGGATAAAAACATGCCATTTTGGGTAAATTTGGGGTAAAAAAGACCAATTTTCAGTACATTTGCAGTAAACAAAAGATTCTTTCTGTTTGTTTGGGTTTTTGTTGTTGTTACACTGTCGGCAAATTTTCGGTCTGTCGGAAAATTTTGGGCTTGCCCCTCCGCCAGCGAAAAGCTATCTATGCCACTGAAAATAATCCTCAATTAAACGGCGATTTTAGTTAGCTAGAAGTATAAGATTTTTCCAACGTTTTAGTACAGTCATATACTGTTTTATCCGCGCTTCTGTTACAGGGTATTGTCGGTTTTAGCTGATAGGATTGGACTTTGTCCGCATTGTGTTTTGTCCGCGCTATAATTATGGGGTTGGCCTTATGGAGTTTTATCCTCCCTGGTTCTGTCCACGCTGACCGCGCTCTCGACACTCTCTTTAATGAATGTCCGATTTCCATTTCGGTTTCAATTTATCGTAGAGATTTTCCGAAACTCTATGAGCATGCATTTTATTTTTGCGTTGATTTGAAAGGCTGCCCACGTAGTTGTCGGCATCTTGTTATAATAAGACTATATTAACCCTTTAACCAACGCAGACAATATAAAAAATTATTATTTTAAATATCATTTTTTATTTTTTTTCAAAAAGTTTCAACAAAACCATATCATGTGACCCTTCGTTGGAACGAGCTAGACGAGCTCGTTGCAACGAGGGGTCACATGATATGGTTTTGTTGAAATTTTTTTGAAAAATACTATTTTTTCAACTGCTGAATTTGTATATTACCCGGGCGGATGCTGCCGATTTGTTGGGTAAAGGGTTAACAAAAGTTTATCTATAATTACATTAGAAAGGATGAAATTTATCTATTTTCACAGCTGTAACCAAAATTACAATGCAATAAGCCCAGGAAATAGCAATTTTTGTATGGCGGTAGAGGCTTGAGTTTTCAATTTTTTAAATATCGGGGCAAAAGCAAGGTCGACCCAATCGGATGCGTTCCCTCCCGTCGTTTTATCATCGGGGCCCCGAAACCCTACGTGGACGTACTCTAGTCACTCTCAATAGACAGGCCGCCACTGAAAAAGGAAAAAGGTAAAAGGAAGTCTGTCTTCTCAACCACCACCCACCTTGGAAATTCGATGCCCCTGTTACTAACGTTATTGGACAAACGCCAACTTGTTCAGTACTGGAATACGATATTTAGATAAAATCTGTAGCTTCCACAATGGCAATGACATTTATCATGTGCTCCATATTCATTCAGCTAAAAGCATATGCTCTTTTGTTACTTGATTTGTTTGTACCCACACACGTGTTCGCCCCCAAACCCGCCGCTATGCGCTAAACGACCCCGTGATTGGAGTGTGGCGACCACCACTCCATCCCAAAAAGTGAAAAACTTAAAAAGAACGAAAAAGTTATCAATGGAGACTGTTGATTTGGCAGACGTTTTTAGGCTCCTTCAAAACCTCGCCATTCGTTTTTCTTACTTTGGATTGCTTTAGAAATATACAATTTTATAGTGCTGTTGTTAGGAGGTGGGGGTTCCAAGCCCGAAGACACACAGATTTTAGAGTGCAATGTAATATGCCTTTCACACTTTGGATCCTGATGCCTTTGAGCTCTACGTTGAAACTCTTGTTTGGTCTACCACACAAATTCACTGAGCATCTATCAACTTTATGAATTATGTCGTATCACAATCCTGCGCCGGAAAAACGCCCTTTCGGGTTCAAAGAGTTAAACTGCGATTTTGAACAACTGCTGGTGAACCATCGTATGATCTGAAACTGGTGTTCTCGTAATCAGGGCTTAGCATGATGCATGCTTGATGTAGTTCAACAAACAAACTGAGATCTGGACTTTATTTATTTAGTTTAAATGTATCAAATCCAACTGTAGAGCTGACATTTAGCTTTACGAAGGTGATCCAAGGACACCTGTTTACCTGTCACATTTTTCCACATTCGTTCAAATACCTTTGAATCTCTCGCAGTTGCCAAATGAATTCACCAGGAGCACTGGTGTTGGAAAATCAAGTGTACATTAATCACCTTTTCACTTCTTGGACTAATGTCTCGTTGTACAGCTAATACGGCGCTGAAGTCCCCATGAAGTTGTTTGTTAACGGTTCACTTACCAACAACATTCTTTGGTATCGCATTCTCAGCATAAATGAAATAGCTGGATTCAGATAGGTCATTTTCTACAGGACGCAGGTATGGCTCTCTTTCTGTTTAGAGTCACATATCAAAAGAGCACAGTCTGCGGAAGCTCAATGAAAATGTGCGTGTGTGGGTGAGTGTGTGACTGTGGTGGTTGGGTCAGGGGCGTAGTAAAGGGGGCTAGAGAATGTATGAACCCCTACTAATTATACCAGTCCAGACCTTTTCGTCTGGATTGTTGAGCTGCATGATATTCAAAACTGAATACCGGCATCGGTATTCATAAAAATACCACGGTATACCGGTATGACCTTGGAAGAAGCCTAATGGCTAGGGAGACAACAGCCTGAGCAGAAGAAAGAGGGCCCAAAGAAAAAAGGTCGTCAGACTGCTCCTGCAACTGACGCAGATAGAAGGTGGAGAAAGTAGAAGCATTTCTCAAGTTGGCTGCCTGCATAACATCCGATAACTTGACGGAGTTAGCATAAGCCCAGGAGGTGGACACGGCACGCACCTCGTGGGCGGAAATACGATTGGTAAAACAATCGTCAGTCGCTAAACGAGCGTAGGACGCGCGAATAGCAAGACAAATTCATCGGAAATGGATTGAGGAGAGGTCTTTTGTCGACAAGGAATAAGAGGCAGAAAAAATCGTTTCCTGCATTTCCTAATGAACTGCGTCCGGTGGAGATAAATGCGAATTGCACGAACCGGACAGATCAAAGGGCGATTACCCTTACCAAAAGGAAAAGCCCTGATACAGATAGGAGGTGGAGTAGTTTCTGGCATCTGATTCTTGGCCAGAAAGGATCAATCAGTGGTAAAGGTAACACTGTTGGCAGAGCTCCTGAAAAAGGCAGGATTAACCGAGAGGGCGTGAAGCTCACTAACCCTTCTGACTGAGGCAAAAGCCACCAGAAAAAAAACATCTTGTATGTGAGAAAATGCATATCCACCTGGGATAAAGGTTCGAACGGCCACCCCCCCCCCCCCCCCCCCCCCCCCAGAATAGCCCAAAAAGTGCCGAATATGCTTGTAGAGGTACGGATTAGTTTCGATACGATGCTTTCCCACATACGAAAAGCACGGACCTGTACCCTTTGATGGTAACAGGTTGGAGACTCCAAGAATCAAACAGATATACCAGAAACGCCGCAATCTGTGTTATCGAAGGATCGGCATAATCAACAGAGTGATCAGCCATCGACAGAAGACCTTCCACTTAACCGCATAGGCTAAATCAGTGGAGTGCCGCCTTGAAGAAGAAATTCACTCCACTGCTCGTCTTGGAAAACGCCGCCACCAGAGAGCGGAGCTGATTGGTCCTCACCCGCTGAGGCGACAGGGGAGCGATCAGAATGATGCGACAACTGCAGGTTCGTATCTTGGCTAGAACCTGAGACAGAATCTGAATCGGCGAGAAGGCGTAGCCAACTAGACCGTTCCAATCGAATGACAGGGCGTCCACGGCGAAAGCTAGAATGACCCTGCCCCATCAGGACAGGGAGTCGGCTAGGACGTTCAGACGACCGGAAATGTGACGAACCACCACTCCGGCGTTGACATCCTGAGCGAGCAGTAGAAGATCCCGAGCCAATTCGTACCTGGTTCCGAATGTAAGCGACCAGTCGAACTGTCGGACAACAGAAGGAACCGACGATTCGAAAGGTGGGGTATCCACTGCTGGAAACTCAGAAGCAGAGCAAGAAGCTCCTTCTGGTTGATGTGAAGAGCTGCTTGTTCTTGGTCCCATACACCGTGAAGGGAAAGATCTAAAGGATCCAACATCGCGCCCCATCCGAAATCGCTGGCATCTGCCGTCAGAACACGATCGGACGTTAGCAAGTTCAACGGTTCTCCCTGAATGATCCACTGAATATCCGTCCAGGGAAGAAGATGAAGAGATGCTGGTAACTGAAGCACCAGATTCCGAGGATCGACATTCGGCTTCCAACAACTGAGCAGAAAATGTTTGAGAGGTCTGACATGCAGCCGACCTAGAGGAATGAGATCCGTCACCGAACCGCAGAGACCGAGCAGCCGGAGAATACTCCGAGCTGTCGCGGACGTGGACTGAGTCAGAGTCAGGGCGAAAACCGTGAGAATCGCAGCCCTCGCCCGGGGAACCGCCACCGTATTCAGCTGAGTACCGGAGTCCATCCCCAGTTGACAAAACGACTGAGAATGGACCAGGTCCGACTTCTCGTTGACTCTGACCCTAGCAACGCGAGCAGGCTCAACAGTGTGTCGACATCTGACTCCAGGAGAGCAGGATTGGAGTGCCTCAGGCGGATATCGTCCAGATACGCCGAAGAAGTCCCCCGGGACTGTGTGCGATGGAACGTTATCACATGCGACATCAGTCGGGTGAAGGCTCAAAGAGCCAGGTTGAGGCCGAAAGGAAAGGCATGGCCTTGAACTGGTAAATTCACCGCAGAAAAGCGAACCTGAGATACTTTTGCCATGTCGAATGAATCGGAACGTGAAAGTAAGCGTCTCTGCAAACTCTGATATCCTACTTCCAACCTGGGACGAATCGAAGTGAGGACCTTCATTTTGAGCCCCAGCGAGGGCCATGAGAGGACAAACCACCTCCTCTGCTAGATGAAGGATCCTGAGGCCTCCCTCTGGTCTGCCGAAGCTTACCCTTACCACGTGAGTAAGAGGAAGAAGCGGCGGCAGGAGGATCAGACCTTGGCTTCATAGAGGAAGCAGAAAGGCGTCTGTTAGTCTTGGAACGGCCCCGGCCTCCGACAGAAGGCTGATCAAGCTGGCAAAGCAGCTGCTGATCTTTGGAATGACGCATGACGTCATCCCGAACCGTCGCCACGGAACCATGGAATAGTCACGGACCCACCAAAGAAGCTGATCGAAGAGCAGCGCGTTGCCCTTCAGGAAGGGAACGGCTTGTGTCCAACACAACGTCCTAACGAACTAATTCCAAGTTAGTCGTGTTACATGCATGCGTGTAAGTAAGGTGCATGAGCGCCTTAGAGATCACACGCAAAGGAACCTGTACGTCGTCAAATGTATCTTGAAGCAGATAAGCAGCCAAGGCAGCGACGACGTCGTCTGAGAGAGAGAGCATGCCAAGCATCTCTCCCGATAAGCCCAACAGGGACTCCAGAGTCGCCGTAGGAATAACTTGAACTTGGAAAGCCCGAGGGAGAAGGAGTTCTGATCCAGGACCGTCAAAGTCTGGCAGACCGACGGATTGGCGGAATCGTAGGAACGATAACGCACTGGAGACAAAAAGGTATCAGCCCCGGTGAAGAACGTAGTTTTCATAGCCTTGGAACTCAGCTTAGAGTCCAATGCTGCAAAAGCTTCGACCACTTGTACCGACTGGTACGATCGAAGGCGCCCAGAAGCAGGTTGCTCCACAGGATGTAGGCGCGCGACCGATGATCGCCGCCTAGCCAAAACCTCCGGCTGGTCTGACGGTTTGAGTTCCAGAAGGAACTCGAACACAAAATCAAGAGCTGCCCCAAGTCAGAAGACTGCTGGCTCTCGACTTCAGGTTTGTGTAACCCATCCTCCGAGTCGGAGCACACATAGCCCATCACGGGCAAACCAGCCGATGCCTCCCAAGGTGTAGGAACACCAGGGGGATCAGAAAGCGGCCTGCTTCCAATCCTGGGAGGCGGCGCCGCGGGGGCACCTGGAAGCCACTAATAGCCTCGTTGGAGACACCGAGAAAGGCTCTTGCAAAGAACCTGCGTGAGCAAGGAGAGGGCCTTCCTAAGCTCACGGCCCGTATCAGCGTTCTACGTGGGAACGACCGGGCAAAGTTGCTTCGTTCCTGGTCCTCTTAACCAGCGAAGGGTCAAGATCCTCTAGAACACACGACGCGGGGCTACGGGTGGCAGCCGAAACATCTGAATGCAAATTCTCATAGGGGTATGAAATAACCTGAGGATCTGAAGTGCGGGAACTCGGGAGAGTCGCCGCGGACCTCTGAGGGACAGAAGTTCCAGGCTGCACAAATGCGCCGGTCCCGCAAAATCTGGCCGAAAGACCAGAGTGCTTGGACGGAAACGCAACAGAGTCCATGGTGACCCCATCATGAACATCTGAATCCGAAGAAAAACCTGCTGGGCTCGACGGCTGAGAGAGACCCCAGCAGAGGATTCGACCGACAGCCCCTTCTGACTTCGCCGAGTTGAAGTCAGGGAAGGCTGAGGCCGATATCACACGTCCAAATTACCAGACATCTCTGCAGACCCTGCAGGAATAAGCCGAGGCCGGCTGAAACGACGACCGTAGACGTTACAGACGGAACAGCCGTAGTAGCAGGCAGGGATAAGCCGTGGCCGGCTAAAACGACGACCGTAGACGTTGCAGACGGAACAGCCGTAATAGCAGATACGTAGGAAGCTGTTGAAACCAGTGGAAAGGCAGAGAGAGCAACCGAGCTCGGCTCCTAGGCAGGAGTCACAACCCTAGTGTCTCAGAGTTGACTGGAGAGGGACAACCGTCCCGGAACCAGGCATCTCTTCATCGGATAATCCAAACACTACACATCCCCACGGAGGGTGTAGAACTCTCACCAGACGTGGTCGTGTCGGGAGGCCCGAACGACAGCGTTCCCCTTTCCCGCGTTCGCGGGAAGAACGGCCACGAGAACCAAAGAATTCAAATATCTTTGTGAAGTTTCGCCCTTCAGATAACTTTTTCTGATCTGAAAACAGGAGATCATGCAACAAATAAGAGAGGAAAGCTTATAGAAGGGGAAGTACCGGTCACGTGCACATATTCTTCAGGGAATTCCCAACAAAACCACACCAAAAGTCAGTTGTATTTGTTTAGGGCCAAAAGTCATCAAATCGCCCTCTTTATTTATCTGGAATATTCAACAATAATGCAAGATGTCAATAGAATGTTTCAAATGTTTATTGAAACAATATATTTTCCCAAGACTGCCTATTTTTAGAGACTGAAACACTTCCGAGTGCAACATTTCAAGGCAGCTAACTGTAATTCAAATATTTACTGCAGCGATACAATCAGAGCAAACGAAAGCACATCTTCCTAAGATGGCGGACGAAAAAAGAAATGAGTCATTGGTTACACGTCTGCGCACTGGTACCGTACGCCGTGGATCTGTTCTAGTAGGAAAACATCCCCTACTGGGTGTGCACCGGTAGAACTCGACCCAGTTTTGGCTTATTTTTTTTCTTGTTGCTTTTGCAGCACTTTCTTTCCCAAATCGCTTGGGAAAGATCAAAAGAGAGAGTATACTTCCGAGTGTGGACTTCAACTGAAATGCAAGCCTGTTGTAAACAATTGTAAAGTAGGTTGATAAGAAAGGCTAAATAATACAATGCGTGCACGGAAATGTGAGCAATAAGCCACAAACCATAACTTATAAGCTATGGCCTTTCAAGTCTTCAAACGAATCAACTTCACTTTTCGAGAATTTGACAAACTTCAAAGGCCGGTAATGCTGCTCATTGTCTTTTCACTGGTGCATTCCGTGGAGAATCATCTGATTGATTTTCGATTGCTCCATCGAAGTTGCATTTCATGTATTACACCGAATTTAATAAATTTGATTATACTGCGAAAAGCGTATTCGAAAAATCAGGTAACATTTTTAGAATCCATACTTACTCTGCACCAGTGGAGTGAACGGTGTGGAGATGCTCGTTGATGTTTTTCTTAAAAAAATTTCCCGATGTCGGAACTCAACAATAGCGTGCTTCACTTTAAATGGTAGCTAGCAGTATACAACGTGCCTTCAATTTTCAAAAATCGGATGACTGCATAAATGTGGAGCCAATCCATCAAAACTTTTACAATTATATTTTCCAGAATTGTATTTCTCTCTATGACTATCAATCGTTGGAATAAATCATTAGCGTTCTAAAAACATGGCAATTTACTGACAGGTAAATTGTTGATAATTTATATTATTACCACTTTAGCAAGCGTTCTCTTGTACATTAGCAAGCGTTCGTTCTCTTGTACATTAAACTCAGTCATTCATGATGCCGTGCAACCGAAAGCGAGCGGCGAGCGTTAATGAAAACAAAATTCATTAACAGCCACCGCCCGCTTCCAGTCTTGATAATAATAGTAATAACATGCATGCGGGTTTATTAATGGCCCTTGGGGACTGAATAACAGTCCTCTGGTTTATTAACGGCCGTCTTGGGGGGGGGGGGGGGTAATAAACCCTCGGGCTGTTATTCATTCGTCCTTGGGCGTTGATATAACAATAACGTGAATTTGGAGGGCGTTACGATTAATTAACGTCCCGAGAGGAACGAATATATTTATTTATTGGTGTTTAAGGTCACATACATATGCACAATGGCTAATCATGACCGTGACAGTTTTACGGGTGGAGGAAGCCGAAGTACCCGGAGAGAACCACCGAGCAACGACGAGCAGCTGCCAGCTCCCCAACATCGTAACTCCGCACTGCAGCACAGGCAGGGTTAGATTGGTTGAAGTCATGTGCAACATCGACGTGCAGTACGCCTTAGTGCAGGGCGTTATTGTTCTCACATGTGGACAATCGGGGTTAAGTGCCTTGCCCAAGGACACAACGCGGGAGTCCGAATCGATCGTTCAGACGGTCACCCATCCGAAGACTAACCGGGCTCGACGTTGCTGATCTTCGTCTATCTGACGAGAACCGATTACCACAACGCCACCGCGCCCCGAGAGGAACGAATAACAGCCTGAGCGTTTATTACCGGCCCGAGACGAAGTCGAGAGCCGTTAATAAGCCAGAGGGCCGTTATTCAGTCATCAAGGGCCGTTAATAAACCGTGGCGCCCGACAAAATCATGTTATTACTATTATTACCACGACCGGAAGCGGACGGCGGGCTGTTAATGAATTTTGTTTTCATTAACGCCCACCGCTCACTTCCGGTTGCATGACGTCGTAAATTACTGAGTTTTACCGCTCTGCTATAAGCCTTTAATAAACCAGAGAACGCACGCTGAAGTGGTAATAATAAACCGTAACTCCACCCCCCCCCCCCCCCAAAAAAAAAAAACAACTCATGTTATTCTTATATTAGTCACTTATATGTATATTAAAATAAAATTCCAATAAAACACAATTGTTAATTTTTCCTTTATTATACCATCTGAAACACCTGCATCTCGTCCAGTGTCATCAATAAATCAATCAGCAATGTATCAATCTGGAGTTGGTAAAGCAGTAGTTAATATTTTGGGAATAGGTATTTTGATAAGTTACTTTGTGGTAATTGGTATTTGGGGAATTGGTATAAAAGGAAGACACCGATGTGTGAGCTATCACATAATCGTGACAATGCAGCCTAATCGCCATGGCGACACAAGTCACACATTACTAAGAAAATTCTATATAATAGGCCTATAAGGCCCCACCCTACAGTTTCGCACTATTCTACAGGGGTAAAATTCTAAAGTAAAGGTATATGTTGAAACTAATGTCAAGGAGATGTATTTTTAACATCGTATATATGATTAAGTAGGCTACATGTATTTGTTGGACAGCAGAATATGAAGTTTTGATCACAGAGTTTTAGTCAGATGCATAGAGACAAATTACCAAATAAATTATGGGAAACAGTGGCTTCCAATCATTTTTTTACAATGTCATTTTTTATACGGAGTTACCAGGAATGTAACTAAAATGAGACGGAAACATAATTGTTTCCACATTTTAGTAATAGTGGATGATATTCCACAGGTGTAGGTGATGGGGTAGGGGGGGGGGGGGGGTGAGTTAATGGGAAAATTCTGCTTTTGTAGCTGCTGGATGGCTGAAAATGACAGGTTTCGACATTTTTTCATGCAATTTTCCACGTTGAAGCTTTTACATTTGACAGAAAATTATTTCACCCACATTCAGATTGTTTATTTCTACCTTGTCAGATAATGCTGTATGTTTTTTTAAATAGTGGGTTTGTATAATATAATACATATTATGGGTTAGATAACTAAGTTAAAGAATATTCGCATTTGAAGAGAGTGCATGGCTCGCCATTTTTGGATATTCCTGGAAAATTATGGAGCGCAACCTTAAGAACAGTTTACTTTCAGTGGCAGCTCTTGAACCAGGAAAATCTTTATTTATGTTTGAGTTGTACATGCACCATTTTTGAAAACAAAATAAAAAAAAACAAAAAAATCACCCCCCCACCCCCCCCCCCCCCCAAAAAAAACCCCAAAAAACATTTTATTAATTCTGGTTTATTTACAATTGTTAGTGATAGTTATCCCCCCAAGCAATGGTTGTTACTGCTTATTGTTTTACATTTTGGTTGTATTTAACACTGCTATTTCCAGGACCTGAAGCTGGTAGTAAAAATGAAAATGCTGTCTCCAGTGGCTCAGGGCAAGGTGGGGTTTGAGGAGGCGGAGTGGAGTTGTGAAAATCAGGTGAACAATACCCACGAAACCTATTCGTCAATCACAAAGACCATGTTGTATCTCTTTACCGGATAAAAATAAAGACTTGTGAATTTTGTTCATTCAAAGCAGGATTCACTCCAGATTATTTTACCAAAGTGAACTTAAAGGGGAGATCACTCTTCTTTTCCTCTTTAGACCAATGTCATGTCAATTGGAGCTTTATTTTTATTATCAGATTTATGACTACGTCAGGTTATTTGTTGTACAACAGAATATGAAATCTTGTCGCAGAGTTGGGGTCTGGCGCATAGGGGTAAATTACCAGAGGAATTATGAGAAAGAGGTTGGCGGTTGGCTTAGGAAAATTGTCTTTTTCACATTTTCGTCCCCTGAGTTCCAATGTGTTCTATGTGCCAGTGGGCACATAGAACACATTGGAACTGGGGACGTTTTGGAAACAGAGGATGATATGCCCCAGGGAAAGGTAAGGGGACCATTCTGCTCTTGAGACTGTCGGATTGCTGAAAACGACCGGTTTTGGCATTTTTAATGCAGTTTTCTTGGTTGAGGCCTCGCATTTGACAGTAAATTATTTCACCCAAATTCATATTGTTTATTTGTAGTTTGTCAGATAGTGTTCATTGTTTTTAGTGGATTTGGACAATGTAATACATGTTATGGGCTAGATAACTAAGTTAAAGAATATTTGTATTCCAAGCGAGTGTGGCATGTCAACCTCAGTTCCTTGACGTTTCAAGTGTTCCTTTTACAATCTTTCTTCTATCACTGATTGGACAGCTTCACTGCGTTTTTCACTACCTAAGAGGGTAATGAATGTTCAAGCTAATGAATTTGAATCGTTAAATATTTATTAAAATGCATTTTAAGATGACATGCTAAAAACACCCTTTTTACTTACAGGGTTAGAAAGAATAAAGCTGTAATTGAACTTTTGAAAAGTGTTTGACATTTACTTCAATAAGGTGACTGGCCCAAAGTCAATATTGAATGTACACGGAAGGAATCACCTTGAGGTATCTCACCTGAGAAAAGTCATTAGAATTTAAATTGATCGTAATGCATCCGCATTCTTCTTTGTTTTACAAGCCTGAAACATTATTACAGAGGAAGACAGAACGCATTTAATAGTCAGAGACAAGATACGGAATAACTGTATAAACTGTACAGTCAAAAAGAACATCACATTTCATGAATGGTACTCTGGGTGCAGACTTCATGAAAAGTGGGTAAACAAACAGCCCATAAATGCATTGGATTCCTTACAGAATTTGACTGGTGGCCCGAGAACTTGATTCTAGGTCTGTAGAAATTGAAGGAATAGTTATTTCATTCGTACGGCAGCGTATTGAGGTCAGGAATTGTTCATTTAATAATCTGTTTATACAGATTAATAAACTGTTTTTACAGATTAATAAACTGTATTTGCAGATTAGTAAACTGTATTTACATATTATTACGAGACTGTTTTTACAGATTATTACGAGACTGTTTTTACAGATTATTACGAGACTGTTTTTACAGATTAAAAAACTGTTTTTACAGATTAGTAAACTGTATTTACACGTTATTAGGAGAATGTTTTTACAGATTATTAGAAGACTGTTTTAAAGATTATTACGAGACTGTTTTTACAGATTAATAAACTGTTTTTACGGATTAGTAAACTGTACTTACATATTATTACGAGACTCTTTTTACAGATTATTAGAAGCCTGTTTTTCAGATTATTACGAGACTGTTTTACAGATTAATTAGAAGACTGTTTTTACAAATTAATTAGCCATTCCATTATTGGTTAGTAGTATAGCATGTACCCGATCGTGCGCTATTACCCGGACTTTTGGGGAAGCTGCTAGTGTTAAATTCACATAGGAACCGAACTTTTTTGGTAGCAATTTTTTCTGTGCGAAACTTCGGCGCCATCTGGCTAGATCCGGCAAGTGGTATACGTACTGCATAGAGAGTATGCTATGATATTATTGTGGTATGTGTACACACAGGGCTATGGGTATATAGTATGGGTATGTAATTAACGGTGAAGGAAAAAAATTCCCGCGAAACGGTTGACGTCGCTATGGACATCGTGACGTCATGATGCGCACTGTGACGTCAGAGAGATGTTGACCGCTGTTGTCCACTTTACAGTCCGGTATGACGTTATTCGGGTCGGGGTGTGTCGGGGTTCTCGTACTGAACTGATACAATAGTATAGTATGGGTGGTATATACGCCTGTAGGTATACTATTAGCCCTTGGCCTTGGTACTACTAATCGACCTTCATATTATCCTACTTTTGGTATAGGTAGTACGTAATGCTAGGCTAGCCAGTATTGTGGGGCGGGGTAATGCATGGTCGTCGTCTAGTTCGATATTGCGAAATAGTCCTTGGTGGGTTGGATTTGCAGTATAGTATGGGCGTTATATATCATGGTAGATCCCATCTTAATCCTTGTATCAACCTGCCGATTGCTTTGTACTATCCTATGACTGGTATAGGTAGTATGTAATGCTGGTACAGGCAGTATTGTAGGGTGGCACTTCACCCCAAATGCCCATTTGGGGACACGGTGGCGCTGTGTACTAAGGCGTACTGCACGTCGACGGTGCACCTGTCGTCAACCAATGCTAAACCTGCTTGTGTGGAGGTGGTATGCTGGGGAGTTGACAGTTGCTCGGTGGTTCTCTCCGAGTACTCCGGCTTCCTCAGCCCGTAAAACTGTCATGGTCACGATTAGCTATTGTGCAAAAATATGTGCCATTAAACACCAATAAATATATAAATAAATTGTAGGGTGGGTGGGGGTAATGCATGGTCGCCTAGAGTGGCAGTATGGGATGTACGCCCCACACCCCTACAGGTCCCATGTTAGCCCTTCGTACTATTAATCCACCTAATGCTTCAAATTATCCTATGACTGGAAAAGATAGTAAAAGATAGTACGTATTGTTAGGACAAGCGGTATTGTGGGTAGGAGTAAGGGGTAGGGGTAAGGCCTGGTAGTTTAGAACGATAGTAGTACCATTATCCACTTAGGACGGTGTACTGGCCCACAGATGGTATAGGTATTACGTAATGCTAGGCCAAGCAGTATTGTTGAGTAGGGGTAATCCATGGTTGTCTAGTGAGGTAGTATAAGATGTGTTGTTTGTACCCCTGCTGGTTCAATCTCTGCTCTTGGTACTAGTAATCTACCTAATGCTTCATATTATCCTATGACTGGTATAGGTAGAACGTAATGCTAGGCCAAGCGTTATTGTGGGCGGGTGTAATGCGCTGTTGTGTAGTGCAGTAGAATAGTATGGACGGCATATACCCATTTTAGGTCCCACCTTAACCCATGGAACCACAATCCACCTGGGACGGTGTACTTTCCCACGTGTGGTATAGGTAATATGTAATGTAGTGTTGTGTGGTGTATGCTGGGGTTCCAGTCTCCTAGCAGGGTATGGATGGTCCTTTGACATTCTAAGACTTGGCCAAGAGGTCGTGATATGTGACAGCAAGCCTAAATAGTGCTTCAAGTCAGTAGTAATGGTACAAGGGAAGAAGAAGAAGATTATAGTATAGGGGACTACAGTAGAAGCTAGTCATAGGACAGCAAGCTGAAACCGATGGTAAGAACACCTGCATATGAGCTATATAGGGCCTTGGAATCCCACTTATGGAATCTCACTTACAGAACCCCTTTTATGGAATCATTATGGAATTCCTTTTTGAAAACGTCTGGCCTTCGGCACTACTTTTTTCAAGATGAGGATAAGAGTCGTATGTGGAGACACTCGTTCGACCAATTTCTCTGTGGCTTATTTGCTCGATGGGACTCTAGTCGTTCGATCAAGCGGAGATAGCAAGCCTGCAGTAGTGCTACATGCCAAATAGTAATAGTACAAGGCACTGATGGTACAAAGCTGGGAGGGTGGTAGAAATTATAGTATTGGATGACTACGAACGAGGCAAATTATAGGACAGAAAGTTGAAGACAAGATGGAAACAGGTGACAAGGCTATCTGTGTAGGAACTGAGAACGAGCTTCAGCGTTTACAGGTTAAATGAGGTGATCGACTCTTCTCGGGAGTGGGTCTGAGGGGCATCAAAAACTCATGTTTTAGAAAGGTTGTCGTGTGATACATCATTTTAAAAGTCTCGACACATGTAGTCCGAATTGTTTTGGTATTTGTCACTCCCCGAGCGGGTGTGGCAGAGGGGCATAAAAAATTCAATTATTAAAAAGGTTGGTTGTCATGTGATACATTATTTTAAAGGCCTCGACGCGTGTAGTCCGAATATCTGGAATTTGTGTCTCGTAATAATCTGTAAATACAGTTTACTAATCTGTAAAAACAGTCTTCTAATAATCTGTAAAAACAGTCTCGTAATAATCTGTAAAAAACAGTCTTCTAATAATCTATAAAAACAGTCTCCTAATAATCTGCAAATACGGTTTACTAATCTGTAAAAACAGTCTCCTAATAATCTGTAAAAACAGTCTCGTAATAATTTATAAAAACAGTCTCGTAATAATCTGTAAATACAGTTTACTAATCTGTAAAAACTGTTTACTAATCTGTAAAGACAGTTTATTAATCTGTATAAACACATTATTAAATGAAACGGTCATGACCCTAATACGCTGCCGTATATGTCAGATAAATTATCCAAGTTCATAGAATGAATAAAATACATCACTATTCGTGATATTTTGAAGATCACGAAGCCTAAGACATAAAACAGACGAGGAAAAGGAAACAATAATAAAAAAATAAATAATAAAATAAAATAAAGCACCCGCGCATATGCATTTAAAAAATATGGCTGAGAAACAGATCAACTTTGTGTGACCTAACTACAATATTTTTTTTTAATCTGACCATGGGAACTTTTAAACCTGTATACTTTATATTGTTACCACTGTTGCAGATTATGTATGAGCATCCCTCGATCTATCTTTCTGTCCATTCATCTATCTGTCCATAATTCATTTCTGGTGCATATCTTGGAAGTGTTACAGATACAGATTCCAAATTTGGTGTGTTTATTATACCCCCGCTTCGAAGAAGTGGGGGCTATATAGGAATCACCCTGTCCGTCCGTCCGTCCGTCCGTCCGTCCGTCCGTCCGTCCGTCCGTCCGTCTTTCCGGATATGAAATTCTTGTGTGCGCAACTCCTCCTACATTTATCAATCAATTTGGACAAAACTTTTCAGACATCATCACTACTAAGTGAACATGCGCATATTCCAAGATTTTTGATCTGCGACAATTTTAACCAGGTTATCTCCCTTTGACTTAGATTTATTGTGTCTTTCCATCTGAACAAATTCTTGTGTGCGCAACTCCTCCTACATTAATGAACCGATTTTGATGAAACCTTTCAAACATCATCTCTACTAAGTGAACATGTGCATATTCCAAACTTTTTAATCTGCGACAATTCTAACCAGGTTATCTCTCTTGAACTTTGATTTAATATGGGTTTCTGCATGAA
Source organism: Pictodentalium vernedei (assembly GCA_031216915.1). Classification (NCBI taxonomy): domain Eukaryota; kingdom Metazoa; phylum Mollusca; class Scaphopoda; order Dentaliida; family Dentaliidae; genus Pictodentalium; species Pictodentalium vernedei. The sequence continues at coordinate 436,663,814 of CM062297.1, read as the reverse complement.
ATTCTTGTGTGCGCAACTCCTCCTACATTTATCAATCAATTTGGACAAAACTTTTCAGACATCATCACTACTAAGTGAACATGCGCATATTCCAAGATTTTTGATCTGCGACAATTTTAACCAGGTTATCTCCCTTTGACTTAGATTTATTATGTCTTTCCGTTCGAACAAATTCTTGTGTGCGCAACTCCTCCTACATTAATGAACCGATTTTGATGAAACCTTTCAAACATCATCTCTACTAAGTGAACATGTGCATATTCCAAACGTTTTGATCTGCGACAATTTTAACCAGGTTATCTCTCTTGAACTTTGATTTAATATGGGTTTCTGCATGAAATTCTTGTGTGCGCAACTCCTCCTACATTTATCAATCAATTTGGACAAAACTTTTCAGACATCATCACTACTAAGTGAACATGCGCATATTCCAAGATTTTTGATCTGCGACAATTTTAACCAGGTTATCTCCCTTTGACTTAGATTTATTGTGTCTTTCCATCCGAACAAATTCTTGTGTGCGCAACTCCTCCTACATTAATGAACCGATTTTGATGAAACCTTTCAAACATCATCTCTACTAAGTGAACATGTGCATATTCCAAACTTTTTAATCTGCGACAATTTTAACCTGGTTATCTCTCTTGAACTTTGATTTAATATGGGTTTCTACATGAAATTCTTGTGTGCGCAACTCCTCATATATTTATCAATCAATTTGGACAAAACTTTTCAGACATCATCACTACTAAGTGAACATGCGCATATTCCAAGATTTTTGATCTGCGACAATTTTAACCAGGTTATCTTCCTTTGACTTAGATTTATTATGTCTTTCCGTTCGAACAAATTCTTGTGTGCGCAACTCCTCCTACATTAATGAACCGATTTTGATGAAACCTTTCAAACATCATCTCTACTAAGTGAACATGTGCATATTCCAAACTTTTTGATCTGCGACAATTTTAACCAGGTTATCTCTCCTGAACTTTGATTTAATATGGGTTTCTGCATGAAATTCTTGTGTGCGCAACTCCTCCTACATTTATCAATCAATTTGGACGAAAGTTTGCAGACATCATCACTACTAAGTGAACATGCGCATATTCCAAAATTTTTGAGCTGTGGCTATTTTAACTAGGTTATCTCCATTTAACTTAGATTTATTATGGGTTTCTACATGAAATTCTTGTGGGTGCAACTCCTCCTACATTTATCAATCAATTTTGACGAAACCTTTCAAACATTATCACAACTAAGTGAACATACGCATATTCCCTAATTTTTGATCTGCGACAATTTTAACCAGGTTATTTCCCTTTAACTTGGATTTATTATGGGTTTTCGAATGGGATTCTTGTGTGTGCAACTCCTCCTACATTAATGAACCGATTTTGAATACATGTTGCACATTGTAAATGTGTTTTTCCAAATGTAAACCATATATGTGTGGGCTCTTTAAGTATTCAGTGCTGTTCTGTGGAAGGCCACATGCAAATACAAATTTCAACAACAAAAAATGATCTTTATGTATACATTTCCTTATGGCCTTCGCCTACATGATCAGAAGTGCATTCCTCTAAAAACCCAAAGCGGGGGTATTAATCACCTTCAGTGATAGTTCTAGTTTTGTATGGTGTTTAGTTGTGACTTTTCATATATTGGATTTTTTCCTTCTTCATTAGTTTGAGTGTTTAAACTTTGACTTGAACATTTTAATACAGATTTACACTAGTGTTCCTTTCTGGAGCACATCTTCTAAACTGTTAAAGGTGTAGCCTCCAAATGTGGTGTGTTTCTTTCGTAACATGTCTACCAGCACCTTTGGGTATTATGGATCGAAGATTCTACGTTTTGAGAAGCGTTGCATTTTACCCACTCCAGGGATCATCCTCGTTTGAATAATGATTGTCAGAATATTTCATAATCATATCTCAAACAAACGTGTGAGTCCCGCGTCGTTTACATTAATTCATCTACCTGTCCTGCCCCACATCACTCGAGGATGATTTTTCTTCCACCATACGCCACATGACGTCATTGAAAAGATAATAATTTCAAAAGTGATGTTGGCGGAATGTGCAATATGCTATCCCATCGCTGTCGTGTGGTAGCGCTCGTTTTCCAGGAAGCGCTAAAACAGTTAATTTTCACCACACGAATAGCAGTTTGATTTCGCCATCGTCATGTTTGGTGGGTTAGGAGAATTATCACCCTCGAGTGGTGTGGTAGTCGGTAATGATATTTGACCCAGATTCTCGACAAAATTCTACTTCAACACATGTCCATCTTTTCATCCCACATCAAATGAAGTACCCGGATGTTGCATCCGACACCTGAGGAAATGGGGACTCATGTTAGACCTCACTGAGGGATTTCCTCATTTCCCACATGACCTCATTTTACGAAAAGGGCATTCCGCAAGCATACACTACGAACAAAGTGATTCCACGTGACGTGGCCGTGCAATTCCCAAATGGTAACATGGGGGATTTTAGGTTAGATCGCATTGATGAAGGACGGACGTCTCGTAATAGATATAATACGTAGTGATAGCGGGAGTTAGATAAATGGAATGATCTGATTTGACATTCTAAGACTTGGACAAGAGCATAGTACGGGGTTAAACATTTCTAAGATTAAACAAAATGATATAGGGTGAGAGTAGCTAGAACAAGGTCCGTAATAGGTAGAACAGATGGAGGAATAAGTGGAAAAGAGCAGAAAAAGGAGATTTCCGGAAGATTCGAAGTCAGAAAAGATATTTTTGTTAAATCGAACACACACTCTGAACACACCCATATACTGGTGGAACCTTTCCAGGCTCATAACAACCACGTGCACAAAACACAAACCAAGATGACGGTCTTCAGTGATCAGAATGGACGTTGGGAAATATGTCTCACTCTAACAACACGCGCTGCGCATGCGACATGACACCACGTATCACCATGGTGATGACATGACAATATGACCGCTCAAGCGGACTACCTTGACAACCCACACACCTGACGTCACTGGCTCACGTGACTATGACACTTTCCCTCCGGCACTCCCTCTGGCAAATATGGCACGACCCATCCCTCTCCTACTATGAAAGAATATTAGCAACAAATGACATTTATTTAATCTAAACTGGGTCAGAAATGCGCGTGACAATACTATGTGGTAACAACTGTGTAATATGTTTTTGTTGGCGAGACTGAACTTTTAAAATAATGATTAGATTCAGCTGAGTGTGACCCAGCTTTGCCGTGTGTTGTACCTTTATAGTTAATCATATTAAAAATGGTTAATTATGTTAGTCTTTTGGTGGCAGAAAAGGGCTTATTATATTCTACATACACAGCAACAAACTTATCGTAAATCTGTTTATACGACAAGTGCAGCGATTTTCTTGAAAAGTGAAGCTTAGTGGTCCGTGTTAGCCGAGATCACTTTATGACCAGAAATCGGATATTTGTTGTAATTTTAAAACCCATTACCTGAAACGGAACAGGGAAATTAACCTAACCGAATTTACTTATGAAGAGGTCTGTGAGTATTTTGTCCACACCCAAAAGAGTACGCTTCGGGTTTCCAGCTGACAACAGCTCAGCTCATCTTCAGTCTTGCAAAGCTGAAACGCGTTCCCTTTGGTGCAGAGAGGACAATTTGACAGAGAGGACCAGTAAAAAATGCCACAGTTCTGTTAAATTTTAGCTGAACCTCCCAACAAATGTAAAATTGATTTGCTCAGTTTTCAAAGGAGACTGTTTTGTATACAGCAATCTCATCGAAGAGGAATTGAGATCTGTGATGTATATTTTAATTACGTTTATTATGTTATTTTGCTGTTATGCTTGGTATTTGGTTTTGATATTCGAAGAGGAAGGGGATTTTAAAGGCTGTACGCCCGCTGGGAACAAAGTAGGGTTCGGCGCTCCCCTCCATTGGCAGTATATGATTTTGTTCGTCGGTTTTCGAATGGACAATTAGGCGATTGGAGGAAGTTGGAGTACCCACGCACACTCTAAAATTAGTTCGGTTAAAAATCAACACAAATCAACTGGGTTGAGTGAATATGAACCCAAATGGGTTCATATTCACTCAACCCAGTTGAGTTGGATTAATTTCAATTCAACTAATTTTAGAGTGGACACAAGATTTTTCAATTTACAGTTTGGATGGTGTATTTTTAAACAGAAAATTCGCATTCGATGTTTTATTACTTCCGGTCACAGAAAAAACAGAATGATTTAACTCTATACAATAACAAATGAGTTCCAAAGATAATCTTGGCCAAGTAGTTTGTCTTTTCTTGCCATCCTTTCTGCGTACATTCAATGTAAACTCTATCATTCGGGAAAAAGATATGGTGTTTTCAGCTTTTCATGTAACGCTTTAGCAAAATATATTTGATTGAACTTTATTTTTGATATTGGTGTGTGTCAATTTTGTAGCAACTAGGCGGTTACTACCTTTTGATGTGATATACTGTCTTAACCACTGTTTTCTCGCTGCTGTTCCTTCTTTGTTGGGAAGCAACAAGAGTACACAAACAACATCAGAAACTCGATCAGTTGTATCAATGAGATAACACTGGCACCAAGAAATAATCCCATGATTCCCCCAAGAGACCCTGCAATAAAATAAGATTAATGTTAACTGTTTACCAAACACAACTAGTGGCGACGGAGGTTTAGGTGAGTGTCAACCCCCCCCCCCCCCCCCCCCCCCCCTATCAATTATTTTACATTCGGGATATTTTCTACTGGATTGGTAGTCATAGATATAGATTCACTGGACAGTACGTGGAGAGTGTATTACGACTAAATCACCCGTAGAGTGGAGATTCCACCCAAGCAATAATTGCAAATTTGTTGCAACGCATAACAGGCACAAGCAAAGTTCCAGTCAATGGACGTCCGGTTGACCCCGGAGGTCCATTGGCTGAAACATTGCTTGTGTTTTTGTCCATATGAGCAGAATTTGAAAGATATACTTTGGGTGGTAAGTCCACTCCACGGGTGATTTAGTTACAATCCACTCTCCAAGTACTATATGTACTTTCTTACGAGACTCCATTTGCTACTTGAACTTATATTATGCACACAGTCGATCCACGGTACTGTGAATATTCGATATTCGAAAAACAATTCGATCTGAAGCATATAATCAGAGTGCCGGATGTGGCTTGAAGAAAGTCTTCAGTTTTTTTGCTACAATATCGACGGATTAATATTCAAACTACAGCATCAATGTATGCTTTCGACTAAGGCATGCCTTGATGATGTATTTATAATATTTTATCAGTGAGGTCTTGAGCTATCACAGTCGGAACAAATCAGGCTTACTTTGGGGCCGCGGAGACGGGGTTACTTTTTACCGTAAAACAAAATCGCCAAACATGCAACTGCTACGGGATTGTAATTCCGATATTTTATGACACAGTCACACACAGCGAGATACACGCAATATAGGTATTAGGTTTCATGGTTTGTAGGATACATGAGTTCGACCCCATATACTTATCTTTTAGGAGACAGGTTGTGATATTGGCCACATTCCATATGGCCAATATCACAACCTGTCCCCTTTCATGTCAATTAATGACTTTCGCACCAAAAAATTTGGTACACTCAGCGAGTCTGACTTTGAGAGCTGACTATACATGTAATTGTCTGAATAATCTGGAATAATAGCATATGATTATTGGCACTTTTTTGGTTGTTTGTCTTTTGGGAAAATGCGTTTAAAAGAAGAAATTATGAATATTTCTATGTCTTCCCCTTCTGGCCATATAGTTTTGTTTTTGTGGCAGAGCAAAATAACAAACTTCAGTGCTTTTTTTCCAGGGGGGGGGGGGGGGGCATTCCCCGGACTTCCCAATCTTACCGGGCCCTCACGGCATTCAGCACCCACCCCCCCCCCTTTCAAAATCGCTCCGCGGCCCCTGTTACACCCCATATCCCATCTTCGCGACGCCCCTTGCGTCAACGTTCCGCATGCGTCACGAATAGAAAAATGTACGATCGTCCATATTCGATCTTCGTTATTCAAAAATTGTGGTTGCATATTTGGTTTGATATTCGATTCAAGGGGAAATGCTACATTAGCAGCAGGACCATAAGTCGGTGATTCAAATGGAGGTCCGGGGCACCCGAATCAGGCAGTTTGGGCGCAGTATGACCAATTTGGAGTTCGATGCGTGCTCATTAAATACGAAATTGCGGTACGGCTACTACCGCAATAATGATAATATTACATTATACATTTAATGTATGTGACAAAAGTAATCCAAGTCTTATTTACAAACTGTCTTGAGGTTTTCAACTACAATCCCGACTGACTAATATTCCAATTACATCATCAAGGCATGCCTTCGATGAAGGCATGCCTTGATGATGTAGTTGGGATATTTTAATCAGTCGAGACTTGTGCCATTCTAGTCGAGACAAATCATGCCCCCACCCCCACCTCAGTCGGTCATCTTCGCGACACCCTTCAAAACCCAGTTTCTTTGTTTTGAAAAAAAACAACAAAAATAATAAAATTTGAATGGAGAAACTTTGAGAACATATTGCGCTGGGTGGATATCACCTTTGTAATAGGTAAAGTGTTAAGATGCTCAAGCAACACCGTACGAATGAAATTTTCAATAGTAAGATATGCGCCAAAAAAATAATGTGAAGTACCGAACGCAGCCTTTGTGTGTTTTGTGTGGGAGAGGAGTGACACACAACATTGACGTAGATACAGTGGCCGATGGGTGACGTCTCTATCAAGGACTTCGTCAGAAATTTGAAGTTCCGTAGATTTTTTTCTTTTCTTTTTTTACATTTTTATCACAAAAGGATCGCCGTGACTTCGATTAATTTGGCACATACGAAATTAAACATAGTAAAACAAAATAAACAAAATTAAATCGGTAACAGCCTGAATTGTAGACTAGCACATTCTTGTACTCCTTGCTTATAATAACGACCAAAACATTACCTGTCCACAGACTGATGGCTCTTCCTATTTCAACATACACCAGCGCCCTGTTGAGTTAAGGACAAGCTCTCTACGGAATTTTACTAATGTACACCCCACCCCCACCCCCATCCCTCCCCTTCCTTTGCACATCAATAATTGTCAATTCAAGAGGTCAATTCTGCCATGTTCGAAAATGCAGTTGTTTAATCATTTCTCATTTTCAAAAACGTAGCATTGATCAGCTATTAGTTCATTAACACGAGTTCACCATGTATGTGCTAGTTAAGTAGGCTTTGGTGACATAAAATAGATAGTGAAACAATATTTTGTGAAAAAAAATATTTCAGAAAAATATTATACTGACAGTCAGATTTCTGTTTTGGTAATCAAGTTGATTCTCACTCTCCTTCTAAAATGTCAGTGTTCCATCGGAAATTCTGCTTGAACACTTTTGGAAATGGCATAATGGCACAAATAATCTTAGTGATAAAATGTTATGTTTATTTCCAGAGCCATAGAAACGGGAAAAGGAGGGGTCTATTTTTTTTCTCTCTACCGTTATTTTTGCCACTGATTGTGTGGTGGAAGGATGGAGTATTTTATTGCAATGTTTATAAGTATGCCATGACTAAATGACTAAAGCTGTGTTCTCACTATAGATTTTTATTGCACGTCTTTTGTCGAACGTCAAAAATCTGAAGACTGTTCTCACAATAGACTTTTGACGTACGATTTTTCTCTAGAGGCTGGTCAGCCGTAAACTCTTCGACAGATCGAGGGAACTTTCGATAAAAGAAGTTGAAATCAAACGCGTTTGATTGTTTCGACAAAAATCGTATCAGTCCAAAATCGAAAGAAAGTCATTCGTCTTGCGTGTTCTCACTGTAGATTTTTGTCGATCGACACCAACATTGTCTTTTACTGGAAGAATCTTACGATAAAAATCTAAAGTGAGAACGCAGCTCAATTGAGCCATATCAATAACATCACATGTATCCCTATATTCACACTCTTCCAAATCTTAACCCTTTGAACACGCATGGTCGTTTTTCCGTTCCAGGAACATGAGACTTCATAATTTGATTAAGTAGAATGGCTTCTGTGTGCATGTGTGTGGTAGACTAATCAATATTTTCAACGTGCAGCCCTAAGGCTGCACGCTGAAAATATTGATTGGTCTACCCCCAAACAATGCATATGGACTCTTCCAATTGCTCCCAATGAACTGACATGGAAGATACCACCAGACTTCAATGGGTTAACACCAGAGGATCGACATTTCATACATGACTGGCAATTTTTGTCATTGGAAGAGATTTACAGGAAAGTTAGATCCCCTTAATTTCATAAAGCTGTCAGTAAATGTAAATTTCGAAGTGTTAGCGACTTTTTATCATCGATGTGCGCATCATTTCACAAACATCGGGCATTTTCATGCACCGCACTATAAGAATACAGAAGCTGGGTTTTTACAGTTTTTTTTAACACTCTGTTTGAACGTCTGGCTATTATTCTCTGTAGAAAAGCATTTAAAAATAAGAAAATGAGTTTTTCACCATCTTTTGGTGTTTGGGAACTTTTTCTGTTCATTTTATCAACGGTGTGCTCATCGTGACATATAATACAGACATTGTCCTTTCCATTAATTTTAAAGTCTAGAAGATGAGGTTTGCTATATTTTCCCTGGGAAGAACAAAAACTTATAAATTACTCACGGTAAAAATACATTCGCTAAACAAACTACCATAAACAAACAGCCAAAGGGGACGTGGACAATTAGTGTTGGTAGATGTGATACTGACGAATATTCTTAACTATTAAACCTTCATGTTAATACTAATTTACAAGCCTCTGACAAACCTGAAACACAGATTTGAAGAGTAGCCGGTCACAAAAAAGCTAGAACGCGCTGACGTTCTGCGCATGACGTCGTTTTGTCTTTCTGGAAATCTTTTTACATTTTCCAAACGAGTTTACCTTTCACTGGTTTGATTTAAATAAATATAAAGTGTTCTCCCTTAAATTGCTTAATAAATGTTTTTTCACATTGATTCTTTTCACGAAATAATATAAATCCAAAATGGACGAAAATCGTTCTTATAATTTCTGAGTATTAAAAATAATAATAGTAATATGAGTTTCTCAGGCGTCGTTTGGCTCCATTACTGGACCTCCATCTGTGATTAGCAGCATCACACCTACTAGCAGCCCTCGGCTAACGCCACGTCCGCTAATGACTGTTGGGCTTCTAATCACAGATGGCGGTCCAGTAATAGAGCCCAACGCCCCCGAAAATCATGTTGTTGTATAATTACGGATTATCTGTGAACTCGTTGCTTCTAATTAGGCTTCATTCCCGTTTGTCTCACTTCCTGAATTTAACATCTACCGATTGCTCTTGCCGGTTGTCCCGCTTTGCTAAAGATAACATGTTATAGTTGCTTTCCTAATTTGTACACATCTCACCTTTGACGGTGTTGTTTTCGTTTTATCGTGATTCAATTAGGTAGCATATTGTTAGATTGTAAATGCTAGTAAACAACCATACTTTATCGGAAGTTAGGCCTGTCTTTCCAACTTTAGCCCTTTACCGAACATGAAAAGCAGACGACACTTGCAAAAAAAAATAATTCTTGAATAACTAATTTTTTTCATTTTTTGTCTCAAAAACATAGGTTATGACCCCCCGTTCGAACGAGCTCGACGAGCTCGTTCCAACGAGGGGTCATAATCTATGTTTTTGAGACAAAAAATGAAAATATTTTGAAAATTAATTGGCGATTTTTGAGAATAGCGCTGGCCGGTTTTGGCCGTTACGTTGGGTAAAGGGTTAACGCGATTGCCGTACTGCTATCTTAAAAATAATGTGACATTAACAGACATGCCATACAGAACTGCCCCTGAACCACCGTTACGGTGAGATTTCTTCAAATTTATCTTTCAGCAGGTGGTATTCATCCACGGAAAGGATAAAGCAGAAAAATATGGACTGCATTATATCAAAATCAAAATTTTGTCCCTTGAATGCACCAGGGTGCCATCTGAATGCTGTAGCAAAGGGGATTTGCAAATAAGCTGTGACATTTGTCTATGTCGGTATTTATTTTTATCAACGTAAATATTGTGTAACATATGTGCAGTTTGTTTATTGCCAAACCAAGAGATCCATCCATTAACCTGACTTACTAAAGTGAAATGAAAGATAAGTCATAACCTTTGAGCAAGCCGATAGAGAATAAATTTGTAGTTTCCCATCGTCCCACTCCTTTTCCCAATTTAAATTAAGAAATGGGGAAAAACGGGATGTTACCCAAATAAGCTTGCGATAAAAAACCAAGAGAGCTGCCTGTTGTTTTCGTTTATTAAAAGTAACAAAAGGAAACCTGGCTTTATTTTTATTGATGTCATAGGTGTTTTTACAACAATTAATGTCTTCTCAACTGGACATTCCTTCTCCGTCTACTAAGTTCAAGGGAGACAACTTTTTCGACAGTTGATTTTCATGACGATACAAGAATCATCCCCGATGTGCGCTGCCCCATTTAGTGTGAATAAAGCTTGGAAATGATCACGATTAGAGGTGTTTACACCCACGCCTCCATACCCAAACACTCTTCTACACTACCCATCGCACTCGTCAAGATCTGAAAATGAAGAAAATGAATGCTTCTTAGACATTTATGCCCCACCCTAACTCGTTTATTGAACTTCTGTCTCGTCAGCAGGACGCGGTCGTTTAGGAAACCAGTGTCAAAAAGTCTAAAAAAAAAGAAAAACATTTACCCAAAATGCTCTCGATTGACATTTCTGCCACTTGATGTACACGGTGTACAACCAGTTGGTCATAGTATATTCTGAGATCAATGATATTGTTCCTGTAATAGAAAGACAAAGACACACATGTTAAATAGCATGCGATTGCAAGCAGATAATAGTGGTTTTCGTTCGATGTAGCATGGGTCCCAACTTTCCCCTTTCAATATGGTGCATGAAATTCTGCGCGATAGAATTGGCAGTCAACACAGAGAACACAACGAACACCTAACAGGAATGGGGAGGGGGGGGGGGGGGGGTGTCATTGATAATTTAAATTATTATGGAACCTCCCCACAAATACAAGATAGCCTCGCCCGTTCCCTGTATACGGTAGTATATAAGGGGCGACAGTGTTCAGAAGGTACGAAAGTCTTGCAGCTGGTATCCTGGTTGACGGTGCCAATGACAGTTTATTCTGGGGGACTAAATTTCAACATGGACTGGTGTGTACATGCGTGTGTGTGTTGTTTTATGAGAGGTGTCAAGTTTCAGGTGACGATAGCCAGAGGATATTTGTTAACTTGATTAAAAGATTATTTCATGCCAATTTTACGTCGATCGTTACACAGCGGATTGAAGAACTGGAGGCAAACTCCACGAGTGTATGCCCATATGTAGCTCTGGTGAAACTTTCAAGACTGTGGCAGCGCGCAATTTATGTTTATGAGAGGGCAAGCTAAAACGATCTCAATCAAGGTGAAGGGAGGAATTTTATATAATTATTTTCAAAATTTCTCTTACAGCAGAAGACACTCCAAGAGAAAATTTCGTTCGTGAACAGTTGACCTTTTACATAACAAAAACTGTACATTTTTGGCTCAAAACGTAAGTTATAATCCCCGGAATCATAAGCTATGTTTCAAGGCCAAAATTAAAAAAACAAATGGAATGGCGGTTTTTATTAAAAGCGCTGGTAGATTATTTCCGTTACGTTTATTAGATAAGATTACTTTATTGACATTCTAAAACATATGCTAACAAGACTTAACAATTTTTGCAGAGGTGGACCCAACTTGGGCTTTCAGGTCGCTGTACCAACTCTCTCTCTCTCTCTCGTAGCCTCCAGTCGTTACCCACGACTCCCACTTTGAGACACGACCGGAAGATACAAGTGAGAGCTAGAAATATTCGGGTATGTCACTGAGTATCTATAAGGACAACTCCCGAAATGAAAAAGTTTACTTGGAGAGCAATGCCCTCGCATCTCAACAGCTATTCTCCCCACCTTTCCGTCACAAATTCCCGATGGTCCCACTGTTATAATGCAATTACCTAACAGCCGAAACCTTTACTCGTGAGTCTCTCGCATTTCACGATACATTATACATATCTGTCGACAATCTCTCATGCAACAGGCAAATTCTTAGATGAATTTGATTCTGTTTTGACCTGGAACCAATCTGACAATAAATACTGACTCAACACAGGAACTGTTTCTCAGTCGAAAGCGGTTTTGACTAAATATTTGACGATACTGCCATCATGAACTAAGACTTTCGTCATGCAAACACCATGAAAAGTGCGTAAACAAATAGCCGACCACAACGCCTAATTTAAAAAAAAATTGACTGGTAACCTAAGAGCTTGATCTGTCCGCTGAGTATCTTAAGATGATAGTTACCTGATAAAAATATCTGAAAATTTTATTTTTTAGAGATATACGGATGCATTTTAACCCTTTACCTAACACTAAAAGCAGTCGACACTTACAAATAAAATACTTGAATAACTAATTTTTTCATTTTTTATCACAAAAACATAGCTTATGACCCTCATTGGAACGAGCTATGTTTTTGTGATAAAAAATAAAAAAATAATGAAAATTGGATAGTATTTTTGTGAATAACGCTGGCCGGTTTTGGCCGTTACGTTAAGTAAAGGGTTAAGGGACTAAACATATTTTATTTTCAAGTAATGCTTCATGTGGCATCTGTATTTGTGAATGACTGATATTGAATCAGAAATAATGATAAATGAAAAATTAAAACACACCAAATATTGTACTTTTGATTTTCGTCAAAGTTTCACAGTACAGGGTTAATAAGTGGCTAAAAGTATGACAGAAGTTGCACAAGAAAACACACTGCAATAATAGAGTAACAAAACATTTGAAAACATTCTTTAATCGGAATGATGAAAAGAAGAAAAAATTATATTTCTGTTTCACTTCCATAAGATGAGGCTGTTCTGATAGTACGGTTCACCAGTCTAATCCAGGTTACATGTTTTGATCACTCGACCTGTTATCACAGTTCAGACTGGCGAAGCATGCTGTCATAAACAGCTGCCCCTTAAATGGACGCCGTTTTACACAACCACATGAGAAAACAGAGATATCTAATTTTATTCGTCATTTCATGTGTTACTTCTACTTTATTGTAGTGTGTTTTGTGCATTTTTAACATACTTTTAAGGAACGTTTAGACACTTAATAACTCAATGTTGTGAAAGTTTGATTGAAATCAAAACACAATTTTTGTTCAGTTTTAATTTTTCATTGATCATTATTTCTTACATAATATAATTCTTTCACAATTATAGATGCCACATGACTCATTGCTTGCAAATAAAATAAATTTAGTTCCTTAATAAGTGTCCATACATCTCTGAACACAAATAATGTTTTCAGTAATTTTTGGCCAAAAAACCATCACCTTAATGGCATATTTTTAATTCAAGTTCGACAATTTTAGCAACCGAGTAATGGAGGCTTGATGGGGAATGTAAACAGAAACAATTTGGCGAAAATCGTCTTCTGCAATTTTTTTTATATTTATATATACACAGAAAGACACACGCATGTGAATGGGTTTATCGATATGGCACGAGTGCCAGCGCGGATGGATAGAACGAGAGGCCCCGGGCCTCGAGTTTTATCCTTCCGCGATGGAACGAGTGCCATATCGATCAACCCATTCACATGCGTGTGTCGTTCTGTGTTTATTACACGCCTTCACGTCTATAAAAATAATTATTTTAGGACACTCAGCAATTCATTTGACAACTATCAATACAAAGAACACATTTTATCGCCAACCAAATTTGTCAGGGGAACCCGTATTATAACTGGCACATAGAACACATTGGAACTCATGGGACGATTTTCGCCTGTCGCTAGCTATTCAAATTGTAATTGTGTTGCACAATTTGTAGAAAATTCCAGTGAAATTTTGCTTCTATTTCAAAATAGTCCGTCAACGATTTCCGTTCCGCACATACGTGCGGAACAGATTTTCATTTTCCTCATGGTTTAGTGCTGCTGTAGATGGGGATTTCTTAGAACAGGCGTGTAATAAAAGATCTGCTGATGTGCCCAAAAAGTTGTTTTAAGATTGAAATAGTTAATAACCCCACTTTTAAAAAAAAGTTTTCCGAGCATTTATTCTCACTGTTGTGAGGCACAAGCTCTACAAAATCAATACCAACAGTTCTCCTTTTCCGCGGTATATATGAGCTCAGATGCGGATTTTTTTCATATTTTGTGCCATAAAAGAAATGAGAGTGAAAGTTTGGTTAATATGTTAATGAAACTGATGTAAACAGAAAACAGCCATCTTGATGCATGTTGGGATGAAGATTTTTTTCTGCAAGTATAGAAGGCAGTGCCATTCAGAGATGTAATACAGAGTGTGTTTAGTCCAGCTATCTCGAAAAAAACTTCTGCAGAAACACAGCAATTTCATAGATGGCTGAGTTTCTATTATTTGAGATATCCCTGAGATTGTTGTTCGACAACAATCTTCCTGTTTGGTTGTGATGTGATCACATTAAAAAGAGGTGTCATCTAGAGTACATTTTTGACTCTGATCAACCAGAAATATAAGCATATTAGGTAGTATTTGCTTTTCTATACAACTGGTGATTTTAAATGGTAATTACGAGTACACTTAAACAATGCAGATTTAAAAATAAAGTCTATTCAGATCACATTTCAGGACAAATCTGAGTGTTCCTTTTACTGAGTTGTTTTCAACATAATAGTACTTGTACTGAATTAAACACTGTCATAAAAAACATTATTGACTGGAACGCCCCACCATACTTTCTGAGCAAAACCTGTTCGCTGGTGATTTTTTTTACATGAGCCTCAATAGCATATTTTCAAAACTTAAAAACTTTCTTTGTGGCACAATATATCAAATTATTTTCAGAGGTAGCTCATATATACCACCAAAAAAAAACAGAACCGCAGATATTGGTTGGTTTTGTCGATGTTGATCCTCACTATAGGAGAATATATTTTTTAATGTGAATTTACTAAATATTTAAATTGTTAGAAACAAAATTGTAGCTCCTAGGATATATTATTTATAGTACAGAATGGAAATGAACTAAAATACATCGCAAACTGAAGTTCATAACCCTTTTTGCCCAATGTGCTATTTGATGATTTCCCCACTACCGTTTCTGTTTACTGTCCCCTTAAAGTGGTACTTTACTGTTTCCGATAAAACATGACCAGTTAAGCATCCCTGACTTATCTAGTCATGAAAGTCGAGTTCTATAAAGTTATCTGCCCTGAAATTATGAGACTTTAGAGAGAGGTCCAATTAAGAAGCATGTAATTGTTGAGAAAACACATATGACATCAGCAGAAATTAAAGAGAAGTTTTCTTTTGTTACTTTAAAAAACGAAAAACAACGGAAGCTCTCGGAGCTATCTGTTGGTTTCGTTTATTAAATGTTATAAAAGGAAACGTATCTTTTATGGAAAGCTAATTAGAAGAAACTAAGTAACTATCCACTTTGGCTCTTTGTTTAGCGAATGTGTTTTCACACAAAAAAAAAATAAAACAAATCAGCAAATCTTACCTCCAATACTTCTATATTAATGGAAAGGATATTTTACGTATTATATGTCACGATGCGCACACTGTTGATATAATGAACTGAAAAAAGAGTTACATAACATCAAAGGATGTGAAAACGGCGTTTTCTTATTTTTAAAAGGGTTTAAACAGATAATAATGGAAATACCATATAAAAATTGAAATTTCAAATTTTGGGGAAAAATAAAAACTTGTAAATTTTTGTAGAAAAACACTCTAAAGAAAAAGCCAAAGCCGTCAACTAGTGTTGGTAGGCGCGATACAAGTAGATATTTTTAATGATAGATTATCTCTGAAATAGTTGCTTCTAATTGGCTAGCCATAAAAAGACATGTTTCTTTTTGTTACTATTTATTAGTAAAGAAAAAAAGACAGTTCCGATAGCTGTCTGTTGTTTTTGTTATTAAAAATAACAAAAGGAAACGTGGCTTTATTTTCTACTGACGCCATAAGTATTTCTCAAAAATTACTAGCTTCTAAACTGGACCTTCCTCGCTCATTAAATAATTTCAAGGGAGATAACTTTATCGCAAGTCGATCTTCATGACGATATCAATCAGGGACGCTTTATTCACACAACACTGTACAATCTAACCTGTCAAAAGAAAAATGCAAGAACATTGAATCTCTGGAGTAATGTGGTTTGTTTTTTTTCATTCGATTTTGATTCACAATATTTCATTCGAGATTTAAGTGTGTTGCGACCAGATCGCGATCTGTTCGAGAAAAAACAACAACACAGTGTTGAGACCTTAGGATGATCAATGATAAATTAATCCTTCGTGCCACCTGATCATCTCTTTCATATACAAATTAAATTCGCACAATTTACAGAAGATGGTGGTTAAAAAGGTTTCGTCTTTCACGAATACAGCATTGAAAGACTTAATATTGTCTTTAAAAGATCTCCATTCCGAACGTAGTTTTCAAGCCTTTCCACATAAACGTCTCCATTTACTGGGAGTCATCAGAGAATTTCTTACCACACCAAGCAGACATTCCACGCAAATCTATGTGTGGTGTGCCACAAAATAGGTCGGTTTGCAGACATTTTCCGGGACCGATTTTGTTTCCCAATTCCGTTCTCTTTTTATCGATTCAAAGTTCCATCATCAACTCGTGGTATCTCCATATTGTAAACCTCAATTGGGTAGTGATGATTGTCAGAAGGTTTTAAAATCCGAGAACTCCGACTTAATTTCAAAATTTTTCAATTCAAAATTCACCGAAGTCATATGAACTACATTTAGTTCTGTCATTACAAAAGCGGACAGAACATTTCGTCTGGATAGCGCCTCAGTCGCAATCTGTTTGCGATTCTTTGTCTTTGTCCATTATCCTGCCCACAATACCGTAGAACCTAATTGGTCGAAAGGAATGGGGGAACTCTTTGTAACTCATATGATATGTGTGTTTTTCTTTTATTCAGTCATAAATTCTCAATATTTATAATTCGATGTAACTGAAGTCGACTTGAACCAAGGTTTAATATCAAGCAACCATGACTCGATTTGATGAAAAATTCAATAGAGTATGACATAACAAAAATCGTTCTTAAGAGAAAGAGTCCTCTTCTTGGGGTATGTTTTGTTAATAACAACCAATAACATACCTCTTTTCGGTAGCAGTGCATTTTCGTCTTGAACAGACAATCCTCATAGGGCCAGTAAATTGTTAAACCTTTTTCGTCATTTCTATTGGCACTAGGGGTTGGGGGGGAGTATTCGAACAGTAGTGGAGGCCAACGTTTGATCAGACATCATTAACCGTCCACCGATACGAACTATGTGACGGTTCAAGACAAATTCTGTTCTGTTCATGTCGTAGATTGTATTAAGCCTTGACACCGATAATTCCCACGTGAAGTGCAACACAGCGGTGCCCTCTCTTCTCCTTGTATATTAACTGGTTGGACGCTAGGTTATTATCGGTGGTCTGAATTTGTTGTTCAAAATTTGTTTATTACAAATTATTGGAGAGTGCCCACAGGCACTCTCCAGTAATTTGTAATAAAAACAAATTTATATAAACAAAATATTATTTGCATTTAACTGAATATGAAACATGAGCAAGGAAACGTTGGCCTTTCCTCTGGGACCCTAATGTTTCTAAAAGCCCTGATAGTGGATTCTAGAACTCAACCAGTTAACAGTGAAATGGCACGAGAGAAAAATACCTTGAGATTCGATTACATTCGAAATGATGTCCATGATTCGATTTCCGTCGCACAAAATTAGGACATTTTCGTATTGTAGAGATGTTCTCCAAATCCGCCCAAGTGTTTTGTGTAAACTCTTCTTCTATCAGCAGGTCTCTCGTGCAGGATAGTAGAAGAGTTCAAGAGGTGGCGCTACCGAAATTACTACTTTTTTCCGTTCTGGAATATTCCGCGTTTTCGATTGACTCACCTAAAACAGTCCTCGTTCATTACAATACCTGAGTGGATATATATACTGTTGCTATAAGACGAAATAATGACAAGTTTTAAGAGTCGAATCGATTG
The DNA here is from genome assembly GCA_031216915.1 of Pictodentalium vernedei. NCBI lineage: Eukaryota > Metazoa > Mollusca > Scaphopoda > Dentaliida > Dentaliidae > Pictodentalium > Pictodentalium vernedei. The sequence goes on along the minus strand of CM062297.1, from coordinate 436,645,706 downwards.
AAATCCTCTGCCTGATTCAATTCAACTCAGAATTTGAGATTCGCCCTACACAAACATAACAGGAAACATGAGATCATAGGTTATTAACATCTTTGAAACAGGAGTCCAGTAGCTTACGATTTCCTGATTTCCAAATTCACATTATATGTTATGGTGTGCTTAGTTGGCGGATGCGGTGTCAAATGAGGCGAAGCAAAAACTATATCGGCGAGGCGGTACGCCAGGTCCAAAACTGTTTTTGCTCGCCACATATAACACCGTATCCGCCAACTAAGCACCCCATTTATTTACCAGCCACCCGATTCACTTTTATAGGAACGTATTTGAAGCCCGATCGTTCGAATTTGTTGTGTTTTCAGAGTGCAATTTCCTATTTTCTCCACTACATCTGAGGTCTTGTTCCGAGTAACTTCCGACAAATTTGCAAAACGTTTCATGGTGCAACTGACCGATATTTACACGGGTTCTTTTGTTTATAAACAAAACATATGTTTCGGTTCCTGAAAGGACGCTAACTAATTTTTCGCTTTAGCTATACGTTATCGATCGGTTTATAATTAGCCCGAGACTACATTAACCGGTGAGATATTTTGGAGGCGAAGCGAGGATATTTTTTGGGAACCTAAATGGCGTCCACTCAGCCCATTCTGATCCACATGGGGTGACACTATCTGCGAGGTGGTAGTATATGGCTCAGTCTTGAGTCACCAATACAGCACACGAAGTGATTAAAAAAACTAGCTGATAAAATAACGCTTTATATTGGAGAGAATGACGGATTTATTTAACCTCCGTATTCAACACTGACGCATGGGCTGCAAACAAGCTTGCTTCCACCTTCCCTAACTGTTATTACAACTCCACATTCCACATAATAATCGAAGAAACGAACAGCTACACATGCGAACTGCCACTGAAAAGCCAGCTCTGCAAATAAAATTCACAGCGTCATCAGAGTGAAGCTCAGAAACATTTCCAAACGAACGTTTAAGGGATATAATATTGAGGGATATTTCTAACTAAATTATTATTTTAAAATCATAATACAAACTCCCAAGCTACCAGTCTAATTCTGTTATGAATTCGACGCTGTTATGGGATGAATTTTTACCCATTTCTCGTGGAGTTTGCGCACAGAAAACCGTTGATTTAATGTGATATCTCCTTATTCACAAAGATATAGATATTCTTTCGGGCTCCAACTATAGATATTCCAATCAATAAATATTTATTTCGCCTTGAAAACTTCAAGATATTAACATTATTTGTGGAACTAATATAAGCGGTGTATTCATATACAACTACAGTCGTAGTGTGTCTTCGTTAATAAGTATTTAATAAGCATTCAATTTACAAACAGGTCAAACAGCATTGTGATAACATAATAGATTCGGCCAAATCAATTCTCGGTTCGCTTTTCCGACCAACCCAAATGTCGTAGGTTCGATTTCCCGCCCACAGATGATTCCAAGGCTATAAGTGGTGGCTTAAGAGCTTGATCATAATACTTGGGCCAATACTATAAAACTTTTACAGTTGTATTTTTCAGAATTGTATTTTCTATGTATGGAAATAACTAATTGAAATGAACAATTAGCATTTTGAAAGATGTGGCAATTTGCCAATTGGCAAATTGCCATATCTTTCAAAATGCTAATGATTCATTTCCGTCATATATATTCACTTGTGAAAAATACAATTCTGTAAAATACAACTGTAAATGTTTTATCGTATTGGTCCCAGGTTAGATTCTTACCTTATATAGTATTTGTCTGAAGCAAGACCACTTGTCACAATGTAGGTTGATATAAAATCAGATGACATGTCGGAGTAAGAAACAGAATAGTCATACCAGCTCTTTGAACACGGTGTTACACAAGAACAGTTAGTAGCATCAACTTTCACTGCAAAATTATTGAAAACAAGATTGCTGTCCTTAAACACTTTTCAGCCAAGTAAAAGAATTCATCTACTATAGTGTAAACAATTATAACTGATCTCCAGATTTATGAAACAGTAGAAGTTAGGGTTTAATCCCCGGAACGGGAATTTTCTGGCTCTTACGAGACCGGAAATTTTCCGCTTGTCGTTTTTGAATATCAGTCCCGATACCCGGGAAATTCATTGAACAGAATCATTGCGTTCCGCAACCTTTGATTCCCGATTCCAGTCTATGCATTTCCCAGACATGAGCACCCATTTCAGAACCGGTACCCGGGATTAAACCATAGCACTAACGGCGATGCTGGTCTATAAGGAAATTGATATTCGCCATAATCTCATAAACTATAATACGCAATCATTGATACCATGGTATATGAATTTCTCTGGTATCATGATTGACTTTCAGAACCTGGAGCCACAGAACTGTGACCGAAATTCCCGCTTGCTGTATCTATTATCAGTAGAGGTCTAATTTTGTATCTCAAACGAGTAATTTTTTTTATCTCAAAAGCTTACCCCAAATCTTGGCTTTTAAACCCGTGATCCCAGAAAGAAAAAATATAGGTAGTCCCTTAAAATTGTCAATTGATCTCTCAAAGCAAATCACATTTTCAGCCATTTTTGCCGTGGTCATGTAACTATCACCTTAAGTTTTCCTCGGTTTTCAATAAAGAAAGCAAAAGTGGAGGTTCACTTTTCATTTTCTTTGCAGAGATCATGTAACTGTGATGACTATCTGTAATTTTTTTAGCATTGTTGTGCATCAAACATTTTGTTATGAGAAACGGTAATTCCGATAGATAAATACAGCTAAAGGTTCACACTGGTTATTTTCTCCTCAACACTGCAAACTAGACTTAACACGAGAGCTTTTGCACGCGAGGGATACTAGTTATCGGATCGCACTGGAGCTTTCTGGTTAAAATTACTGCATGCCTCCAAACCCTATGTATAAGCCTGAAAATAAGAAATCTGTCATTTGCAGAATGAGGTCCCCAGAGGGCGAATTTGCTGATACTATCCCACACAGCGGACCAATTTATCCTTCGGTTACCTCTTCCTATTCAGGCGTGAGACCTTGATTCAGAATGAAGTTCACAGAGGAGAAATTTAGTGATGCTACCCTGCTGTGCAGGGTAGCATCACCAAATTCACCCTCTGGGGCCCTCATTCTGCAGTTGACAGTCTGCTTATTTCCAGGCTTGCCTTTGTGATCATGGGAGAGACAGTTACGGATGTAAAATACACCTGCAGGAGTTTTATATGAGTGGCCCTGTGCATTAGAATGGAAAATGCACACATTTGTTAACAAATTGATGGCGACAATAATAAGAACGGTGATGAAGGGTAATATCGAACCCTTTCTAAAGAAAACATTGTGCCTGCACAAAAAGCAACCCATTAAGCACTTGTACGTATAAAACTGGACCCACGGGTTTTGGGCTTTATGTATTTTGAATTCGGAGGTTTATCACTATAAACCCTTTACCCATCGAATCGGCAGCATCCGCCTGCATAATTTACAAATTAAGAGGTTACATGTGTAAAAAAATATATTTTTTAAAAACTTTCCATAAAAAACTATATCGTGTGATTCCTCATTGGAACGAGCTCGTTCCAATAAGGGGACACAAGATATGGTTTGTTGAAATATTTGGAAACATTTTAAAAATCAATAAGTAAAATAATTAATTTTGATATTGTGTGCGTTGGGTAAAGGATTAAATTACTATCCACAATAAATGGATAGATTAATTGTCCTGAATCCTCTTACAAACACACTTTACACTCGTGACCCTTTTATGTTTGACTTTTTTTTTCTTGACAATGCTTTAAAGTTGACTACTTTTTACTACCTAAGGGAAGACCTTGCTTGGTATCCCTGTGTAAACGAAGTTCTCATACGATTCAAAATTATTCTTCAGAATTGGCAGGGGTCATCAGCCCGACCATATAAAGTAGTGATCATAAAAGAAACGTTGTTTTTACACTTGAATATAGCCAGTGACATACGAGACAAATTGTGAAACAAAAGTCAGCGGCAATAAATGCTACTTCAACATGGCATGATACATTAGACTTAAGTTGTTTCCACACAGTGTCGTCGCTGAGGCGTGTGTTGGGGCGTGGCTCTTCTGTAAGGAATTTTTTCCAGTCGGGATATTTTCAGCACGAATGTAGTCTTATGTATTGATGCGCCCGTGCTAGTAATCATATACTTTTTATTGTATCCTTTTCCGACTATTGGAGACCCAGTATGACCATTTCGGAGTATCGGTGCGATATTTGTTAATTTAATAAGTTTTGTCACGACTGCTTGTATATTTTATTCCATAAATGGACGTTTATTCGAACAATAAAGTCTTGGATAACGTTTTGCTTCATTCACCTAGTAGCAGCTGCTGGTGGGTGGAGTGATAAATTTTCCCCATAGGTTTAACACTGGAAGAATTTATTCCTGTAGTAGAGACGGACTTGTTGACCTCTACCGCATTTGTGTTGTCATGACCTGTTTTACGTTTGTGGGAGACATAATGTTTATCAAATGTTGACCGTCTCTGAAATGTTTAGTTTTAGAATATAGGACACATTTCAACTCTGTCTAACAATAAAATGAACAACAATTAACAAAACACAAAGTAAATCAATCGAAACCAAGCGTTGGAAAGCATACAAGTTCGATTGTGAAAGGCGGGGGCATGATGAGTGAGGTTTCAGTTTCCAAATTAGGAAAGTGTAAATAAACAAATGCACGTGTCGTCTGCTCTGTTTATAAAACTCAAGTTGAATCAACGACGAAAAAAACAACAACAATAAACAACGAAAATAAGAAAGATAAACATTGTTCATTTAATAAAGTATTTCTGCAACTTCAGCTCAAGGTTGTAGGGGAATTCATTTTAGACAGAAATGTATCACTGCGCCTTGTTTATTTTTAGCAGTTTTTCTTGTCGATCGAATTGGACCAATGTGCCCCTCAATTCTTGCAAAGGTTTGTAGCGAGTAACAGCACGATTTAGCCGCGACTACCCTATAAATGATTTATGAGATAAATTAAATAAACGTATAGCGTTTTCAAGTAAAAAAGTCATTCTACTCCAAGGATTAAGAATGAAACCGAATCGCCGGCGAGTCGGTTTCATTCTTAATCCTTCGAGTAGAATATTTTTTTTACTTGAAAACGCTATACGTTTATTCTATATTTATTTGTCCACAGATACATTTTCAAGAAATTTTGAAATTTTGATTGAATTGTCATCTTGGCTGATTTATTTTCCAACTACTTCACTGATGATATAGTTGGAATATTGTATCAGTCGGTACTTGAGTCATCACAGTCGGGACTAATCAGGTTAACCACCCACTCCCCAATAGGTCATTTTCGCGATCGCGACAATCCTGCTCCAATTCTTTTCCTCAAAATGTGGTTCGTGACAAATAATAATATCATGTGACCCACGATTGCAGCATTCATCGCAGAAAATAATCGGAACTGAGTGGCGTAAATTTCTGAAATATTACAGGAAGTGTATCATGTATTTTCAGGTACAAAATACTCTTCCATTCGTGTAAAGTAGATGACAAAGCAAACATACCATTTAACACGTTCTAAAATGCAAGGAAATTTGTTCAGCGTCAAGGTTACTTGGGTCCAAATAATTATAATTCTTAGTATTTACGTGTTTTCTATAACTCATCACCTACTACTTGAATGACCTGTTGTTTTTTGTTGCTAACCATAAGTGGTTACTGATGGAAAGGAAATGTGTTGGAAGAAAACTATAGACTGAGTGCACCCAAACTTAATAAAACCATTTGGACAGTTTATATAGTTTCCACGTTAGAATGTACCTTGCGTTTTTCCAGAATCAATGCACAATAATATCACGTGGTTCTACAAAGAAAGAAAGAAAGAAACTACAACTACGACACGTTCACACTTCTATCTCCACCACTCACTTTCTCCCTTTACTGGATACAAACATTACGCAAACATAACGAGATGGAACTGTCCCCTTCAGTTAAAATTAGAAGTCCTGTTATAAATTGCCCACAAATAGCACGCCACTTTACGCGTTGATCTGCGTGCTATGACGACAGTAGGGCTATGGAATTCTGTACATAAGCCCTGTACACAAGCAATGTTTCAGCCAGTGGACTTCCAGGTTTAACCCGGAAGTCCATTGTCTTAAACATTGTTTGTGCTTGCTATCAGGAGCAAAGGGAATTTGTCGTGCTTTGGATGCAATTCTAGTTTTAACTGTATCGCTGCTACTGCTGCTTCAGCTGTACAAAACCACTTGTTACGAATTTATTATTGGGACTGGTCAACAAAATACCACCTATTAGTAGTATGTTAACCCATGCCAACATGTAATCCTGGTATATTCAACGGAAACACCTCACAGCTGTATGACTGCACTAACACATACCACAAAATTACATTATGTTCAGGATTTTAGTGGTTTTAAAACGAAGAGGAAATAAAATTCTCATGAGCTTGTTCCACTAAGGGATCCTAAACTATGCTGTTGACCCCCAAGTGAAAATATATTAAAAGTTCAATGGCGGCGCCTGGAAATAGCGTAAGTCGGATAATAACGTTATGTTTGACAAAGCTAAGCGAGTACATGATGCTGGTGTATAATATGTGTCCGAATGAAAATGTGAGTAAATTTTTAAGCCCCATTTTCACATCATCTTTATCGAATAGTATGACTGTTATTACATATTACCTTTCAGTCCAACATGGCATCTGAATTGGTTTACAGAACAAAACGTTATATTTCCTGAAAACAATAAAACAGCGTTTCGGTAATTTTAGAACAAAATCAAAACAGGTAACTCGAGCAACTATGACAGAGAAAAGTACTGACCTTTTCTTCTCTAAGAACTTTCTCCCTACTCAAGTTGGATCTGATACTGGCAATAACAATCTCAAACTATGACTTAAGTTTTCATGTGTAGCTTTTCAGGAGACATCGTTGCTCATCATATACATTGCACAGTTCCGTGACCTTTTGCCGCGCGACATTATACATTTATATATATTCCCTAGGATTTTATGTGAGTTATCAATTTTGTAAACTGAATCGTCATGGAAAGGTTTTATGTGTTAAATTAGCAATATTTATAGCAGCGGGCGGAGGGTAGAGGTGGAGGGGGTACTTATTATTGAGGCACGTCAGACACGCCCCAGCCCATAGAACGCTCCCAGCCCCTGTTCCCCGCCCATCTACACATCACTCACCCCAGCTGAACACCAAAGACCAACTCCAGCCTGTGGACCACAAGTTCGCCACAGCCCCTGCCCCAACACCAGCCCCTAGAACACTTACTAGGTCATCGCAAAGTTCACGCGAAAGCTGATCGAAAGCGTCTCACCCACCGCCTAGTTACAGACCGAGATGAACTTGATTATCTTGTGAGAGATACACACAGAAGGGAACACTCTTTTCGGAGCCCCGGAAAGAGATGCCCCTGGGCCACGCGTTTACATTCTATGGCGGAATCCGGTCCCAGCACGCCCACTCGAGGGTCAGTATGCTATTAATGCCTACATGAACTTCCTTAGCACGCCGCAGCGTTCCGACGAAGAAGAAGCGGATTGGGTGGCAACAGACAGTATATATGTCAGGAAGATTGCATTCCACAAACTCCCAGGCGTCCAAGCCTACGCCGCTAAAAACATCGGCAATTGTGTCACGGGGAACAAGAGGAACAACAAGTAGCTCTTCCAAACGCCCGAGCAGGCAAAACCTGTCCATAAGAAAAATAATGAAAGATGGGCTCTCCAAGCTTCGAAACTGAGCTCCCACGCCGGTACACTTGGAAGGAGCACATTGGATCAATAGCACGCCGTCCTCCTCCTTCCAGCTCACCTAGCTGGTAGAAGTACCGCCGCACGTTAACACCAGATGGAATATTTTGTTTCTCCGAACCAACAGGCCTACCTACAATGATAGAGGGCTTCTGCGTTACCGTCTTAGACCGGATAGCATCATTTGGACTTTAATAAGTCAGACGCGTCACTTCGTTTTCCAGAGCTGAGATGACAGCCCGTAGCCGGGCAACCTATTCAACGGATCTTTGACCTTGAGGCAACACCACCTGGACGTACTGATGCCCAAACAGCTGCTCTGCCAATGTAGGGATAAACCCTTCTACTCCTCGGACTGAGTTACTATGCTTGGTCAGCAGGTGGACACAGAGCCCTAAACTCTGGTACAGGATCCACCTGGAGCAGGCTTGTCAATCGGTACCAGTACTGGTACCGGTACCGTCGGTACTCTGCCATTTTAACGGTACCGGAACCAGAAGGCAAGTACCGACGGTACGCGGTGCCATATCGATACTCCCCGAATTATGGCTAGAATCACTAGACGGCTGACAAAATGTATCAATATTCCACGATACCTTGTAATTCCTCGCAAACAATGCAAACTTCCGGTTACCGGTGCGTAACTTCAGTCGCAGACCATGCCCTGGCAACTTCTCACTTAAAAACTAAACGTATGACGGTGTGAGGTCAAGGTATCATAACCTTGTTAATTGCGAAAAAAAAAACATTTCTCTTCGTGTGGAGATCAAATCCGACAGACAATCGATTAATAAAAAGCTACCGTCCCGAGTCATGAGGTTCCGCAAAGGTGAAAAATTCCGTGAATAAAATATACGACTACGAGACTCTGAATTATGGGGGTTAATGCTCTAACTTGGAAACGAAATACAACATCTCCTGATTCTCTCCTTCGGGGATTTTGCAGCCTTTCGTCATGCTCTTTGATCTGTCATCACTCGCTAATATGTTGATCAACACCAGGTTACTTCACACGCATGAATGACGTTGAACACTTTGTCTTTTAGAATTGAAATATACCATCTGAGCGATGCTAACCTTGTCGCATTGGGCCTTCATTCCTCTCCAGTTTCATTGCTCCGCATATCAGGGCAAATATTTTTCTGGATACGGATTCATTCATTCGTATATTCGATAACGTTTCGACGAAAGGAAACGCTCTAATCACGTTGAAAATAAATCACGGGGTTAATATCGGAACAGGACAGGAAATAAATAAAACCGACAACGATCTTTGCGTCTATTCAATTTATCCAGTCGCTTACTATTGTTTCAGTGATTGGTACCGGTACCGAGTACCGTGTTGCGATCCTCAGTACCGTGCCGGTACCGAGTTTAGTGGTATCGACGGTATTTTGACATACCTGACCTGGGGGTGTTTGGGGCCTAGTAGGGGCGCCCGATTGTTAATGCGTGAAAAGCGTTAGCTACCTCGATTGAACCGTTGGATTCATTGAGGTCAGACAGCAACTCGGCTTCCGTTTTTGTGGCTCGCCACATCAACCAGGGTCAACGCATACTTGAAGACCTTTCGACCGTTGGGCAGGCGGCTGAGACGTCGCAATAGGCGGTCAGCCTGGTGGATCTCGTTTGGCGCAGGTATAAATACGAGCGTGGTTAAAAAGGCAGGCCTCATGGCAGATACCTTGGCCCAAATTCGACTTCAAGTCGAATTTGAGCCAAGGTATCTGCCATGAGGCCCGTCTTTTTAACCATGCTCATGTTACCTCTTCGGTGACAGGTGGCTGCCTTCCCTTTCCAGGAGGCCTGAGGCGGTGGTATATGCGTGGAAGCTTCGTCGTAGGCGAGCATTGCCTCTTCATCTGAGGAACTGTTATATTCCATCGGTGTGATGAGTCGCGCCCATCCCTAGAATGACAAAGACCAGTTCGCGGTTCCCTTTCTCATCCGATGGCGTATACAAATCTGAGAGTTGGGGATCGGGCCCGAGGACTGTAGAGTGGGAAAACCACTACAACAATCAGAACATACTCGCGCATCGCAAGATCTTTGAAAGTGAAAAAAGCGTAGCATTGACGCTGGAGTTTTTCGTTGATCTAATTGAGTCGTTCTGCCCTTCTTTGAGACTACTGGACATGGTGGCCTGGAGTTCTTCTATTGCTTTATCGTGGTCCTCCTGTTCAGTGCCTGAGCTTCGTAACGTTGAGAAGAGGAAGTGTGAACAACTGAAGGCAAGAGCGTTCACTTGGGCTCCCCCATCAACATTTTGTGAGTATCCATTTATACCGGTGGTACAGGCCACTTAAATATATCAGCAGGTCTTTTGACGCCATGGCCCGGCCTACGACGAGAACAACCAAACCCAGATCTTCAAGGGTTAAATCCAGTTTCGGATGCGAACCACCCATCCCTATTTTTGTCAGGCGCGCATAGCCCATGACCAAGCCAGACACCACAGCCGAGTGGTAAGCCCTATTCACTAGCATCTTCACTACTGTATTTAGAATGGGCCAGGCTTAACCTTTAAATTAGGGTTTCGCATCGCTATCGTATGAAAGCGGGTGTCGTTCGGTGGGTTAGCAGTCATAAGCCCCCTATAACCACCAGACCCCCGACGATGAATGGGGTCAGGTCCTGTGATGGCCGCTCTTGGCATCTATCGCACTCCCGGGTGTCATGCACTGAAAGACTTTTTTATTATTCAGATAAGAAGTAAGTACATTGTAAATAAACATATAAATACAAAAATAGTTTCCGAAGTATACATCACAGTTCACAACACTTATTGTACAGTACGTGGAGAGTGGATTGTAACTAAATCACCCGCGGAGTGGAGTTATCACCCAGGCTATAACTTTCAAATTGAGTACATATCGACAAAAAACACAAGCAATGTTTCAGCCAATGGATCTCCGGGTTTAACCCGGAGGTCCATTGCCTGAAACTTTGCTTGTGCTGGTTGTGCTTTGCAACAATTTGGAATTATTGCTTGGGTGGAATCTCCACTCTGTGGGTGATTTGGTGATAATACACTCTCCATGTACTGTACATACTATTTACAAAATGTTGCTCGTTACAAGGTAGTTGTTGCAGGATAGAAATACAAATAAAAAAGATTGTATTTTTGAACCGAGGTTTATTTAGTCGCAAAAAACACCTTTTACCGACTCGCATCTTAGTCTTATATTATCCTGCTTCTTGTGGGGGTAATTATAGAGTGACATAAACTTGGGAAGGATGGCTGCCACCTTTTCACTTTGCAGGAATAAATATATATATTTGTAGAGGAGTGTGAGTAAATTTGTTACATGTTCATCTACTGGGTTATTATAATTATTTTCCTTAAATCCCAGAAGAAGGGAGTGAAATATTACATTTTTCCAGTGAAGCATCTATGATGCTTAACAAACTAGAACGAGAAACAGCACAGTTTTGAGGACTTGCCGTGTAACTTAATCTCCTCGCGCACCGCCCCTGTCCCCAACTACTGAAACAACAGAAACCGGCTTTGAACGCAAAAAGACGTTTCCGTTAAGACAGTTGTTTTTTGTTTTTCAAATAAAAAATTTCGAATAATTTTTAATAAAGTTGGTGCGAATATAACCTTTATTTATGCCGTAAAGGTTGAATACAAAATATCGTTGATAACAGTTGTTTCAGAAAAATCAATTTTAGAGACAGATCATGAATAATATTAAAATAGGTTCCGTGAACTGCCGAGGTTTATCTTCAGAAGAAAAAAAGCGCCGGGACATATTCTCACATTGCGGGGATAAATTCCATATTACCATCATAGTAGACAGGCATTCATGTAAAGAGGTAGAAAATATTTGGAAATGCGAGTGGGGTTACGAAGCCATTTTTAACTCATTTTCGAGCCGACGTAGGGGTGTATCCATCCCTTTTAAAAACACCTTTGCATTCAATATTAAGAAAGTACTTAAAGATAAGGAGGGTAACTATATGATTCTAGACATTACTATTCAAGACCAGAGACTTACTCTTGCCGCGGTCTATGGGTCTAATGAGGTCAAACCTATATTTTTTAAGAACCGATTCAGCACAGCAAAATAGAGAACATCGGCAACTTGCCAATTATAATTGGGGGAGATTGAATGTCCCACAAAACTACAGAGATGATACAGTAAAATTACGTGAATAAAAATATTTTTTCAGTTATTGCTAATAGAATTAAAAAGGTCCTGCCAAACTTAATATCCGAAACACAGTTAGGTTCTATGAAAGGAAGATACACTGAGGGAGTCTACTCGATTAACAAATTAGATTTAATTGAAAATGCGAAAAAGGAAATAAATCGCGACTTCTTGTTCTATTAGTTTTTGAAAAACGCTTTCGATGCTTTGGAATGGGTATTCATAGACAAAAACGCAAAAATTCTTCAGATTTGGTCCATCCATTATATAGTGATTTAGAACAATTTACAATAATATTTTAGTTACGTCATGAACAATGGACACTCAGAAAAAAAATGTGCAAAGAGAAGTCCAACAGGGCGACCCACTCTCTCCCTATCATTTTATCTTGAGTGTCAAAATACTTATTTATTTATTGGTGTTTAAGGTCACATACTTATGCACAATAGCTAATCGCGACCGTGACAGTTTTATGGATGGAGGAAGCCGGAGTACCCGAAGAGAACCACCGAGTATCGACGAGCAACTGTCAGCTCCTCAACATTCTAACTCTGTTCAAGCTCCACTCAAGCAGGGTTACAGCGGTTGAAGACATGTGCACCATCGACGTGCAGTACGCCTTAGTACACGGCGACATCGTGCCCCCCATGTAGGCAACCGGGATAAAGTGCCTTGCCTAAGGACACAACGCGTCCCGGACGGGGATCGAACTCGGGACCTCTGTCGAAATACTTAGTGTTTTGCTTAAATACAACCCAAACATTATGGACTTCACATAAATAACTCCGAATATCTGATAATCGAATATGCTGATGATTCAGCGATCTTTCTGAGTGACGATAGCTCCTCAAACACAGCTCTCGAAGAAGTAAACCGCGTCGCCACTCTCTCAGGTCTCAAAGTTAATTTTGATAAAACGCAAATTGTATGGATAGGTCCAAAAAAGGAGGTCGGGAGGTAATTTCAACAAAGTAAAAGGTCCGGTGTAATCACAGTGCCAAATTCATAATACTAGGTATCCAGTATGACATATTCTCAGAAGACTACACAATACAAAATTTCCTAAATAAGGCGGAAAAGACTGATAAACTTCCCAACGATTGGTCGTTCAGGAGTCTGTCCCTAATAGGAAAAACAACAGTGATTAAAAACCCTAGCATTTCCAATTTTAAAACACTGTCTACAGGTCTTACCAGACCCTCCTGAAAACATATTAAACAAAATAAAAACTTCATTCTTCCAATTTTTATGGGCAGGGACATGTAAAATATTTAAAAGAAATATCCTTATAAACTGGATAGACGGGGTGGCATTAAGTTCCCACACATTAGATCATACAGTTACTCGCTAAAAATATTGTGGATCAAGAAACTTTTAAACACTAATATTTTGGCGCTTTGGGAAACGCTGATATTGGATGACTTTGAAAAGTATGGCAGTTACAAGATATGGTCGTTGAGTAAGGAGGGCTTACTGAAATTGAGTGAAGGCACTGATAGATTTTGGAGAACAGTCCTCAAGGCCTGGCCACTAATAGCAGAAGACTCCTCTTCAAATCCAAGCGAAATATGCGCCCAATCCATTTTCTACAATAAAAATATAAAAATCGACAATGGGCTATTTTTTAATCAGAAATGGTGTAAAAATGGTACCTTTTTGTGAATGCTCTCTTGAAGAAATAAGGGCATTTTATAGGATTTGACGAATTTTGTGCGAGGTATGGCCTCTCTGTCCCATTCACTGTTTACCAGGGGGTAATAGATGCAATTCCCCAGACATGGAAACTTTTTCTCAAAGGAAAAGGAAGGAATCAGTCGGTTACGAGTGAAAACATTGAAAAATTTAATTCGACAAATAAAGTGAATACATTTTTTTACCCGCTATTCTTGCTGCTGGTTACGACACCACCCTCACCGTCCCAGAACAAATGGACCACACTTTTGGACATAAACCTGAACTTCGGGGATTGGGAATCAACATACAAAGGTCCATTTAGCACGACTGACGGACGACGCGTCTCTACTAAGCCTCCAATATAAAATCATACGTCAAGCGTTAATCACCAACACAAAACTCTTCAAATGACTCTTCAAATGTAGGCTTTCAGAAATAGAGCTTAGCACATTCTCTTTCAATACAAGAGAAACAAGCTTACATCTGTTCATTGAATGCACGGGAAGAATTGGCTGCTGTCTTGTATCGCAGCCTTAGCTTCACGTAATTCTGCCTGCTACTTTTCTTGCTTTGTTCTTCACGCCGCGTCCACTTCCGCCCACATTCACCCTCTTAGCGTCTGTCAACCGGTTCTGCTTGAAGAGGTATTTTCTACCATTTGGAGGTATAGTGCGAGGGCAGGCATTTCTAAATTTGCAGTGCTTAGGCATGGTCAGGGCTGCGGTTAGCGGAGCTTGTACTTGTGGCACAGCTCACACATCGCTGAGCTCAGAGCATACCCGATAAATTGGTTAGCTTCTAGGTCCCCATAAAGCTCTGACTGTTTCTCTGGGGATAAGACGAAATATACTGGCTGCTGTTACATAAAGCAGCAGGGCTGGGTGCTAAGGGTCTCCATCATCGCAGCTCCTAGCTGTGCCTCGTGTCTTGTGTAAAGCCTCAGAACTTCTTCGACATCCATGGTGTCAATCTGGTCAGTTGCGATGGGTCGACCCATATATTGTTTACTTTGGCAGTCTCACTCCCTAAAGCCAACGCGGTGAGCCTTACTCGCTTTTTCTGATCAGGCTCGGGTTGATGTCTACATCCTACTAGGTCGTAGTCGCAACCTTCGCGGGCGCGAGCTCCTCTTTACCTTAAGACAATAGTCGGTCGATAACATCAACACAGTCCATTCCCGCTTTCTGAAACCATCGCCCATGTCTAATATGCTCATAAACTCCATAACACAAAATCTCTTCCTGGTAGGTCAGCAGAAGCAGCGCGTTGACAGGAACACAGGTTGCCAGGGAGCTTAGCAAGCTATAGCTTATTTTAGTTTTATTTTAGTACCTTATAAGCCGCATGAACAGTCTTTAGTAATTAAGAGCTTAGCATGCTTGATTTCGGAAGGCGTACTGCAGCTCGTTTCTCACACGAAGTGATCATATTATTCTTCAGAAAACAGCTGTCATGGCCTTTAGGGCGAAACAGAGCCACCCAATTGGTCTGCTCTCTGAAGTCTTTCAGGATCGAGTTGCATTTTCGGGTCAGCACCCAAACGCTTTGCTCTAAAGGGCAACTCTGACAGCTTGCCAGTTTTCTTCATAAGAGCCTTGAAGCGGATCAGTCATCAGTGATGTACATGGTGGTTTTCCTTGGAACAGGTTATATAAGGCGCGCAAATAATCGTGGAATCGATCTCCAGGCTCCACAATGTAGATTCCAGGATCTGACCAGATATATGAGCTGGCCAGGTAAGTTCTGTTATACCTGACAGTTAGATAGAGATTCACTCTATTGCCATTCTCGGTGTTTAGTTGGGTATCCATGTTCACGTACAGATCGACGTTCATTGCGCTGGCCCTTTCAGCGCTGGTGGTGATCTGGATGATGGCGCCCTCATTTTCAATCCTCCGACTTCTGCAGTAAAAGCCAGTCATGATCGGTCGTCCGCATGTCAAGCCACAGAGCGAATGTAGTGTTCAAGAACTGTCCAGATCCTTGGAACCAAATCCTTGGCGGCCATCACCATCTCAGGATGACGTTTGTTGGTAAGCGAGAAAACGAACTTTTTTACGTCATTCCTATGCTACGCGCAGTCCCAAGCTGTAGAGCTGGTTGTGTAAACCCTCAATGGCGATCTCGACCTTTGTGATCTTGGGGTTGTAGAAAGCTTCCGATTCGCGGGCATACGTCGCAAGGATCCCCGAAGAGCATCAAAATGCCCTTCATGCTTATCGCAGGGACATTCAGGTTGACATTTTTATATTGGTGAGTCTTATAGGCTGTAGTTGATATAGATGGAGAAAAAATAACACCTTTTCGACTATAATTATTCCTTTTTTTACAAGCTTGTGAAAACGAATAATCATATATATTGTTTTCTTACATATATCATTGACCCCTTCAAACGCTTGAACAGTATCAAACAAATAGGGCGTTGATTGGGTCTCGAGGCTTACGTCCGAACTGAAGTCCAGACGACAGCCAATGGGTGTCGACTGTACCGCTAGCGAAAACGTAGATCTCCACCCGAAAGGTATTAACCCCCTATTCTGTGACACCGAACATCCGTCTTAATTCTCCAAGATACACTGGTTGACGTTGGATTCGATAACCCCATATTCGCCCTCGACGACGTCGACCCAGACGTCCATCTCTGTCTCTCTCGGACCGACATCCACAGATGCTGGAGGTGGGGGACGAAGAGGAATTCTTTGCAACAGCCATTGATGACTACTACGATGCTCTTGCCCGAACACGGCTCACTTCTGCCATCGGCCGTGTTTACTCCAAGTTTGTCCTAAATAAGGAGGGGCAACATAAACTGAAGGCCCACCCTGGGGTTGAACTGAAAAAAAGAAGTACAGTGGGTGAAGAATTGGAAAGAATTGGTTCATCTGATCATACATATCTCTTGACATGTGTGAAATACAGCCTGTCAACACTTTAATACAGAGAAACAGGTTTGTGGGCGAGACAACTCCATGTCAATTATCTCAAGTCACAAAGCTGGAGCGGTGTCGCAGGTGGTGTCTCCTCCCCATTATTCGCCAAATTTAAAATAATTGGAAATCTGAAGCCCAAATTTGGAAAAAGTTTGAAATTTCAGACAGGGTGGTGGTGGAACGTTTCCAAACTTATCTAGAATTTGGCAAAATATGGAGTTTTTAGACACAAAGTGGTGAAAGTCCTCCAAATATTAACGGACAAGAAGTAAAAATCTCCCCAAATATTAATTTGCAGTTAGAATATGTCACCCCCTGAGAGCCTCAGTGGAAGGAGGATGGAATTGGAATTATACATCTTAAAACCTGTTGCTGGAAAATATTGACTGAAGGTAGTGGTTTCTAATGTAATTTCCAACTTGTTAGAAATTACGTACTGATAGTCGGAAATTTGCTTACGGGAAGGGAGGTAGGGGTGGTGGTGGTACAATTGGAAATCTAGAGGTAATTTAATTTTGACTCAAAGAATCGTACAGTAAAAGTAACTGAATAATCCAAGTCATTGTAAAAGAGTTGACTGAGTTTCTTTCACCCTTCAAAATGGGAAGCCTGATTCATTCAGAGTAATTTTTAATCTGCGATTCCGCTGTGACTCAACTAATGATAGACAAAAATAGTACCTGGATCAAGAAACCGCCTGCATCCACATTTCTTTTCTCTGATATTCAGTGAACACTCCTTCATGCAGCTCTCCTCGGTGTAGCTGGGATATCGTTCCAGTGGATTTTGAAACTGTTTTGATTTTGTATCAACGCAGTAATCTGCGCTCAGTGCAACATACGGACGTTGGAGGCTTGTTTCCTGTAAATGAAATTATTCATCTGTGATTTTAACCCTTTCTGAATTTATGTTTAACACTGCGAACACAGTTGGTAGAGTCCATGTCAGCTGAATGGTATCAGTACAGTTAAAACTAGAAGTCCTGTCATGAAATGCGCACAAATAGCACGTCGATCTGCGCGTTAATCTACGCGTTATGACCATAGTAAGGCTATCAAATTCTGTACATATGGCCTGTGCACAAGCAATGTTTCAGCCAATGGACCTCCGGGTAACCCGGAGGTCCATTGGCAGAAACATTGCCTGTGTTTGCTATGAGTAACCAGGAACCTGCCATGCTTTTGATGCCATTCGATTTGGCAATTGCGCACAATTCCTTAGCGCAATTAAGCCTAGATAAGCGCACATTTCGTGACAGGACTTCTAGTTTTAACTGTAGTAAGAGTACATATTCTTTAATTAGGGCTGCACGTTGAAAATTTTGATTGGTCTACCCCTAAATAATGAATGTGAAGTCTTCCAATTGTCATTGAACTGACATGGAAGATACCACCAGGGTTCAAAGGATTAAGACAACTAAGTTTGACAATATTCGTTTTTAACCCTTTACCTAATATGAAAAGCAGACGACACTTGCAAAAAAAATTCATGAATAACTATTTTTTTTCATTTTTTGTCTCAAAAACATAGGTTATGACCCCTGGTTGGAACGAGCGCGACGAGCTCGTTTCAACGAGGGGTCACAACCTATGTTTTTGAGACAAAAATGAAAAAAGTAATAAAAATTAATTTGGCGATTTTTGAGAATAGCGCTGGCCGGTTTTGGCCGTTACTTTGGGTAAAGGGTTAAAGAAAGTGTATGACATGTCATTTTGGAAATATCTGGAAATAAGTGGAGCGGCACGTGAGAAGTCATTTGCTTTTATGAAAGTAGACGTAATATATAACATGATCCAGGAGCGGTAAAATAAGCTTCTGTTTCAAATTGTTAACTGTTCTACTGAAAGAAAACATTGACTACAATAACAAATAATATGTAGTTTCCTTGTTTTCCAGCTCTCTTATTTTGTCGATAAATGAGCGCAAGAAATCATAAGTTCTAAAAAGTAGTTCAGGTGTGACAGGAATGATAGTCCGTAGGAACATTAGTCCCTCTGGACTATTATTCCGCGGAATTATAGTCCTAGGTCTAACATTTCTAGGAATAGTAGTCCGCCGGACTACTATTCCTAGAAATGTTAGACCTAGGACTATAATTCCGCGGAATAATAGTCCAGAGGGACTAACGTTCCTACGGACTTCCATTCCTGACTACTATTCCTAGAAATGTTAGACCTAGGACTATAATTCCGCGGAATAATAGTCCAGAGGGACTAATTTTCCTACGGACTTCCATTCCTGTCACACTGGCTCTCATTTTACAAGTGCTTTCTGGATTGAATTATTGAGTGGCCAACAATAATAATGTATTAATATTTTAGATTGCACAATCGCGTAAAAGGAAATCGGGCAAATAAATTCTTCAATTTTATTTTCGAAAACAGCTAAGAGATAACATCATAATTTTTAAACAGATTCATTGAAAATAATATAAGTAATAAATTCGTCATTCTCGTATCTAAAGAAGACCGAGAGAGTTTAACAGCGATCTGAAAAACCGATTTGTCCGAAAGCAAAAAATCGCATGGTTTACTTAACGAAACTGCACATACGTTCATAGCTTTAAACAAAAATCGCTATTCAATTTTTTTTTTATAAAATTTGCACATACTTTGCCTCCAATGAAAGTCAAAAGGTATGTTTTGAAATAAAAGATACATGAAACATTTTAGTTATCCAAGAAAAAAGCTAGCGCATCGACTATTCATCGTGAGTGAAAGGTCTCTCATGATGGTTTTACTGTCATTGCGGATATAAACGGTAAAGGCCACTGGCGGAATTGTTATTTTGTTTAAGTGGTTACATGATGGAATGGTTCTCAGCATACAACATATAAAGTTCCTTTTCACACATGCTACTTAAAAGCTTTTCCCCGGCCCAGAATGCATAACGATTCTGTTCATTCCTATAACCTAGAATAGATCATGAAACGAAATATGCAAATCCATTAATCACTATACAACTCGGTTGCTGAAACGCTCATTGGACACATGCAGAAATCTATCTAAACCCTCGGGGAGCGCGGTGGCTTAGTTGGTAGAGGTGCAGGCTGCAAGTCGAGAGGTCCTCGGTTCGAACCCCACCTGCGGCAACCGCGTTGTGTCCTTGGGCAAGACACTTCATCTCCATTGCCCATGTGGGGGCACGATGACGCCGTGTACTAAGGCGTACTGCACGTCGATGGTGCGCATGTCTTCAACCAATCTAATCCTGCCTGTGCTGCAGTGCGGAGTTACGATGTTGGGGAGCTGGCAGCTGCTCGTCGTTGCTCGGTGGTTCTCTCCGGGTACTCCGGCTTCCTCCACCCGTAAAACTGTCACGGTCATGATTAGCCATTGTGCATAAATATGTGACCTTAAACACCAATAAATAAATAAATAAATATATTTAAACCCTCGCCACATTTGGGAAGGCGGATGTTGGTATAAACAAATACGGCAGAGAAAAAATTCTTCGACGGTTTTCAATTTTTTACGGAAGCCTGTTAGTGCCACATGTAGATAATTTTTTATGTCGTACTTACGACAGAGTACGTCCAAATTACAACTTAGTATGCCATTATTACGACTTGGTATATTGTAATTATGACATAGGCCACCTCGTAATTACGGTATAGGGTGTCGTAATTACGACATAGTATGTAATAAGTTCGACTTATTATGTCGTAATTATGAAACACTATGTTTTTTAATCACGAGAGAAGCTATGTCGTAATTACGACATACTAAGTTGTTTTTACGACATACTAAGCTGAAATTAGGGCATACTTTGTCGTAATTACGAGATA
Source organism: Pictodentalium vernedei (assembly GCA_031216915.1). Taxonomy (NCBI): domain Eukaryota; kingdom Metazoa; phylum Mollusca; class Scaphopoda; order Dentaliida; family Dentaliidae; genus Pictodentalium; species Pictodentalium vernedei. Next base: position 436,625,396 of record CM062297.1, on the reverse strand, counting down.
ACAATGCCGTAATTACGAGTTGCCGATGTCGTAATTACGAAATAATAAGTCGTACTTACGACTTACTATGTCGACATGCTATGTCGTAATTACGACATGAACAATGATTTACAAGTGGCAATAACCGGCTTCCATAATTTTTTGACACCTCGCAATCACCGATAGCTTTCTTTGACGAATTTACTTTGATGTTTGTGAAAAATGAATAGGTTGATGAGGTGCACAATCTTCGCAGCATTACAAATATGGTATTTAAAACATATTCTAGTTATTATGACAAAAAACAAGTACCGAGACAAAAAAATGAGTACCGAGATTGGAAAGTTATGACAGCGTGGAAGCGTCAGTATAGTAAATTGTTTATTCAAATTACTAATTTGTTAAATCAATTTACTGATTTGAATATTTCATTTATTGCAAGACTGTTTATTCAAATTATTAGAAGACTGTTTATTCGATTCAGTACAAGACTGGTAATTCAATTTACTAATTTGAATATTCAATATATTACAAGACTCTTTATTCAAATTATCAGAAGACTATTAATTCAATTTAGTGCAAGACTTTTAATTCATTGTATTAGTTTGTTTATTCAACCTATTAATTTGAATATTCAGTTTTATTACAAGACTGTTTATTCAAATGATTAGAAGACTGATAATTCAATTTAGTACAAACTCTGTTAATTCAAAATACTAATTTCTTTATTCAATTCACCAATTTGAATATTTAATTTATTACAAGACTGTTTAGTCAGATTATAAGAACACTTTCTTTCCAATTTAGTACAAGACTGTTAATTCAGTGTAGTAGACTGTTTATTCAATTTACTAATTTGAATACTTAACTGATTACAAGACTGTTTTTACAAATTAATTTCCAATTTAAGTAGTATATCATGTATGTACTCCATTACCACGATCAGAAAGACACCCAAAGTGATGTCAGAATGAAGGTGCGTGATTCTATCACGTGAACGGTGGTTAGATAACTTTTGAGTTGCCACGTTGCTAGGTGGTAGTAAGTGTTGTTCACAGAGTGAGTGCGCATGCACTGTACATGTTGTCAGATTGACGGGCTTAGAAAAGTGTATTTTGGGTGATAGTTTCCAGAAAATACTACTTGTATCACGAACGCATTTGAACCCTATAATGTAAGACCTTTTACAGCATGGACTGGAGATTAAAAGTACGTTCGTGCACACATTAGAGGTGTCATATTATTTTCCCTCTGGTGATGATTTTTCTCCCACGTCATGGGAATCAAAATACTGCCCGTGCGTTTAAAATTGACTGTTCTACTGATCGATCGCAGACAAATGATACATATTTTATAATAGAAAAACAATCGGTTCTATGTATAACTAACGAGTGGTAGCTCACGACAGCAATGCATTGATATATTGAAACGCGTTGAAACAGCTGCCATTTTTGTAAAGTCACTTTGAAATTATTGATTTCGATGACCGCATGTGACGTGTGGTGGGCGAAAAAACAATCATCCTCTAGTAGTGTGGGGTTGGGGTTGATAGGTGTGTTAATTGAAGCGAAGCAAGACACCTTGTTCGTTTACAAAATACAGACGGTGATGAAATTGTCCGACGGTTATAAAATATTCCAGTGAGGATGGACACGTGGCTAGATTAGATTATTATTATCCCTGGTGGGTGAGAGTGTGAGATTTCTCACACCCGCCCCCATCAGGGATAATTTTTCTCCCCCATCAAAATTGTCTAACGCCATAAAAGTAATTCAGGGGCATGTGCAGCTGCATCGAACAATTTTGTTGTCCATTTCTGAAAACACTGATTTGCTTATCGGACAGAGCGCACAAAAGTTCTGTATTTACCACAGGTATATACCACAAAATTAAATCCCAACGCCGGCAAGACAGGGGTTAAAGGTTGTAACGAAATGAACATCGACACATTCCGATGACGTCATATTATAAATTCTGCAATGTATTCGCATAACTTTTCGGCGGGAACAAATGAAAGAGTCAAGTGTCTTTTGGTTTTGCGGTCTGTGCTTTTATTTCTATTTTCTTCGACAAATGTTCGTCTGCTAATATTTTCGAAACGTGACACCATGTTGTTTAATTACAGAAGATCGTGCGATGATTGAATAGTCCTGAGCTCATTAAATATGCTAATGAGCCAATATAGGTTGGTCACCTGGGTGGATTGAGATAGCTGTCACGTGGGTGGGGTGAGACAGGCGTATCTCTCCCAGCTGTCTCACGCGACTTTATATATGTCTCAGTACCTTAGTGGTGGGAGAAAGATCTGTCTCACCCAGGCATGTCACCGGGGCAGACTTATCTCAATATGCAGGCGGTGGGACAAAATGGTGCATGCACAGCAGTCACGTCTTCTTAAAAAATTGACTGGGGTTCGATCCCATATTCTAAGAACCATGCAGCTCTGCGGGAGCTCCAATACTGATTTGAACATTGTCGAGGAGCCAATGAATCCCCAGCACCCCAAGAGGCCGGAAGCGGGCAATATCTCCAACAAAGAGTTCAGCTCACTCATTGCTTTAGAGAAAGATCCATCTAACCTGTCTTTTGACCTGGACAAGGCATTCCAGCAGGAGCCTCAAATGGCTTAGATCGTTAGTGGTATCAAAAACCTCAGATCACAGTTGTGCAGATGGAGCCTTTTTTGGTTAGCATTACGCGCTCCCCATATCAATCATGAAGAAAGCATAAGATGGGTAGGTAGTACAAGACTTAATAGTAGACCAACCGGAGTATTGATAGTTCATCATATACTGCCACTCTAGACTATCAAGTATGCCACACAACACGTCACGACATAACATTACTACCTCCAACAGCCGTGAGATAGTACAAACACCAAGTGGGTTAATAGCAATAGGGCTAACGATAGACCCACAGGGATACGGACAGTCCACACGATGCTACCAAACTAGACATATAAAGATACACTTGACCTAGAATTACGTACTACTCGTAGCAATTGCTCGATGGTGCAAGTCATTAGGTGGATTAGTAGTAGTAGGGGCTAACAGTGGACCGACAGGGGTGTAAACCGCCCATGCTGTTCTACTATATCTCTTTCTCCTTCTGAGGCACCTATTTCCCAAGGGACCGTCGTGTCTAAGCCGAATGGCTGGTAAATTGGACCTCTAAACCTGCGAGTCGACTGAACTCTTTATTGGTGGTTTTGTCCGCCTCTTTCCATCCCTAAGGAATATTAGAGACTCAGCGACCACATTAAAAATCATTCAAATCGCTCGCGAAACACCCCCATCAAAAGAGCTATATGAGCCCCGGTCAGTTCTTCAAACTCGTCTCTAAAGAGACATGGCTGCTGTGCATGCGCCATTTTCTCCGGTATTACATCTCACGGGCCAATCTCTAAATAAGTGGTCGGAACCATCTTAGCTGTGAAGAATAGCAGCAAAAAGTCCCTGAGCCCACTCTCTCAATAGATCAGTTTCTGAGCCACAGCCACGACAAAGCAGAGGTGCCGATTAAATCCCTAGTCCATGCAGCCGACAGGGAGAAGACACGACCCCTACCGTTCCTGGGTTTGCCACGATGATACGGCTTACAATGATGATATACACATCATCTACCACAAGAGGACTAGCTGTGTGAAACATTAAACACATAAGCCAGCGCATGCGCACTCACACTGAATTTCATTGACGACCACATAGCAACATGGCGAGCTCGAACGCCATGTAACCACAATCCACGTTACAGAATCACGCGTCGTCATACTGACTTCAGTTTCGAGGTCCCTCTCATTGTTATAATAGAGAACATACATGACATACTACTTCAACTAGAGGTTAATTTGTAAAAGTAGCCTCCTAATAATTTGAATAAAGATTCTTGTAATAAATTAAATATTCAAATTAGTAAATTGAATGAACAAATTAGTAAATTAAATAAAAAATTTGTAAATTGAATTAATACTCTTGTACTAAATTGAATTAACATTCTTCTAATAATTGCAATAAACAGTCTTGTTATAAATTGAATATTCAAATTAGTAAATTGGATAATCACACGAGTAAATGGAATTAACAATCTTCTACTAAATTGAAAAGGCAGTCTTCTAATAATTTGAATAAAGAGTATTTTAATAAATTGAACATTCAGATTGGTTAACTGAATAAACAAATTAGTAATTTGAATAAATAATTTACTAAAATTGTTATTTCAAATCAGTAACTAAACATCGCCTGACGCTTCCATGCTGACGTATTAAGTTGACATCTTGTAACTAGTTTTCTTGCTAGATAAACATCACATTTGATGAAGTGAAAGCTGTTACGCTTAATAGCTTTTACGTCACCAAACGTTATCGATAGAGAAGAGTTATCGCGTAAATTGACTTGGATCCATCTTAGGAGAATGGGGACAGGTTGTGTTGCTACGTTTTCGCTGACGTTCTAATGATCCAGTTGTATAGGGATCAGTGATCAAGCGCGACCTATATCCGTACATTGACCTTACATAAAGATCGGTGCTTACACAATTTGAAAATGCATGACTTTACCTGTTATTATGCCTCGCGCCGACTATAATCTTTGCACCGGTGAGATTTGCATGCCGAAGGACACAGTCGTGTTTTGGGGGAATTTAGAATGTTGTTTTTTGATCCCTCGCCAGGAACTCGCATGGCAATCACGTGTTCAACACCTAAACCATTAGACCATTGTGAACCGTCGAAACGATGGCTGGAATGTAGCTTATTAGATGAGTCCTCGTGATAACTTGGTTCACTTTCCTTTCGGCAGCAGCATGAAAGTATGGAACGCGCTGGCTTCAGTGCGGGAGAAGTGCCGTGGTTGGCCCCAGACGAAGCCTTGCATGGGCCTGTGTGTGTATTTCGAAGGACACAATCATGTTTTTGGAGGAACTTAAAATAGTACTTTCTGATCCTCGTGAATCGAACTCACGGCAATACCGCCTAGCAACCAAGAGACCAACTCCCAAACCACAAGATCATTGCACACCGTGGAAAACGATGACTGGAATCTAATTGTCTATGCCAATTCCATGACGGTCACCTTTTGGCTGATAAAAAATATTGTTTTACCTCATTACGTCGAATGGTGATGAGTGCTGATTTTCCCGGGCCCACGATGAATCCGCGTGTCTCTGGTAATGGTTCCTCTGTTGGTTCATGTAAAACTACCTATTTTGAAAATGAGACAGAAAACAGACATGGATTGAGAGTGAGATTATAAATTAGTCCCACTAAGGGGACTTCCATCGGGGGAGGGGGTGGGGGTGGATGCAGCTCGTTGAGAAACCGTCCAAACGGCTGTATAGCTTCAATTTGAGGAAAGTTAAGGGAAGTTGTTTGGTTTCTTGACCCGTTGAACACTGTTCTCCTGAATGGTATCTTTCTAAAGTATAACAATTACATCCAAGTTGAAGAATCTATTTTGTATCCATGGGGTGATTCAGCAAACATTTAATCCTACAACCCTATATTAATTACGGATTATCGCCCCTGATAATTAAAGAGTCCGCTTCTTGATTTTTTTCGAGGACATCGACGATCATCTCACTCGTGGAGGCAACAATTATGTTTTGAAAATATTGTACTCGTGTCCACTTTTTGTTGGCATCTACCCTATACTGCTAGATACCACCGACGTAGTTGATGGTCAAGCCATCAAGCTACCGGTCAAATTCTGCAAATTCTTGAATAACTAATTTTTTCATTTTTTGCGCCCAGAACATAGCTTATAACCCCTCATTGGGACGAGCTCAACGAGCTCGTTCCAATCGGGGTCATAAGCTATGTTTTTGAACAAAAAATGAAAAAATAATGAAAATTGCATGGTGATTTTTGTAAATAGCCTTGGTCGGTTTTTTTCCGTTACGTTGGGTGAAGGGTTAAATAGTCATCGCCTATGTTCAGAGTTAATGGTCTGAAATATTTGCGAATCCAGACAATCATTTCCACAGTTTTAAAGCTACACACACGAAATATTGCTAAATTGTAAATAGCTGTTATAGTTTTAGAATAATGAAGCCCGATTTTTATTTTTACACCTTTATATAAAACAATACTCAATTTAATTGTTTTCGTTCATCTTTTAATATCAACGCCTGTATCAAGACTGCCTCTTTCAACTTTTGCATATCTCATCTTCAACAAAATCTATATTTAAAATGTGGTGGTGTCCAAAAAATTTACAACCGTTATGACCGATCTTGGAGGTGACGCCATAGGGGTCATTGGGTCAAAAAAATAAAATGCATGGGATTTATTTAAAAATGTATATAGAGCTAAAAAAAAATTAGGAGACACTGTTTTTTGTTTTTTTGCTGTATCGCCATTTTTAACCTTTTTTCGTCACTTCAAATTTAGGGATTATTTTGGACTTTTCTCACTGAAACCCTCATTTTCAATAACGCACAGCTCCGTATAAATAATACACACAGACATAGAATTTCATACACTGTTACTTTCATGATGGCTCTATTAAATGTTGTTTTTTTTTGTTTAATTGCAAACATAAATCTTTTATTCAAAATAACGTAAACTTGACATTTTTCCACGAACGTTTAATATTTGCCCACTTGTGGAACGGTCACTCTCGAAATTTTGGAAATATGTTCTCCAATAAAAATTATATCTAAAAATGCACTGTGTTTTTAGCCTACGTATAATTCATTTAGAGCTGCCATTGGGATGTCGGTAGTACGCTAACGTCGGAAAAATTAAACTTTTACCGATTTACATGAATGTTTAGTATGTTGTAGAGCTAAAAAAAAAAAATACATGTCTTTGGATTTTCTAATATACTGTTATTTTCGATGTTGCTAAAGTCAGCTTACGTGTTTACACCCCTTCCAAATTGTGTGGCACCCCTACCTCCACATCGGCAAAAGCTACTCCTATAGGAACTAAACACACTGTGCAAGAGATAGATAGAAGGATGTCTAGGTCTTGTCACATGCTCTTTATATATATGTGTAGCAATTTTTGTCAGTTTTTTAGTTTGTTTTTTTAAATACTCTTTTTATATATGAAATTAATTTTTATATATTTTTTTGTCCCCATATATGGAAAAACATAAGTTAAAATGTAAGTTGAAATTCTGTTGTTTTTTTCTTTTAATTTTTTAACTTTTAATTTCTCCGGCAATGTCGAAATTTTGGAATCTGAAGGAAGTGGTAGCCCTCGATACCTGATCATACCTTTCTATTACCTCGTCCTCATCAACTACATTTAACCCTCTGCACTCTCAGGTCAAAATAGCGAAGTTTTCAGCAGCGAAAATTTCCCATAATGCAGTTTGATATTTAACCAAATATACCTTGTTTGACAGAGCTCATTGAACTCTGTAAAACAAGATATAATTGGTTAAATTCATTGATAAACAAGAGAAAAACAGAGTGATTAGAGAAAATTCTGTCGCCTTGCCAGAGTGCTAGGGGTTAATGCCGACGTAAAGAAACATGACGATGGCGTTTTCGTGATCCGTGGTCTGACAGATGTGCTTGTTCGGATTGTGATAGTACAATCTGCAACCTTTTCATTTTTCCTACAACGCCTTAGGAATATTTTCTTCCACGAGATTGGGGCCTTATAGAACTTGTCTCTGAGACACTTCTTCTGCATCAGTTCTGTTTCATCTTCTCGTTTTTTATTACTTTAGTCATCTTTTTCCCCCATTAAAATTTATTTAATAGAACTATTTTTTTAAAAATTAATTTATATATTTTTTTCTATTTTTATATATGTTTTCGAGAATCCTCTGTCGAAAAAATATCTAGCTTTTACAAAGAAATTCCAATTCACTTCATTTCCAAAAAGATGCACGATTCGAAAACAATTCGAAACTTCCAAAGAGAATCCAACATTGATTTCTAACTAAGGAAAAAGTGCATGATTCGAAAATTTCGATTGTGAAACAACGTGTGGTCCGCAAGATTTTGGAGCACGCGAACGCGAAAAACAAACTCGGGTCGGGCGAAGTTGGAATTTAATGTGGGATTCTCCGTCGACATTTACTCTTCAAAATTGAACATTCGGAGACGTGTATTTTCGTGCGAAGTGGAAAATGTGTATAGACAATCCTATAGTATCGGCGGTCCGTTAGCGGCCCATTGGAGAAATGCTTCGTTACACTGAAAATCCCATTAACTTTACAAAAGCACGGTCGATAATCTAAATTGGAAATTAACGGGGGAAAAGCGGGGTCCGTGAAGTTAGCTCAGTGTTCAGCATTCAACATTCGTTCAACATTCGTGTGAAGTGAGCTCAGTGTTCAGCGTTCAACATTCGTTCAACATTCGTGTGAAGTTAGCTCAGTGTTCAGCGTTCAACATTCGTTCAACATTCGTGTGAAGTTAGCTCAGTGTTCAGCGTTCAACATTCGACTAACATTCGTGTGAAGTTAGCTCAGTGTTCAGCGTTCAACATTCGACCAACATTCGTGTGAAGTTGGCTCAGCGTTCAGCATTCAATATTCCCCAAAATTCAGTGTGCCATATGTCGAATCTGGGCTTTCACCCAAGGTTTATCCTTTATGCGACCGACTGCCCATCGTTTACATCTACAACACTCATATCTGGGCGACCATTCTCACCTGAGGTGATATTAGTGACTTTTACTACTCCAGTTCAGCGTTCAACATTCGACCTATATTCGTGTGAAGTTAGCTCAGTGTTCAGCGTTCAACATTCCTCAAAATTCAGTGTTCCAGCTCCGAATCTGTGCTTTCACCCCAGATATAGCCTTCATGGGACCGACTGCCCATCGTCTACTTCTAAGAACAATCTTATCTGGGGGGACACCCTCTCGCCTGAAGCGATATTGGTGACTTTTAGTATTCCAGTTCAGCGTTCAACGTTCGATTATCCTTCGTGTGGAGTGTGCGCAGCATTCAACGTTTGGCATTCGGCAAAATATGGAGTTTGAAGAGAACACAACCATATATAATAAGTGGGATCGGTGCAATCATCGCCGGGGGGGGGGGGGGGGGGGGGGGGGGGCAACCCTCATGCAAACGACTGTCCGAGTATCCAACATAATTATATACAACACTCAAACCTAGGCGCCCCACTTAATGCTTTGGTCTCTCTAATTAGAAGGCAGTCCCCATCGTAGAGCAAACTTTTGATTTAACGCTGTCAGGCACTGCAGGTCGGTAATGTGGCATTACTGAGAATAAGCTCGGTCATAGGGCTGCATATCCTGTGGGACTCTTGATTCAATCGGGACATGTTCTGAATAGCTTCTGAATAGCTTCCGTCAACCATTATCCTCATCTTACGTTGGGGCAGGAACTTTTTCAGCCAGTAGTGGGTGTATTATGCAATCGATTTATTTATTTATTGGGGTTTTTAAGGTCACATATTTCTGCACAATGGCTAACCATGACCGTGACAGTTTTATGGATGGAGGAAGCCGGAGTACCCGGAGAGAACTACCTAGCAACGGCGAGCAACTGTCAGCTCCCCAACATACCAATTCCACACAAGCAGGGTTAGCATTGGTTGAGACAGGTGCACCATCGACGTGCAGTACGCCTTAGTACGTCACCGTGCCCCCACGTGGGCAATGAAGGGGGGGGGGGGGTTGGGTGAAGTGTCTTGCCCAAGGACACAACGCGGTTGCTGCAGGTGGGATTCGAACCGAGGACCTCTCGGCTTGCAGTCTGCATCTCTATCAACTGAGCCACCGCACCCCAGTGCAATCGATGCACTTATGCAATCGATGTAATAATAAATAGGCGACCCCTCCCGCCTATAGCCGCATTAATTGGGGGCGTCGTGCATCCGAGCTCAGCGTTAAACATTCGAATAACCTTCGTATAGTGTGAGCGCAGCAATCAGCGTTCAGAATTCGGCAGTATCTGTAGTTTGAAGAGAACACATCCCTGGATCATAAGTGGGATCGGTGCAATTATCGCTGGGAGGAAGTAGCCCTCGTGCAAACGACTGCTCGAGTGTCCGCAGTCTACATAATTATAACAACACTCAAACCAAGGACCCCCCCCCCCCCCACCGGATGCTTTGATCTCTCTATATAGGAGGCAGTCGTCAGCGAAGATGCGAGCCTTTGATTTAAAGATGTCAGGCGGTCCGTTGTTGTGACATAAGTATACAGTAGAGGTCCTAGAAGAGTACCCTGTGGGACTCCTGATTCATTTTCTGAAATGTTTCCGCCAACGACTACTCTTATCTGATGTTGGGTCATGGAAGGGTGGACAAACTAATGCAATCGATGCACTTATGCAATCGAGTGCACTAATAAAGAAATGTACCCCCCCCCCCACAGCCCCCACCCCCCCACCCCCCACCCCACCCCCACCCCCCGCATATAGCGGCATTAATTGGTGTTGTTGAGTATTCCAGCATTCAACATTCTGTTATACCAATAGTTGGAAGAGAACACAACCGCAGGTCGTAAGTGGAATCGGTGCATTCATTGGAGGGGTAGCTTTCAATCGACTGTCCGAGTGTCCGCAGTATACAAAATAATACATGTAACAACACTCAAAACCAGACGGCGCCCTTTCGCATACATTGGTATTGATAAATATGTGTATTCCAGCTGAGCGCTCAACATTCGCTTGAAGTAAGTTCAGCGTTCAACATTCGGCAAAAATCCGTGTTTGGGAGAAAGAGAAAAGACATATGTCGAATCTGTGCTTTCACCCGAGGTGGACTCTTCAGGCGACGAACTGCCCATCGTCCACATGTAACAACACTCACATCTGGACGACTCCGTGTCGCATGAAGCGATATTGATCATTTTTACTACTCCAGTTCAGCGTTCAACATTCGACGAACATTCGTATGAAGTTAGCTCAGCGTTCAACATTCGTCAACACTCAGTGTGCCACCTGCCGCTGCCGAATCTATACTTTCACCAGAGGTGTATTCTTCATGCGACCGACTGCCAGTCGTTTATATCTAATAACACTCATATCTGGGCGACCCTTCTCACCCGAGGGGATATTGATGATTTTTACTACTCCAGTTCAGTGTTCAACATTCGACCAACATTCGTATGAAGTTAGCTCAGCGTTCAACATTCGTCAACACTCAGTGTGCCACCTGCCGCTGCCGAATCTATGCTTTCACCAGAGGTGTATTCTTCATGCGACCGACTGCCAGTCGTTTATATCTAACAACACTCATATCTGGGCGACCCTTCTCACCCGAGGGGATATTGATGATTTTTACTACTCCAGTTCAGCGTTCAACATTCGACCAATATCCGTATGAAGTTAGCTCAACGTTCAGCGTTCAACATTCGACAAAAGTCAATGCGTCATATTCCGAATCTGTGCTTTCATCCGAGGTTGAGGCATACCTTTCATGGGACCGGCTGGCCATCGTCTTCCTCTAAGAACGCTCATATCTGGGCGACCCTCTCTCGCCGGAAGCAATATTGGTGACTTTTAGTATTCCAGTTCAGCGTTCAACATTCGCATAACCTTCGTGAGGAGTGAGCGCAGCACTCGGCATTTGGATTTCGACAGTATCTGGTGTTTGAAGAGAACACAACCATAGATCATAAGTGGGATCGGTGCAATCATCGCCGAGAGGGGTAGCCCTCGTGCAAACGACAGTCCGAGTATCCAACTCTATTTGTAACAACACTCAAACCTAGGCGCCCCCCCCCCCCCCCCTTAAATGCTTTGATGTCTCTTATTAGTAGGCAATCGTCATCGAAGAGGCAAACCTTTGATTTAACGCTGCAATGCAGGCCGTTAATGAGGCATAAGAATAAGCTTGGTCCTAGGACAGTATCCTGTGGCACTCCTGATTCAACCGGGAAATTTCTTAATAGTTTCTGTCAACCATTACCCCCATCTTGCGTTGGGTCCGGAACTTTTTCAGTCATTGCTGGCTGCATTAATGTAATCGATGCACTTATGCAATCGATGGACTAATAAATAGGCGACCCCTCCCGCATATAACGCAGCATTAATTGCGGGCGTTGTGCATCTGAGCTCAGCGTTCAACATTCGAATAACCAACCTCCGTATGGTGTGTGCGCAGTATGTGGAGTTTGAAGAGAACACATCCCTAGATCATAAGTGGGAGCGGTGCAACCATCGCTGGGAGGAGATAGCCCTCGTGCAAATGATTGCTCGAGTGTCCGCAGTCTACATAATTATAACAGCACTCAAACCTAGGAGCGCCCCCCCCCCCCCCCCCCCCCAGGATGCTTTGATCTCTCTATATTAGAGGCCGCCGTCAGCAAAGATGCGAATTCTTGATTTAAAGTAAACACAACAACGGCCCGCCTGACATCTTCTAATATAGAGGGATCAAAGCATCCGGGGTGGGGGGGGGGGGGGGGGGTTGTGCTCCTGGGTTTGAATGCTGTTATAATTATGTAGACTGCGGACACGCGAGCAATCATTTGCACGAGGGCTACCTCCTCCCAGCGATGGCTGCATCGATCCCGCTTATGATCTAGGGATGTGTTCTCTTCAAACTCCAGATACTGGCGAATTTTGAACGCTCAATGCAGCGCTCACACTATATGGAGGTTATTCGAATGTTGAGCGCTCAACTCGGATGCACAACGCCCCCCAATTAATGCTGCGCTATATGCGGGGGGGGGGGGGGGGGGGGGGGGTCGCCTGTTTATTAGTTCATCGATTGCATAAATGCATCGATTACATTAATGCAGCCACCACTGGCTGAAAAGTTCCTGACCCAACGCAAGATGGGGGTAATGGTTGACAGAAACGAGCCAGAACATCTCCTGGTTGAATCTGGAGTACCACAGGATACTGCCCTAGGACAGAGCTTATTCTTATGCCACATTAACGACCTCCATAACAGCGATAAATCAATGGTTTGCCTCTTCGCTGACGATTGCCTACTAATTAGAGAGATCAAAGCATTTAAGGTGGGGGGGGGGGGCGCCTAGGTTTGAGTGTTGCTACAACTAGAGTTGGATACTCGGACTGTCGTTTGCACGAGGGCAACTTCTCTCGGCGATGACTGCACCGATCCCACTTATGATCTATGGTTGTGTTCTCTTCAAACTCCAGATACTGCCGAATGACAAATGCTGAGTGCTGCGCTCACTCCACAGGAAGGTTATGCGAATGTTGAACGAACGCTGAACTGGAATACTAAAAGTCGCCAATATTGCTTCAGGCGAGAGGGGGACGCCCAGATATTAACGTTCTTAGAAGTAGACGATGGCCAGCCGGTCCCATGAGGGGTATACCTCGACCTCGGATGAAAGCACAGATTCGGAATATGGCGCACTTACTTTTGTCGATTGTTGAACGCTGAACACTGAACGCGAACGCTGAACGCTGAGCTAACTTCACACGAATATTGGTCGAATGTTGAACGCTGAACTGGAGTAGTAAAAATCATCAATATCACCTTG